>JNEY01000032.1:17521-34109 GCA_020875895.1 Aphelenchus avenae | reverse complement strand
AACGCGTCCTCGCGAACGTCCGGCTTTGAGTACATGATAGAGTACTCCTACGACCGCGTGGTCCAGCTGGAGGACGGGGACGCGCTGACGGAGGACAGCAGCAAGTCCGTCGGCTGCTCGACGCTCGCGAACGCTTTCCGCTACTTCGTCGGGATATGCCGCAGCTCTATCGTCAAGGGCGTGACGATCTGCTCGATAGTCTTTGATGAAGCCCATGTGAAGGTAAGCGCGTGAAACTCCTACGGACGCAAAGAGGCAGACCAGGGGTACGTCAGGAACCCGGTCATGGCAATCCAGGCAGTTCCGGCCAGTGTTTTACTGAACTCCCAAGTTCAAAGTGAACTGAACTTTAGCTCCAGTTCATTTCAGTTGATCGAAAAATTACGGCTGACTGAACTTGCAAGTTCGCTGAAGTGGGAGCCATGGGGAGGAGGAGCGGATGGTAGGGGGACCCTTACCTGACGAAACCCTCGGGGCCGTTAAGCAGGTTGTCCCTAGATTAATATTCGCATGTGCAAGCTGATGTACGGTCTGAATCAGTGGCGTAGGGAGGATCCGATTTTAGGGGGAGGCAAGGGTCTAGGGGGGGGGCAAGATCCTGTTCGCCGAAAAAATGCCCCTTGGTACCCCCTTACCATATTTTTCGCGGCGGCCTTCGGCCGCCCCGAACATAAGGGTCCCCGCTTTGCTACTTTTTGTACCCTCCGAATTTTAGGGGGGGGGGGGGCATGACCCTCCCTGCCTGCACTGTCGCTACGCCACTGCTTGAGTGTGAGTTGGCACCGGCCTACGTTTTGTTTGCGGGACCCTATTCGAGGAAAATGAAATGGGAAATGGTATGGTAGCTGGCCCAAGGTCGCCTGGAAAAATTCGGGCGATTTTTGAACCGATCCGAATTTGGGATCATCTGTTCAGTCCGGGGTGCCGCCTCAAAAGTTCTAGCACATAGTTCATGCCGCCAATGAACGTCATTTTGCGCTATGTAGTTGCTTCCGCTGTGTAGCCGAGCACTAAAAATTTTCCGAAATGCTCACATACTCGTAGAACAAGATGCCGCTAATATGCGGTGTTTACTTTGCATGTTTTCACAAAGTTTCGGCGGCAGACTAGAAACAATCGTCCGCCTGACATGTGCGAGGTAGGCGCTAGTTAGCTCGTGGTTGTGGAGACACGTTTCTTCGTAAACATTTGTTGCATCTTAGCTGCGTTTCGCAGACAAGGAACCACTGAAGGTTCTAGACAAGGAAACGTCGTTGTGCTTGTTATCTACAAGGAAGTGTGTTACTTTTGATGGATGGGAGCCGTTAACGGCTATGCGCTATTATTCGCTCGTGGTTATGGTGAGACGTTTCTTCGTAACCATCTGCTGCATCGTCTCATGTTGCTAGTTCGCTGCGTTCGCAGGCAAGGAAGCCTGATACGTTCTTGACAAGGAGGCATCGTCGGCTAATTCTGTACGGGGAAGTGCATTGCTCACGATTGATAGTAACCGCTGACGGCTATGCGCAATTATTTCAAAAAGCCGATGCGTTGGGCTACTTATGGGAGCACCTGCTAGGCGCTGACGCAACTGTATTTCAAACCGAGGGTATACTACGGGCTTTCGTATCAAAATGAATCCGTCTGTCTTGAGCGGGGAACTGCCAAAGCTTTTATCCTTCGACTGAAAAATTTCACGCCACACAAAGACCACCGTCGCGTAAAACTAAGAGATGGACATCCATTCAAAGGTCTTCGATCTTCTTCCTAGAGTCTTAGCGGTATCCTTGGGTCAATCTGTCACCTGTCACGTACCAGTAACGCAACACTTGTTCATTCGTAAAACTGCGCCGTTAGTGCAGAGGCGTTCTTTAAAGTCTGCGACTTGATGCGAAATAAGCCTGCAAAGCTGTCCCAAGAATGCAGCACGTGCCCACAAGACCTCATCAGATGATCTCTGAATACGTCCAAGATACGCCGAATATCGCGGACTTATAATCAGACGGCGTGCCTGCGACTGGTCGCTCTGGATGTCGTTAAGGTAAGGAAGTTTCGTCACGACGCCCTCAGGGTGCACCAGGGTCATCAGACATTAATTACGGCGCAGACGGCCGTCTATGCTTTCGTAGTGCTTTGCGAAATTCCGTCACGCATTAGGCAGTCGGCAACTGGGAGATCGCAAGTATAATTAGCCGTGAATAAGGGCATGTTGTATTGCTTGTTCGTGCTGACGAAATTTGCTGAGCCGAAAGGTAGTTTTAATTAATGAATGGCGCAGCACATTTCACAAATGCGTTATTAGAGTTAAATGTTTGAAGTCTAAAGTTTATTGAAATCCAAGGCGCGCAAAATTCACTTATAGACAAGGCCACAATGCGAAAAGTACGCGGTGTATCAGATGAGGATAAAGCAGAGCTGTCACTGCGTGGAAGGGGGTCAAGCATACATTAAAGTCACGCACTATTTGAGGATGATAGTGTGTATTAGAGTGTATGAGAGACGAGCCGGTGCTAGCTTCTAGACATCACTCTGCCTTAATCAGCAGAATGCATGGTTTAATTTTTGTAAACTGATCTGCCTAATATAAAATGTGGTCTATTTTTGCCTAAATGTCATTTCTTGAGGGCCGGTGCGGGCTTCCATAAGAGGATTACGGTAAGGCCGAGTCATAAGCACTCAGGAATGGAACCATGATCATAATGTTGAGAGAGGACTCGGTATGGGACAGCGGTAGTGGACCGCAACGTTAGCGTTCTACCATTATTTTTATGCAAACGCCTTTGCGCAGCAAAAAGCAACTTTTTTCGTCAATCATCTCTATGGCTTTCTTTGCTGATTGCGACTCGTCTGCTTGTCGTACTTTCGATTCCAATCTGCTGTTATTGTTTCGAAGTAGATGGTTGCCGAATTTGTGCCTAAAGTTGCCAGCGCAGGCGGCGCATCAGAACCGTAAATTCTACTTCGAAGCAAGCGACTCGCGACGTTGATCTTTGAAAGCGCCCGCTTGCGCACACCTTGATGGAAGCTGAAGTGGTGAGTTCCCGCTGTAAGCTTCGTCGAAACTTACTACAATACTGCGAGTTGACATGCGATGTAAAGAAAGCAGTTAAGTAGATTGACAACAGTAAGATGCAGAAATGCCTGTTCGGTGGACAAGTCGAACAGGTCAGCAATGAATATCGACCCAAGAGATACCGCTGACAGCAGATGGAGCAGGATCAAGGGAGTGAGTTGGCTCGTTGTGCGAATATTCTCGGAATTCAGCAATAAAATGATTTTGTAGCATGTGTACCAGGGTTTCGACCTGGCCTAACCCCTCGCCCTCTCGCTCGCCCCCGCCAGCGTTGGCGAGGGTTTTTTTTTTGCGACAACCTGCGATGTTTTCGAGCCGCTGAGGCGAGCACGGGATTGATGGGTCAAAATGGAGGTCGCGAATACTGCGAAAGACGTTACATGACAATTTCTAAAGCAAAAAAAAAACGCATGTTCGTCGTTTTCTTAACGGTCGTTGCTCGTCCAGTGAGAACATTTGGCGCACATTCAAATGGCGCAACCATCGCTAGCGTCTCCTTCGTGCGGACAAGGTAAGAGGGAGAAACGAGATGTTTTGAGACAGAGGGTGGAGCTAGTTTTTATTTAGCCAAAGGGCGAGAGGCGAGGGTGAGATTTTCACAGAAACAGGGCATACGGAAAGGTCGAAGGCGACGGTTTTCGATAGCCGGAGCCCGTAGTAAAACGAGGCGAATATACCTGATACCGCTCGGTAAGGCGAACTGCGTTGGAATATTCTGATGCTACCTTGTACCGTCGTGAATTGTAGAAGTGCAGAAAGACGATCACCTAGAAGGAGAGGAGTCTACACCGGATGGCACTCTGGCTGCCTACCGCCACGCATGCAGCACCGACACCTAGCAATACTATACTGCCAATCGTCAATTCCATAGTGAAGAACACATGCCCGTACCATAAAGTATCTTTGCCAACACCTAACATAGTGATGGCAACCTGAAATGGTCTTAGTTCGTTCGCTAGCTGGCCGCCTGTCGATTTACAATGCTTCCTGATACGATGTATCCGAACCAGGGCTTCTGATGTTCGTAGGTCTTCACGTAGACGGTGGCAAGAACGCGTTCAACGGTGTAGGCCCAGCACAAGTGACCATTTGTTCCGACGCCGACACCGGTGATAAACGACACCCAAGGGTCTGGGTATAGGGAGAGACGGGACTCCTGCAGCGAGATAGCGGTCTGATATGCGCGTAAGGTTCCGTAGGCTAACGAAGCAGCACACTTGAGCATCAGAAATATCTGGAACGTCTCTTAAGCAATCGATCAGCTTTTCCCCTATTCTTTGAATGACCGTTTGACGACTGAACAAATGGACGATTTGGATGGGAAATAGGCATTTACTACCAAGGGTCGTCTTTCATTCGCAGGTAACGGACACACTCACTCGTAGGTTTGCATGGAGAGACGAATAGCGCCGTACGGTGTGAAGGACAAACAAAGATAGTGAAACAAGGACGCACTCGCAGCATAGCTCGACCACAAATGCGGCATAGTAGTAGACTCTAACACTGTCGTCAAGATCTACGTATCCCATCATATTGCGCAAGAGGTATTGAATGTCGAAACGTAAATCCTAGAACAAAATGCATCGTAGGAAGCGGCAATGTCCCGGAACTGCAGTTTGACGATCGAGTTTAGTTAGCAAAGCTTCAACGCTTAGGACTAAGTAAAGGAACACGAAGCTATTGTATAGGCATTCATTACTTTAGGCGTCGGTCCACGTCCACCACACCTCAAGAAGTACAGGACTTGCGTACCTAGGCGTACACAAGAACGCATTGAATAACCAGAACTTGCGTGATGGAGTTCACGCTACACAGCGACATGACTAGCCATCTAGTGCGAACGAAGGCGTTGTCTGAGCCAAAAGAATTCGTCTTAATTGATTGTACTAGACGACATAAGCGTAAAAAGCGTCAAAGTCCCATTGTTCGAGCACAATGTAATTCTTAAAAATTCAGTCAGCACTGATCAATCGCGGATGCGTGCAGACCCATTCATTCATAGAGATGGCGACATGTACCGTGACGTTGATCCGTGCCGTCTGCTCCACGGCACGGGACGAGTAACCAGGGCACGGTCCACGGCAAGGCTCCGAATATTGCCGTTCTTAGGGGCCGTACCGTGGCCGTGAATAGCCGTGGTAGTGCAAAAAAAACGTGGTTTCAGGACTCACGGCACGGCAAGATTTTTCGACCACGGCACGAGAGGGGTAACCACGGCACGCGGGCTGTATCCGCCATCTCTATTCATTTATAGATTTACAGAGCATCCACACGAGCCAAGGACCTCCCTTGCTCTATAGAGCAGACTTCATGTCAGCCTTAACATCCTACCGCCATTTGCTGTAAGGGGCTGGGGTAGATGGTGTACTCGATCGTTTAATGTGTCGCCCTGGGTAGCGTAATTCTAACCCCTCGCTTAGATCCCTCTCTTGCGTGATATGTGACACGTACGGCAAAGTAGCCGCTTCGTGCTTCTGAAAACAGTTAAGCGACACAAGGGCACGGATAGCTCGTTTGACTGTTCGCAATCAGTCCCATAAGAACAGCAAACGTTTAAGGCGACCTGGGATTATTTTCATAGCCGTACTTCAAAGGACAAGACGCAGTCATATGTATTAGCTCACAGGACGAAGCGTTGTAGAACGTTCACTACGCACAAGAGCATTCACTAAACAATGTATCAGTCAGTGAACGTCTAGTCGTGACCAGCTCTACTAGCTTCAGGGAAACAGGAATCAAAGCGTCGAGAGCGAACAATTTGTAGCTAAGCCCGAAAGCAGAAAACATGCCATTCAGCGGCTTCCAAAAAGAAAAACCCATCGTTTTAAGGCTTCAGTTAGGTATCAGCTGCGCAAAATTATTGTCGTAAGCTCCTTGACAGCTAACCCGATGAATCTCCTGAAAGAGCGCTTCGACAACCGCATGGTTTCGCAAGCATTGGCCCCGGCATGGAAGGTGGTCAAGTCGTCTAGCTACGCCCAGTACGTCATGCAGAAGGTTTGTAGTAATCACGCTGTAAGACTGTTTGTCCTGCTTCAGAAACGCAGTTTGGCTGCAAGAGCCGGCCCATTAGCCTGGGATCGAATTTCGACTAATCTCGCTAACGACCGCTACGTCAATCCGTGGATGTTCTGCATGGAGTTCGACGGCCTGGTGCTGGAAATGTTGGGCTTGTTCGCAGGGAGCAGGGTCTTCGAGCAAGTCCAGGACAACTGCTTTAAGGTGTGTGGACAGATTAGTGGATTCAAAGTTAGCAATGGCTTGCTTAATAACAAGGCCGCACCAGAAACGATTTTTTGCAACTGAGTTTACAAATCTGAAAACTGACACCTGAAAACAAAACTGCCTGAAAATTGAAATTTCCTGAAAATGTCATTCACAGTCCTATTATTAACGTGCACCATATTTTGAGTCAAAACTTGGATAACTGAAGCCTGAAACCAAAAATTACTAGGAACCTGAATTCAGGTCCAGCTTTGCTTAATTTGATCGCCAGATTCCGCTGACAGGGTCTCTTTAGCTCCGTCTTTTATTCGCCTCGCTCGTCAACCCCGTCATGCGCGAAGAATTTGGCTACTGCTGCGGCGAAGTGCAGCGCTACATGCCTCCCACTGGACATTGCATGGGCGCTAGCAACTGTCGCATCCTGTTCGGCGACGTCTTCTATCGAGTCGTATATCCAGTTGGACGCTATCCGCAAGTGTACAGCTTCTGCTGCAAACACTTCGAAGAGAGCGACAACATCAACATCAGCTCGGACTCCGACGTCCCCATGTAAGGATTAGGTTTTGATGAGAACAAGAAGGGAAGAGCTAGAACGGATCATTTGGGAGTGATACGGGTTCTAAAATCCTGACTGCTTGTTCTAACATCCTAATGAACACGTCGGCACAGGGCTCGCTGAGAGTCAGGCAGACGCGATTTTAATCAAAATGGACAACTCAACTACGGTCGGCTCCAAGCGGCGGACATTTTCTACTTCGCATATTTGTTTTTTTTTGCGTGTAGCGCTAGGTAAAAATTGCACGGTGATTCAAAGCATGTTATGCAGAACGGAACGGAAAGGGTTCAACGGGTTATTCGAGAATGGAAAACATATTGGCGTCAGAGCGGAACGGGAACAGCTAGTTTCGGCTCAATATCCAAGTCATAGTCATGAAGCGAACACAACTGCAATTAACTGTACTTCACGTTCAGCTATGCGCCAAAGGAGGACTTCCAGCAGCTGGTCAGCGTCGGCATACGTAGCGAGAGCTTCGTGGCATGCAGGAATTGCGGTCGTTCCTGGCATAAGACTTGCGCCTTCTACTCCAACGAGCTCACGGTCGACGGTTTCGCTTGTGAAAAGTGTCGTGCAACCCTTGCGGTTTCGGTCGCTCCCCAGCAATGCGCTAGAGGTATGTGTCGGATACTGTTCGAAGTCAGACAGTCACTCATTTCGCGCTGGCTTTTTAGACCTCCAGGAAACGAGCCTTTCCAACCACCTCGAAGCCCGCCTCGACAACTTCTACGAAGGCCTAATTGCACGCGGTGGCGTCCTATCCTCGAAGCCGGACGTGTTCGTGCGCGTCGTACACGATGCTCAAGGCGAGGCAACCATTCCGCCGGCACTTCAGCAAGTGTAAGTACACTTTCTCTGGTTTGAAGCAAAAGTCAGATACTCCAGGGACCTTTTGGCACACTGTAAGGCGCTTCCGGACGCAATTTCTCGCTGTAGTTTATCTCGAGGAATTAAATGGAAATTCAATGTTTGCTTTTCAGCTATGGACCTTCGGCGCCCGCAAGCCTAGCGTACCGCACGAAGACGATCTTCGCCTTCGAAACCATCGACGGCGGCGACGTGTGCTTCTTCGGATTCATGGTACAGGAGTACGGGAATGAGTGCACTGGACCGAATCATCGATGCGTCTACGTCTCCTATCTCGGGTCCCTGAAGTACCCGGTGCACGGCGATAGTGTCAAGGGGCTCTCGACGAAGAACGTCGCGGATGTTGACGCCAACAACAACGTTGACACACGGTAGGTGCCGAATGATCCAGAAGAAGGATTTCATTCGCGGTGCTTGTGGGATTGATTGATTTTATTTGATCGATTGCTTGAACATTGAAAACTTGAAGGAGGTGCCTGCCGACACAATCGTAATTTAAGCAACCTCTTTCTCGGAACAGCGTGAATATTTGCTTTGACGGTCCATTTCGAACGCAATCGGAGCATCGGAGTTTATTTGTATTAAGGAAATTGAAAGCAGAGGGGATTGGGAGACACCTGGGTTACTTGAGCGTTGAAACAACGTCTCTATAACCATTTCATGCTTTACCACTAAACGTTGCAGCTCGACTCTCCTGCGCACCCAGACCTACCACCAGATCCTGCTCGGATACCTGGACTACGCAAAGAAACTCGGCTACGGCACGTGCTACATCACGGCCGTCCCGCCGATGACCAACGAGAACTACATCTTTCCGCGACATCCTCCTAGCATGAAGTTCCCCGGCGAAGCTCGCCTGCTGAAGTGGTACGACGAGTTGCTGAAGCAGGCCAAGACCGACGGTGTTGTTCTGGAATACAGCGACCTAAGGAATCATGTAAGCTCATTAACGCCAACAGCGAAGAATTGTCTAACGATATTCGATCATTTTAGGTGAAGCAGCACAACGACGACTTGTCGGCAACGCTTCCCTTCTTCGATGGCGATGTACGTTCGGACAAGGTCGTGGAAATGATCAACGAAGTCGTAAATAAGTCGGAGGAGCCCCCTCGGAAAAGGTAGACCTTCGTTTGGCTCTAGGGAGGAGAGAGAGAGTCCATGCCTGTTCACCGGTCAGCGGGTATAACATCCGTTGGGGCATACTGAGTCCCCGAAGCCTTCTTG
Source organism: Aphelenchus avenae (assembly GCA_020875895.1). NCBI lineage: Eukaryota > Metazoa > Nematoda > Chromadorea > Rhabditida > Aphelenchidae > Aphelenchus > Aphelenchus avenae. Next base: position 25,185 of record JNEY01000032.1, on the reverse strand, counting down.
TCCACGCCGGAAATGTTAGTGCTCGTATCAGACAACAAGTAACTGGGGCCGCAAGAAAATGTAAATATCCTCTAGGACTACTCATTCCAAACCGAGCACACAATCGAACCACTACTTCGACATGTTTAACGAAACGTCTTGGACAACTGATCTTCGGACGCGGACTACCGCATTCCCTCTAACTGAGCCCCCTCAAAGTCCCGCCTAATGAGATACTGGAAAACATAGTTCCACCCTACAACTGACAATGGGTGGTCAGTGTCCAAAAATACGGACGTTTTTTGCTTGAAAAGAGTAGGCTTATGCGTCGGTTTCTTGCATGTAGAACATGCAGAGACTATTGACCCGAATTTTTGTTTTTGCATCCTCGTACTTCATCCTCGCCCACGTATGACGCTTGTCTAGGTCTCGACCTGGCAACCTCGTTCTGAAGACGCTTCTCGAGCACCTCGACAACACCGGCCACCTCACGCTAGTGCTGAAGCTTCGCTCCATGGAAGCGTCGCAAGGCCAAGACATAGTCGATCCGGATCCGCTCATGCCGAGCACGTTGTTGGCGTCCTGCGACGACTTCATCTACTACGCCAACGAGAAGTGCTGGGAGTTCAGCAGCCTTCGACGTGCGCAGTACACAACGCAGATGATTGCGCTGACATTGCACAAAGAGCGGACCAGGAGCACGGCAGCCGCCGACGACGCTTCGACGGTCAGCCTTGTGCACTGCGACATTTGCAACTTTGTCGCCAGGTTTAGCTGTGATGAATGCGAGGTAGGGTTTCTACCGTCCAAAATCCCAAGTATGCTGGCTCCATTTTCGAATTATTTTAACCCATGGTTTAGCAAGACTTCTGCAAGAAGTGTGCTTCGGGCCACGACCATCCGTTGGATGCAATCGAATTCATGGAGCCGTTAGACGAGAACGCTGCCAATCAATTCTTTGGCATGTAGTTTACAATTTATCGACAATGGTATTTCACTTTGCTTATTTTTGCTTGTATGGCGAGTCATTAAATTGTTTTATCGTACCCATTCACGGCCGGATAGTCCCTAGTGTCTGTGAAGTCTAGCCACCGAGACGGATCGTCGCGCCTGGGGTACCAGCCCGGTGACGTCTGCAACGCTGCTTCCGCCTGCGTTCAGGAAGCTCTTTCGATACTCGGTGCTAAAAGAAATCGAAAACTGTGAACGTATCACTGAGTCTAGGCTACCTCATGAAGTATAGGACGTAGTAGTTGCAGCTGCATCCGATGTTTATGCCGATCCCGTTGTACAGGTGTACGAACGTAGCGTTCTCGCCACCTGCGAATAGTATCGCAATCAAGTACGTGGTGCCGAAGCAACCTAAAAGCCATGAAGTACGCCCTGATGCTTGAAGGGAAGCATACCGGCAACTATGAAGGTCATCACAGCAAGTGACTTGAACAGCTTGGCCTGCTGTCCGCCTGAATTTGACAAGCTGCATCGTACGTAAATCCAAATGAAGACGTAGCAGAAGACGCTGGCAACGACAATCGAGAACGAGAAAATTTCGTAGTACCGCATTGGAGCTCCATGAAGCGCTTCGACCACTGCGCAGAGAACTGGGCTAGACAGAGGATTCATGATGCGCAGGCACGGCTCAGCAGTAAGTGTCGATTTTCGTGTGTTTTGTGTGTTTTCATGTGCCGATGCACTGTCGGAAACTTGGACACAACTTGTTACATTGTTATCTTTAAGCGCTCTCGAGTTGCAACAAAGGAGATCTGATTTTTCAATAAAAACCTCGCCACTCCCCCTCTGCTCTAGAAATCTCGTTCTTCGCCCCCACGGCCCACTGAAGCTCGCTCTCGCTCTCAGCCCTCGCTCTCTGTCCCCAAAAGAATTCGCCCTAATGCCAAGGTCGGACGAAGCAACAAGTCTTCCTGGCGTGTGTCCTAAATTTGGTGATTTAATGTTCGTCGGCAAATTTCACAGCCGCGTATTTTGACATCGAACCTCTCGCTCTCGCCTTTTTGCCACGGGAAACCTCGTGCTTACTCGCTCCCCGCCCGCTTTCCTAAGAAGCCTCGCCCTTGCATTAATCGGTCGAGGCGAGGGCAAGTTTCGGGAGAGAAAGGCGAGACCGTAACTCTGCTTGCACATGCATCCCCGTTCTTGCCCAGTTGCAGCCACGAGAGCGCCTAGCGGTACAGAAAAACAAGGCATAGGCATAGGCAAATAAATCTGCAGGTCGTCTTAAACTAACTTACGTTGTTGGCATTTGCTGCATGTTTTGATACCCGATCACTAAGAACAATGCAGTCAGTGCACCGCAAATTACCATGACGACGGTTAAGTAGGCGGACCTGCTTATCGCCTGATACCTGCAAGTGGTTATTTCTTAATGGCATCATCCGCTATCTCTCTATACAAAGGGGAAAATAAAAATCAAAGCAAATCAAAATTTGGAGAAAAAAGCACCAAATACTGAAGTTTTCGAACCGAAGTTGGGTCCTATCCCTGCCAATATTTTGCAGTTTTAGCGAACCTTTGTTCGCTCACCCGGCCCACTGTTTACACGTACAAGTCGCCGGCAAGCAGAATCTCGTTAATGTTCAGAAACACACCGGCAGTTTTTTTTTACCTCTTCGGCGCCACGGTACACAAGAGTCGGTCCACGCCGATCAGCAGGATCAGCGTCTGTCCGAACACGACGCCCACTAGTGGCACGGACATCACATAATAGCATGCCTCGAGGGTGACAAAGTTCAGGCCCGAGAACACGAGGTAGGCGAGGAAAACGTGCGAGAACATGTGGATCGAGTCAGACAGAGAGCATAACGCGATTAGGTAGTTACACGTGCCGCGAAGAGAGCGACTTCGCGCGGTGACGTACACGATGCGGAAGTTCCCGTAGGTTCCGATGACAACAGAGCACAGGATGAGCACGACTGGAGGTACCGCCGCAGCGATAACTCCGTGGTTCTTGTAGCTTTCATAGAACTAAATCACCCGTTTCAGAAATGCTGTATGATAGCGATGCTCTTGCGGGGGGGGGTGGTAATTTGAGAGATTTTGTGCATATTGCGAGAACCCCGAGCACGAACATCACTCAAAACGGATTTGGAAAAGGACGATGCTCAGTGCCGAATCCTACGGATACAACTTCTTACCGAATTAACCGGAGCGTCCGACATTGGCAATCGCTCATCCAGATGATGTGTACTTTGCAGGGTCGAATAAGCAGGGCCGTGTGGAACAGACTTGTTCTTAAGTGTGACTAGACCCGAACTACTAGTTTCTCTGCTTGATCTGGTCTGGAAAAGCGCGACTATCATAGGGCTGTCCGACGTCTGTGAAGTAGACACGTGCAGATATAACAGCGTCTTGAAACGTGATTAGGCGAGGCGTATAATGTCGTTATAGTATGTAGGTTAGTGTCCTAGTGAGTAGAAGGAAAGAAGCAAAAACACATACATCACTCAAGAACATAACATTTGTTAAGCAGCAAGAACCGGTTCGTGTAAACCGCCGGCTAGAGTCCGAACGAAAAGTGGCCGAAGAATGCGTAGCCGCGGAGTATTCTCACTAAAGCTAGGTCTGATAAAGGGATGAAACGGTGTCCTTCATAACCCGTAGCAAAGCGGACATCTCGTTTGCAAGTTTTGCTGCTAATAACTATAGAGGAATAAGGCCGCACAAGACCAATGGAAATCCATGTATCTAGGTATCGGTATATCACGGGAAGTCCAATACGTACCTAGATCGGTTTATTCGCCCTAAGTAAGAAAGATCACACGTCCCAAGACTTCCTGTACATGCCACACGTACGTATTAATGGTAGCTGAGCATTTAGTCGACGTTCACTGCTCCCACAGCCATGCTATGATGAAGGCAAGCTTCGTGAGCAGAGACCATTGACGAGAAAGGGACTAGCCTGCCCTGAGATCTAGTGAACGCTTTGCATTACCACGTGTTTGTGGTCAAACCCTTTAGGGAGCGTCCAGAAATTATGTAATCATTACTGGAGGGAGGGAGGGGTCGGGCATCTGATTACGTTTGATTACGGGGAGGGAGGGGAGGGGTCGAGCCCTTGATTACGTAATCAGCACTAGATAAAACGAAGGCCCGCCGCTAGGCTCCGCCCAGAGCAAATTTTGAGTATATATTGCAAATCTTGACTTAAAATTTCGTTGGTATCGCCGGCGGCGGGCCTTTTTTAACTCATTTTTTGAACACTTTTAAATGGTTTATTGCCTAGAAGTGCTAAATGAATGCTTAATACTTGCTTAGTACTGTGCTTAAAAATTGATTTTTTCACGTGTAATATTACAGGGAGGGAGGGAGGGGTGAGGCCTCTGATTACATTTTGATTACAGGAGGGAGGGAGGGGTCAAAAATGGGCAATGTAATGATTACACATTTTCTGGACGGCCCCTTAGGCTTTGCGACAAACAATGCCGCCAGGCGCGATCATAGACTTGATTGCCTTGCTTTTCTTCAACTCATACTCTGGCACCTTTTTCAGCCACGCACGCACAGCTCCGCGTCGTCGAATATCGCGTCGTTTTTCGTGAATGTCGTACTACACAAAGAGATATGCACGTTCGTCTTCTTCTTTGCCTTAAGCTCTATGATTAAGAAGACAAACAGAGACAACTTTCAGTTGTTACGAAACACATTGTCGGAAAACGAGCGTTGTTTCTTAGAACATCATGTAATTGCCGTATAGATTTTCGTTCCCTAGGTGCATAAACGGCAGATTTATTGTGCTGCTTGTTTAACGACAAAGTGCCCCAAAATATGAAGACGGTCGCTACACGGAGTTTCCTTCCAAAATCACAGGTAGAACGAACCGGTAGCGGTGTACTTCCATCAACTCTATGCCGGACCGGGTGGTTATGCAGCATTATATGCAAAGGGGTTGCCTGCGTCACATGCGAATGTGTTTTGCAAGCGGCTAGTGCTATTGCTGGCCGCTGACTCGCAAGGGGACGTCGAAAAGCCCGCTGTTCTCGCGTCATCAGCAAGCGGCTGCAATGCTCGTTGACGTCATCCGACTGCGGGGCTGGCCACCGCAAGTGACCGCTATGACGTTGTTCCCGTGGACACACGAGAAAGAGGCAGTCCTTGTTCGAGCAGGCTGTGAAGTGATTTTTTCTGCAATAACTCTTGACTATGCTTTTTGAAGCATGGCTGTCCTGCAAGTTCTTCCAAGTTTCGCGCAATATTGAGCTGTAGTACAAGACAAACTTGTTTAAGTCTGCGTTGGTGTTGTCACATTGACAAGCATCTGCCGCACGGGCGACTCCCAAAAGCAGGGATGGGGACTTTTGAAATTCAAACCGAATCCGAAGGTCAAAAAAGAAACCGAAGCGATTCCGAACTTCGGAAAATACACCGAATTTCCGAATCCGAAGTTCGGTCCCATCCCTGCCTTGTAGCACACGCCTTGCGAAGCTTGCTGCCCTGTTAGTAGCGTGGACGCTGCCTGAACAGCATTCAGTAGCTGCCCATGCAGTCATGGTGATCGGGTCACCTACAGGTTCCTTGCTCAGGTGGCAGCGAAAGTGTCGCTAGTCCGGTCGTGTGCGGGTCCACAAAAATTCACTGACGACATTCAGCTTCTTTCTGTCGAGTTTGACTACGAAACTAAATAGCAAGCGTTCTCCACCGGTTGCTACCATAGGACAAGGGTTCCGATGTTGGCAGATGGCCGGCTTTGTGCTTGCAGCATCGCAGCTGCTACACTCTCGGATCTCGCATCCGTCACACTTTTCAAGGCTATACTGATAGCGCTAGTGCCAGTAGGGGATGGGCTTCTAAGTTCTTATCCCGTAATAGTTTACTGGATCGAATTTCAGTGAGTCATTCTTGCAGTCAGGGCGGTCTATTCCCCGAAGCTCTGAAAGCAACTCCCGAAAGCGAAATTGATAAACCATCCGAATATCGTATCCGCACTAAAGCTGGTGCCTGACCAGTACACGAGCAGGACATACTTCTTTTCACGCGGTGAGTCTTCTAAGTGGTTCTGGTAGCAAAGCGCTTTAGTCTTTTGCGTGATGTGAACTGCTCTAAGTGGCTGATTCTAAAGTAACTTACTTGCTTAGGAGCTAAATGGATTCCCAACCATCTGTGGACTCTCTGGTTAATGAAGCGAAGGCAGTCTACCGCGACCTGCTGAACGTAAGCACCATGCTGATGAATATGACTGAGTCCTTTCAGGCAACAAAGACGTTACTGATACATGCTTTAGACTAATCTGAACGACCTCATTCACAAAGACACTTACACGCCTGTTAGAGAACTAGCGGATGGAGTCCAGGGAATGGCGGAAACCCTTGTAAGTACATCGATTTGGTCTTTCCTGTTTCCGCTACTAGCAAGAGGGCCTTACCGCCGGAAATTTTGTTGCCCGTCATGGGGCAAATGTCTAGCAATGGATCTTCAGTAAAACTGTCTTCTTTCAGCACCAAGAAGTCGGAGCGCTTCTACGCCAAGAACTGAATGTGGCGAGGCGCCAAGAACTGCTCAATCGTATCGTCGCAGCACTGAACGCGTTCGCGGACATCACTAGTCACTTCATTCAGCTTTCAAGGGAGGTTCAACAAGTGGGCAAGAAGATCCAAGATGTGGCGAATGGGTACCTGGAAGCGTCCAAGCGGTGCGAAATCGCTGCCAAGCAGTTGAACGACGCAGAGAAGGAAAATTAAGCATGTTCTTTAGCAATCTTACCGGTTGTGGGATATTTCGAGCACAATAAAGCATCATAAAAGGTTTAATTTTACAAAGAACGCCCCCAACGATTACAGATTCTTGAGCCAAGCGATCCGCACATGAAAAAAATGAAAAAAATGAAACCTGTCGCAGTGCAGTGCCGACATTCGGAGTTTCTTTTGCACTACAGTGATGCTTAATCTCTGACCTAGCAGTTAATCCTACGCGCTCGTTTCGTATGCCCTCCACGGGTCCTCCCGACCTCAAAGGCATACTTTGGGCAACTAGTGGGACGCAGTTGAAAACGGGCTTTCTAACCAGCCATGCATTCCAAGCATGAGATAACGGGAACGATTCTTGAGGCCTATGCAGATACTATGGCGCCCAGCCATGCAACGCGATGCCGGAAGTACGCTTTATTTCATAAAATTCCCGTTATCTAATAGCGAGGGAAGAGAGTCTTCGCAAAATCGAGCACATCCTTGCTGAACAGGGCCGGTACTTCGAATGCGGCGAAGTGACCACCGTCGCTGAGATTGGTGTGCCGCACAAGATTGTATTCATGTTGGGCGAGACCTTTCGGCGGAGGATGAGCGATGTCGTTCGCGAAAGCGGCGTATGCTGTCGGCACTTTAACGGCCGTTCTAAAAAAAATCCGCTTTTAGTGAACGCCAAATGTATTCCAAAGGGCTATGGAATTCCATGAAATGGAAAAAAGTGATATCCGCAAGGGCTTCAGAAGCTGCTAGGGGTTGTAGAACGGCTGAAACCCGAATGCCCGTAGCCCATAACTCACCGGTTATGCGCGTTCACGAAGAGTTCTTTGTAGTAGCGAACGGAGCTGACGATGTTCTCGTTGGTCCAGTAAATCATGATGATCGTCAACAACTCGTCCTTCGTGAATTTCCTAAGACGACGCTCTTTTCAGCACGAAATTGGCTCAACGCGATTAACATGAAAGATACAAACAAACCTTTCCAGGCATCCGT
>JNEY01000031.1:479724-500125 GCA_020875895.1 Aphelenchus avenae | reverse complement strand
TAAAAACCTCGTTAGCGGCGCCTGCGGCGGGCCTGTTTACTCCAAATACGTGATATTCGGGACTGAAAACTATTCATACCTTGAATTTTGATGAATTTTACTCCAAAAAAGCCCAAAAACTCTCGTTTTCGGAGCCTGCGGCGGGCTATCTCGGTTTTAAACACATCAAAATCAGTATTTATATTATATCAATATATTTTGAACAAATAATTGCCTTACAAGCCTAAAATTTGGTCTGTTGGCGCCTGCGGCGGGCTGACTTTAGAAGGAACTAGCCAATTTATGGACTAGTTTGGCCCAGGAAGCACAGAAATTGTTCTGGCGGCGCCTCCGGCGGTCAATTTTTGGCCGAACTAAGCTCAAAACAACACTTCAAGGTCATTGAAAAGGCAAAATCCGAATGTAGAAAAAGCACCAAACGTGGGGACCAAGGCGTTTTTTCGGCGTCGGCCGAAGGCCGACGCCGAAAAAATAGGTAAGGGTCCCCCCCTACCATGGCGCCCCCCCCCGCCGCTCTGGCCGAATCCTAGGTACGGCACTGGCTTGCCGTAGAGCAGCTCATAGCCAGCTCTGTCGCTTACTCGCAGATTTCGGCAGGCGAGTGGGACATGGCTCGAATGGTCGCTGAGCTTCTTCAGCCGATCGTCAACGCCCCAAACCGTCCAAGATCGTCGCGAATCCGTTGCTGCAGTCCTTCCGATTTACTTCAGTATCAAGCGGATGGCTCCTCCGTCGGCAGGCTTAGCTCGCATGCACAAAGCGATCGTGACAGGACTGGAACGACATACTTTTTGCGACGTCTTTGGTCAATAAAAGGTTCAAGCTTCCAAACTAGTCGGTTAAAAGATTCGGAAATTGTCCAAATTTTGAAAACCGAATCCGAATCCGAAGCAAAACGACCGACTTTCCGATTTTCCGAATCCCCAGCCCTGATCCCTTATTCATACTGGAGCAAAACCGAAAACGTTGCATGCTTTTCCCTTCTGCGCTCGCTCGCTCGGCAGTACTTAGCGGTACCACCGTGCACCGTGGAATCCGAGAGGTTCTTCTCCGGTGCATCAGCCATCTTCTCAGGTGACCGTCAGAGACTTCGCGACAACCCACTTCATCGACTATCGTTTCTTTACAGCAATGTTGAATTGATTTAGCGCATGTGCTGGACATTTACTTCGCGGTTTGGTCAACATTAAAGCCTGCTTCGAAAATTCGGATTCGGTCATTTTGCTTCGTATTCGGATTCGGTTTTGCTTGTCCGGCTAGATTCGGATTCGGTTTATTTTTGGAGAGTCCCCATCCCTGGTGTAGAGCATTGCACTAGATAAGAGTGAAGATCAGCATTTGTCACGGCACTAATCAAGCTGCTTGACAGCAAGTGCCGTCTGATTCGGCAAAATCTCCCGCTTTCACATGTCTCAGCTGTCTAGGCTCATTAGGGCCAAATTCATGTCCCCAACAACCAATGAGACTTCATTATTTCCAGAGTAGCCAAAAACGCTGTCAGAAACGCTGGTGGTGCTAAAACGCGTGACAGACCAAGCTTAGCAAGGGTGTCATGGAGTGCTCGAGCAGCAGAGTTTGCGTAGCCGCAAGACAAGCTGGATATTAGGACAACCCTGTGCGTTGGGCCCGGTCGGCTGGTTCGTGTGGGCTTTGAAAAACTATGAGAAAGGCGAATTTACTCCTCGCTGATCGTATGCGAATAAGTTATGAGTACTAAAATTGGAAAAGCACAAATAAGCGGTTGAAAGGATCACGTTAAAGAGCGTTACTCGATTCTTCGTCGCTTCTGTTCCCGTACGTCGCGATCTCGGACGACTCCCATTTCGACATGACTGAGAAGGGCTACTGATTCTGCGTGAAGGCGTTCTTTGACGCCTAGCAAGTCCAGGAATTCGGCGACATTCCGACCAGCGAACCCATCCGCTTCTTCGTGACTTCGCCGCTTCCCGATCATGTACTTGCGAAACAGGGCGATGGCGCGGCTCTTGGTAACGCGGGCGACAACAGTGTCAGGATCCTGGAAAGATTTAGGTCTAGAGTCTCTCAGGAATCTGGTGAAAGCCCATAGCCCAGCGAAGTCGGGCATTCAGAATTCCGGCGGATTTCGGTTTTGAATAAAGTATCAGAAAACAATGGAGCCTCTAGAATAGATTCCTGGTACCGACTCCGATTCCACTCCTATGTCCTATAAAGTTTTAAAATTCAGGCGTTATATAGGGAGCGTCCCATAAAAACCTCCGGTTCACGTGAGTTAGGGCTGGCCAGCCAGGTGTCTGTTACCAGCCAGGGAGTCTACTCTCAGCTCTTACCTGCGGATACTCCGTGTCCGCCGGGCGAATCGGAATATTCAGAAATCGCTCAGCGTGCACGCACGCCCGAAGCTGAGTGATTTGTTCTCGGAGTTCTTCGACAAGTACGTTCCGCTCGCGGACCTCGTCTCTTCCTGCGTCTATCTCACGTTCCAGCTCCTCGCTAGCTTCCTGAAAACGCAACATTCACGTTCGCTTAAGTTGCTTATTACACAGTACCGTTTCTTCTCTCAGTTGGTCCGTACGATCGCGCAACTGCTGTTCAAGCGCCCGAATCGCAGTCTGAAATACGTATTTCATGCTCGCAGCTTCGAAGCAAGCGGCTACGCGGTCAGCTGAAAAACTTTACTTTGTTCGTTTTTAGCTAACTTTTGTTCGGACATCTCCAACTACACAAACGGTGTGAATAAAAGCATTCGTGTTTTAAAAAATTGCGTACTTCGTCACCAAGGAGAAACGTAGGCAACCAATGACACTCTCGGTGACGCGATGCGATTCGTGACGTGATCCGCGTCACGGATCGCGTCGCGGGGGGGGGGGGGGGTTAGGGGTGGATCCCATAACGGATCCCATCACGGGTCCTACCGGCTCGGCCAGTTTAGTGAACAGTAGTGAACTTAAACAAACTCGATTGAGTCGAGTTCAGATCAGTTCATTTGTTCAGAGACCCGGTTCAGTTATCTGACCTGATCTACGCTAAACCTTACGATATCCCTTCCAGTGTGAGGTATTTAATTCGGTTAGTCTAGATGATCTTAAACCGACTCTCAGCTCTGTTCAGCTGGCCTAAGACGCAGTAATCGAAATTATGGCCGTGGTCCGCGACATGACCAAGGCTGGGGGCTTCTGAAAATCAAACCGAGACCGAGAGTGCGAAAACCAACCGAGACCACAAAAATGGTCCGAGACTCTCGGTTTTCGGAGACCGAGACCCGGTCTCGGTCCCATCCCAGTCACATGATCAAGTAACGGATCCCGTTATGCAGGGGACCTTCCGTTCACGGATCCCGGCGCCGGAATGCATATGCCTGTCCTTACCCAATATTCACGATCTTTAGGGTACACTCATTCGAGAAAACTACATCCTACATTTTTGTCGTGGAGACGGTATATTAAGCGATCACGATGACGGCGAAGCGCTGCGCATCGGTCCTCGTTCGCTGTCGACTGCTCGTGCCAGAATTGCGCCTCTTCTTCGAGAGAAGCCGCGTCAGACTGGAGTTGGCGAATGCGCCTTTCCTGGTCATCGAGCCTCCGCTGGTTTTCGGCGCCTCCCTGTAAACTTTTGTTACAGCGAGCAGTTTGTTCACTTTTTTAAGTTCGAAATCCAGTGCGGAAATTCCGATCGAGAATCGAGACCTTGAAATTGTGATCGGCTTAATGCCCAGCTTTAACGGGAAGCTTGGAAAGTGGGTAAATTAGAGAGGGCAAATGTTGTCTTCCCGAACAGCGAACGAGACCAACTTTATGTGCAAAGAAAGGCCCCAAGCGATATCGACGAAATTTTAATCGAAAATTTGATAAAAATAGTTCGTCGGTCGGTTACCTAGTGCTTAGCGTCAGGTGACGCACTCCGGCGGACCCCCGCCCCCTTCCCCTGTGACCGTCACGGACTTTCTAGACGCTCCCTTAGGAAAAGTACGGTAAACAGTATACGAAGTATTAGACTGAGCCGAACGACCGTACTACGGTACGGGCCGTACCGTATTCCGTCCCGTATTTTACGGGACTGAGTGCGGTACGGCGTCGACGCAGTACGGGTTTCCGTACCGTACCGTACCGTACTGTCGCAGCACGGAGTACAGGTACGGCATGATTCTCTGGCTAAAATGCACTAGTACGGGCCGTAGTACTGCTTTTGTATTATGGTCCGTGCCGTGCTCCGTGCCGGATTCTACGATACGAAATACGGTATGGGGTGGTCAGTACGGTACGGAGTGCGGTGCGGGGGTGTCAGTACGGTACGGAGTGCGGTACGGGGCGGGGGGCGTCGCGTCTAAGTACAATATCCGAAGATTTCGTTGCGTTAGTGTCCTTAACTAGACTTGAAAAAAAACCTGCAAGTTTCAGCTTTAGCGGCCAACCTAAACCACGTTACGTTAAACAAAGATTGAAAGTCGGGATGCATGTAGCAGCGCCTTTAGACATAGTTATCTGGCTTTTACAAGTAATCCCCGATAGCGGGACTGGCAATCGGTGCCGCCAGTTGTTAACCATGCGCGCCGCCACTTTGCATGGTTCTACCGTAAATGCTCTAATTAGGGCCCAGGGCCCTAATTTTTTTGCTCTGGTCCAAAGGGGGCCCTAATTAGAGAGGGGGCGGTAATTAGAGAGGGAGCCCTAATTATTTTGCCAATTCGCGGGCCGAAGGCCCGCGGAAAACTGAGGAAATCCTTCCCAATATCGCCAAAAATCGACCGAAAATTCATCAAAATTTGACAAATATGGTGAAGAACGGCGAGTGTCCCATAGTGCTATACATGCCTTAAAACGTGTAATGGCAGTGTTCCCTCGGCTTACCATATCTGGGAGGCACCAACCATCCGACTACCCAAGGGTCCCCCCTTTGGAAAATTCCCGGATCCAAATTTTCAGTGTCAAATTTTAAAATTTTAGTGCCCCAAAAGTTTATCCCAGAATGCTCGTCGTGGTCTAAAACGTCGAGAAAACATGTTTTCCAGGCAAGTCGAACAGCTTTAAATTTCCCAGTGTTTCTAATTAGGGCCCCGGGGCCCTAATTAGAGAGGGAGCTCTAATTTTTTTGCTCGGGTCCAAAGGGGGCCCTAATTGGAGAGGGGGCGGTAATTAGAGAGGGGCTCTAATTAGAGCATTTACGGTATGCCCCAACCCTCTACAAACCCGCGCTCCAGAACCCGGCAATTTGGCAAGTTCCGCACCAATAGCTGTTGTATTTGCATACCTCCCGTCGTCCTTCCCGGTACTTGCTTTTCAGCAGCGCTACGATCCAGCGTTCATCGTCCCTTGAGAGTTGCGTACGATCGAGCCAGTCCCGAAATTCCTCTGCCTCTTGTCCGTGCAGAATTGAGATCAGCCAGAAATGATCGTTCTCGTTGGTAACATCTTGCAGTCCCGACATTGTGGACGAACGTCTCTGGCAGACTAAAGACCAAAATTCGTATTCAGTCATCTGTGAGTGTTTGAGAATAGACAGCGTGACGCGACGTTGGAGAACGTTCGTAGCGGTTGCAGTTGGACCGCTCAGCAAAACACCAAAAAATTGACTGGTTCAGCAGGAAATAGAACGACATGGTCCGACACTTACGAAGACGACCAAACTGCATCACCATCCAAAGCGATTTTTCTTGAAAATAGGGGATTATAAAGAAGAACGGAATTCTGACTTGCGTAAACCAGGGCGGGGGGAGGGGTACCTGTACCGGTGGTCCGAGTACCGGTAGCGGTATCGTCACCGCCTGATACCGGCTCCATTTCAATTTTCAGGGGTAAATTTATCAAACATAAAAGGCAATTTATTTTGCAAAATTGTGCAGTCGAAGGTTGCAACAACGAGGCAACAAATTCGGCCGGAGTTCCGGAAGGCTAATAGCGTTGTACCCTCAAATTATGCGGTTCTATCCCAAAAGTCACATTACCCCAAATTTCTACCCCCAAAAGTCAAAGTACTCGGAAATGTCAGTTTACCCGCAAATTTATGCGATTCTGTCCTGCCAACGTCCAAATGAAGCTCCCCTTATTTTGATCAATAGAAAGCTGCTAATGATGATTCGCTAACGCATTCAACGTAAGTGTGCGCGAAGCAAGCAGCAAGGAAAACCCGACGGCAATAAAAAAAAAACCGGGATCGCTGCGGGACATAACATGGGTCCGGGAGCCACGAGAGTGTGTGTGTGAAAAGGGCGGCTGCTCGCAGCGTGATGTGACAGGAGCGCACTCATCAGTCACTGAAAGCCCCGCTGTGAGCCTCGTGGCCCACAGGGCATGTGTCGTTTCCCGCGAAATCGATGGTGCACACTTGGATCTTATGGTCCGCGTGCTGCTCTCAATGCCGTGCGCAACGAGATTAATTGGCCAAGGGACTGCGAGTGTTCCTTCTCTTGTGGCCCACTCGTCGAAGGCCATAATGGCGCGAAGACTATGACAGAAAAGACACGGCTTACACTTACACTGAACTGGAGATCGAACAGGACAGGGTTTTCCTAAGGTTTGGACTATACGCCGCATGATTTTGGTAACAGAACAAGGAGGGATATGTCAGTTTACGATCCGATGCTAAGCTAACCTGCAACTTTTCAGAAGCCAATCCTATTCCTGTTTGTTCCGCTAGGCTCTCCCCTACGGCCAAAGAGAACAGTGTCCATCCTTCGCTTTACAAGGCTCCCGGCTACTGGATTATGCCTTCTCCTACGGCTCGAAAAAGTACCTAACTGATACACTAGAATGCTTTGTTTTTACGTTGGATGCAATGTTACGAATGTTCGACCAAAAAATAAACAAAGCCGAAACCGACGTTTGGATTTTTCGGAAATTTTAACTTTTCTGCAAATTATGAGGCTGGCCCCATTAGTGCGTGAAATACATGTCTCTGTTAGTTAAGGCCGGTGGTAGGGTCATATTTGTAATTCTGATTAACGCGGGGCGCTATCATCGGCTTGCGGTGGATTTCGTCATCGTCCGATGCATCGCATCCTCAAATCCGGTTGGTTTTAGCTTCGGAAGGTCGTTTCATGTGTCTTCATAGGCGCAAAGGTTCGGCAATACGTATGTACCTTCAAAGCCGTCAACGTCCTTCAAGCGCGTTGCGTCCAATTCTTCCTCAGCTGTTGGACATCGTCTTCACCGCTCGTTCATCCTTAGATGCATGGCTGCATCAGCGGCTTCCTCTTCTCCAGCCTCTACTATATGCGCACCGAGAAGTTTGCTCTAGTCTAGGGCTTCAGATGGGTTCTGCGGCTCGAGAACATTGCCTTCGCAGCTCCTCCATTATCGTCGGTTCGTCAGAGAGGCCCACAGTTAGACACTGAGTGCTAGGCCCTAATCATTCCAACGATACAATTCGCCAGATAGCGTATTGATCGCTGAGACAGTGGCCCAATGCATTAGCGCAAACCATCACGTGAAGCGTGCGTGGAAACGTCAAGAAGCTAATCATCAAATCTTAAATATTCTGTAGAAGATTTTTAGTCTGCCATTAGAGTAGGTATGTTCCGATGAAATTTATCCTTTGTCCCCGACGAGCCGAAATTTTCGCGTGCAAATAAACCGGAGGTAGAGTTCAGTTGGGGGTCAGTTCAATTCAATACGCTAAAGTGAGAAAATGGACAGCTCAATATGATTCCTTTTATTTAAGAGCAACAACCCAGTACTTTTTAAGGCTACCAGGCTGACCTCAAACTATATTGCAGAAGTGAATATTGACGTAGGGAGAAAGCTGAAGAGCTTAACAGCTCGAGATCCATAAGGTACGCCGTAGAGTCGTGGCCATTCGGGACGGCAAAAAAGGCGTTAGATGGCAGCGCTGCTAGGAGGAAGGCAACAGTCCCAAGTTACCATGTCCATCAAGTTCACAGAACTGAATCGAAGATTGAGTTCAGTTCACATCAGTTCAGTCTATTGAAGTTCAACGGAACCTTGCGGTATATCGAAACACTGACTTTACGTAAGCGGTCGATAACGCCGCTAAACTTCAGGCTACGTTGCTTTTTCGGCTATGCGTCCGGACACTTTAGACGTAGGGTGCCGTATGTACAACAGGGCTGGATTACGATTCTGAATTCTGAAAATTACGACGTTTTTGGCACTTCTGAATTCTGAATTCTGATTCCAAAAATGAGCCAAAATGTCAGAAGAAGCACTAGGAAAAATGACCTTTTGGGGGTCTCGTTGGGCGAGGTAAAGTGGCCCGCCGCCAGGCGCCCCCACACGAAATTTTCACTATATTTGTCACATGTTTGCCTAAAATCAGCCGGATATCGCCTGCGGCGGGCCATATTTAAGAGTTACACGTCGACAAGGCACATCGACGTCAAAAGCCCTACCAGTCGGAAAGACAGCACCACTAAACCCAGGAAACACCGCTACTGGTAACTTAATTGTTAATTCTGATTCCGAATTCTGAAAATTCTGACGTTTTTGGCACTTCTGAATTCTGATTCTGAAATTTAATTTCGGGATTCTGAATTCTGATTCTGAAATGAAAAATCCGATCAGAATCCAGCCCTAATGTGCAACGCTGCCCCCGCAAATCAGAAATCAGAGAAAAACCTGGTCGGCTTGCGAGCGTACCAATCTTTGGTATCGCAAAAATTTGCATGGAGAATCGTGCCCTTGCTTCCAGCGCCGGCTTTTCTGACAATCATGGACCTCCGAGGCGTGACGCTCTAGTCTTAGGCTGTGTAAACACTCATACCGTCATATCTGGCTGGCTAAAGCGGGCTAGAATCGATTTTAGCGTTGTGACCGTGACGGGAACACGTATTAACGCATACGTTGGTTTTCGGAAAGGCCCGCAGTCGAGAGCTTTTATTTGGAGCGTCAACGTAGCCGAAATCGTTGACTGGAGCATTACAGAATGAAACGTTTACGCTAACTCGCGGTCTATTCAGATTAAAAACGTGACTTGGTTCGTCATAGACTGCATTCTAAGGTACCTGATGAGCAGTTCGAAGACACCGCCTTTTTCTCGTAAGCGTACGCATCAGAAAACCGTCGAGCCCGCTGCAGAAGGCGAGACAAAATGCTGTAATGTTGTACTTGCCGCAGTTGACCAGAAGCCGCCGAAGGATCTTCTTCAGTCCAGGAAGGTAAGAGCCATTGTCCAAGCTTCATGTACAGGTCAAGGCTCAACGTCAACGAAAATTCGCTGAGGTGGCCCGACGACGTGCTAGAAGCTTTACATACACGTATTCGCCTTTCTGGAGTGTTTGTTTTAAAGCAATTACTTTTTATACTTTTTTTTTATAAAATCCATTTGATCTTGATGTTCACCATATTTCCACAGGACTTCTTTTTAATTTGTTTAGTCTTAGTCAAAGGACGAATTCATCAAATCACTGATGTGGAGCACGAGAATCGGACACTTAAGCGCCGGATCGAGAGCGAGAAGACGTGAAGGAGTGGGAAGTCCGCTACTACAAAATTCGCATGAACGGGACTTCCTGCAGGTAGACGTCCGTCGTCTCAGGGCGGACTACCGCGAGGCGGAGGATGAACTGAGGGAGCAGAAGGTGACCTTTCTGATTATTTTCCTTTTGAATTCTGGCTTCTTTCGCTGCAAATTGCAAGAAACGGCACGTTTCAGGTCCAAGAATTTCAGCTTGCTTTCTACTGCCACGTTTGGTAAAATACATTCGATATGACGACCATATCTATCACCCCCTAATGACCCTTGTACTTCTGCAGTCGTTTGAGGACGCAAGCAAGTCGCTGGCTGAGAAGCTCGCAGTATGCAAAGAATTGATCAAAGACATAAAATCCACCATCGACATCAAGGACGAAGAAATCTCTCAACTTCGAACCGACAATAAGCGCATGGTCGCCGAAATCGCTGTACTACGCTCGGGCCGGAACCTACTTGTGCTTCAACAGCGTGTGGTAGACGACGCTAAGGACTACTGTCGGGTAGGTAGTGTCGGGCTTTGCAGGGAGCATGACTGGAAAATTGCAAAATTCTGTCCGAAGTAGAGACCAAGCGATCGGAGCGAAGACAAGTCCGAATGGCCCAAAAATGAAGTTTCACAAATTTCGGAATCCTAGTCTTTAAACCACCAGCTTGAAGGATGGTTGAGATAATGATTTGCTTCGCTGAACCCGAAAGTCGTTGCCACCTATATCGGATACAAGTGGTTGATGACGCTTTTGATCGCGTCCTTGCGAACTTTGGAAAAATTCGGACCTTTGGTCCAACTCCGAAAAATCACACAATTTCGAACGTTTCCGAATAACTTCGGCACCATCCTTCTAGGTGGGGTAAGTCGAGTGAACAGTCTGCGTCCAAGCTAGAGTGAGAAGATGCCCATGATGTCCGTGAAAGTTCTGAAGTACCCTCAGTCGAGGAGGTTCCGGTTCCACTCGGTAGCTTCCCACTCCCGAACGCCCCTCCACTTCTACTGACGGCCCATTCCGAAGCATGTGTACATCGTTTCCGATGAACCAGCTTTTTATCCAACTGAACTAGCTGAAGCCCGAATTCATTTCATTTCAGTGAAAATGCCGGGTCAGTTAGTGTTTCAACGTAATGAACCGGGGTTTGATCCGACTGAACCGAAATGGACCTTGGGTTCAGTTCAAGCGGATTCAGTTACGTTCACACCAGTTCATTGAAAATGCCGGCTCATTGAAACTATGCAT
Organism: Aphelenchus avenae; assembly: GCA_020875895.1. NCBI lineage: Eukaryota > Metazoa > Nematoda > Chromadorea > Rhabditida > Aphelenchidae > Aphelenchus > Aphelenchus avenae. The sequence goes on along the minus strand of JNEY01000031.1, from coordinate 489,488 downwards.
GGCTAGTAAGAAACTGGTTGGTCTTACCCGCTGCTGGAATGAATCGTTCACCATCCAGTTATCCACCCATTTCAGGGAACCGAAGCGGTCGTCGCACATGCCAGTAAAGCGGGCCTTAACAGATGCTTCAAGGACTACTTGGTCGGCCGAAAACGAACATGCCGCAGCCAGCAAGAGGCGGTTGAGGCCCACGCAAAGGATTTTCAATCGTCTCTCGGCGTCGAGTTTAACCAGTACAGCGACATGATGAAGCTTTTGATACGAGCTGGAAGCGATGTTTTCGAGAAGAGGTCTTAGTGAAGAACGTAAAACGTCTCAGTACGCCGTTAAGACTCAACTTTCTTGCGCTAATAAAAATTCCTTATACGTTATTCGGAGCAAACCGGCTCCTGCGCTTGGCTTATAGACTTTTCACTTAGGCAAAAAATAAACGTGCAAAAGAAACAAAAGACCAAACAAGCAAAAAAATAAAGGTTAAGTAAGGTAATGCAAAGCTTCTTTAACGAGGCCGGCCTAACTGCTTTCAAACGAGATTTTCGGGCAAGAGAAAGGTGCCACGGGTATTGCGGATTCGAAAATGTTCCCGTTTTGTCAATTTGTTTCGGAATGATTACGTTAATGTAGTCAGTCTCGTTTGTAAAACCTAACCCGTCGCAGGCTACGTTGGCCTTGGACCCTACGATAAGTGATTAAGAAAATTCCGGCTGAGCAGCGTAGCTAAACCTCAGTGAAAGAGAGTAGACTTTGTGTTTTGTGGTTTCGTGCCGACGAGCGAGAAACGATGTGCGACAACGCCTGCTTTATCGCACTCATTACACCTCGCATATCCCCCACGTGCCTGCCTGCCGTCTGCTGCAGTGTTTGCTTTGTGCCTCGTGGCTCATTACGGAACACCCGAGCAGAAAACCGGTTCCACGGGCGCTGCCATGAATCTGATGGACGCGTAATCGGAGCCTACGATGAGACCAATTCCGCGCCTTAAAATAAATGGAAGGCCGCTTAAGAGTCACGGTTTTGTTCACGTCGCTTTGTGTGTTCCTAGCGGACTTCGCCGTCCTAAATGTCAAAATTCTTCTTCACTTTTTCAACGGAAACGGTTTTAACAACAGTCATGCAGTGTGCGTAAATACCATATTTTCTCAGAGTGAGCGTCCAGGAAATAAGTGAGCCCGTTATAGCACTTTTTGGACACCACTCCCACCGCTTCACAACATTCGTCAGCACCTGGCCGGACCCCCCCCCCCTATTAGCGTGAGGAAAATGTTTTGATAGCTAAAATTAAAATTTTCATTTTGCGTTTTCTATTTCAGTTTGCAGTTACGTGTTTTAATTTTGAACTGATTTTACAATTTGGAGTGACTCCCATATCAGTCTGGTGTAGTTTTTGCACGCTCCCAAATTAATCCCCCCCTTTACACAAAATATCCGGCCAGTCAAAGGAGATATGGCAACGACTGAATGGAAAACGGCAAAGTAAGAACATGAAAAAATATCTAGTGACATGGATGCAAAACACAAAAAGTACGAGCATCTAAATTTCCCAAAATTAAATTTATCGAAAATTCACTTCGATAGGAGTTATTATTAGCAAAATGTCCGAGATTCTATCATTTCGCTATGCGTTTCGAGTCGCGTCAAAAATCGTCGTTAAGCCGAGTAACGTGCCGTCAGCAGAAAAGGCTTGGAATGATTTCGAAAAGTTCTAATTGCTCCAGCATTTGTTGCACCGCTTCCACATGATCGATAGACGTCCGCGTTTGCGTTGATCGTCGCTCCACTGTTGGCTCAGCTTTTGAAGGGGCCACGTTCCGATCGAGCCGGATCGCTCCAGTGTTCGCATCACGCGGATATTCACGTCGGTTACGGCACTCGTATAGGAAAACATTACTTACCTAATTGCTTCTAGACGGCTCCATCATGATCCTCGAGTTGGCTGAGACGAAGACGCTAAGGCACGTTCCCTATCGGTTCCCGTCGACTAGCGGCGAATGCCGAGTCTGCGGCGCTCCTGCAGTCCATCGCCACTTCGGTAGTGCCCTTAGCTGCAACTCCTGCTGTGCATTTTTCAGGCGGTAAGTCAGGTGAGCACTTCGGAACTGCAAATAATGGTTGAATGCAGAACTGTGTCCTCGAATAAGACCTACAGCTGCGTGGCGGGCAAGAACTGCGTTCTACGATTTGGTGAGTTTTGCGGGGGTACTCCATATTACTTGCGTACTAAAGGTTTTGACTTGCTGGTCAAGCCCAAATTTCGAGTTACCCTGTCAGGAGTCCAACCCGCGCCTGAACTAGAACCAGACAGTTGACTTACCCGAAAAACTTCTACTTCTACTTCTGCGTAGTGCGGCCGATGAACTTCTACTTCTAAGGCAACTTCTTCACTGAACTTCTACTTGTACCTCTACGTGTATAAGTTCCGCTCATCTTCTTCTACTTCTACTTTTACATGTGGAAGCTACAAACGTCCACCTCTACTTCAACAGTAACTTCTGCATATAGGGCGCGTATAATTTCTCACTTTCGCTTCAGAATCTGCACGTAGAGGTAGAAGTACTTGTACATTTTACAGAGACGATGATGCTTAGGTCTACGGGAGTCGAACAAATGATGGAAAGTAGGCGAACAAGCATTCAAATGTCGATAAATTTCTAGTAGAAGTTGAGCAGCGACACTAAAACTTGTTCTTCTACTTCTAGGTCAACGCGGTAGGACAGAAAGTCTCACTTCTATTTCTGCATCTGACCTCCTGACACTTCTGCATCTTCACTAGCTTCTACGCTGTTAGGACAGAAAGCTTCTACCTCTACACAACTTCTACACCAAAAAATGTAGAAGCAGAAGCATGTGTAGAAGCAGGAGTAGAGGTACACGTAGAACTCAAAAGTCTAGTCTGAACTTTATTTGGCCGTTTATTATAGGAGAACACTGGGTGGGGTTTCCCAAACAGGTACAGGCCTCAAGAAAAGAGAAACCAGGGCATGTGTACTTTTGCAGAACTGTTTTTACTTATGCATTGTAGACGGCGTGAATCGCATGTGCAAGTACTGTCGCCTACGAAGATGCCTCGACGCCGGTATGCAGATCACAGGTTCGTTTGCGCATGCAGGCTCTACGAAGCCAACGCCAGATTTAGCTGTGACAGCGGCCACTTCCGCCAAGGTTTCCACTCCCACGGACACGCCGCTGAAGCGAGTCGCCGTCGCCAGGAACGCAATCTTCCTGAATCGATATCGAGCTACTGCTACGGTGTACGGAGGTCAAGAGGTAAGCAGCACCGACACTTCGTCTGTCGACGCAGTTGGAATTCAGAATGTGCCGAATGCGTCCTGCGGACGAGCGAGTTTTGAGAGTTGCTCGATGGCGTTCCGCGCAGAATTCGTCGTCCTGTGCGAGTTCCTTAAGTCTTCCGGCGTTCTTGAATACTTCGATGGCGACCCGATCTACGTCTGCGTAAGTACTCGGTAGAATCCAGCTATAGTTCTCGTAGGACACTTGACGTAAAACAAGTTTTAACGGATTTTCGTGCTTTGAATTGCTCATTTGCTTGAGGATCCTCGCGGAACGCCTAAGATAGGTAGGCATATTTGGTCCGTCTCTTATGTTTCACCTAAGGAGATTTGACAAGCGACCGACGACAGCACATGACAATTGTACCACAGGGTCCCAAAACGTTATTCTGACGGACTCTTATAATCGTTTTTTAACGGTTGCCATACGAGAACGGTGTTTTCGTACCGTTGTCCTAACCGGATTTATTGTCGCCGTACGACATCATAGGTAGTTGTCGAACTACACATGGTACGACAACGACTTGATACAGATGAATAAGGGTCGGCAACCACACACGTGGTACGACCGTACCGTACTGCCGTACTCTCGGTTTGGAGCACGGATGGGGTACGGTACGGCTCCAGTTTTCTCGATATTTAGCGCTAGTACGGCCCGAACTAGTACCGTACTGTCCCGTATTACGCCTCGTACTGCCGCAGCGTACCGTACTGTCCGGTACGTACTCCGGTACGGGTGCTGACTGACGATCTCTACTGATGAAATTGGGACGTGCAACCGCTCTCGTACGCCCGTTCCGACAACGGTACGACGATGTACGACGACGTGATCAGAGCGCATCGTTCTTGCCCTTTTTAACTACCTAGCTGTTATCGTGATCGTACGGTGCCTAGAAATGCTTTTTCGAGGTCGTGTTGTCCCAGGTGGTTGCTGTATCAGTAGCGAAGCCGGTCTATGAAATTACGTAAGTGGAATTTGCAGAAGTCCGTCGCTGCCGCATTCCTTTACACGTGGCAAATCTACGAGAACTCGATGATCACCGTCCGGAACTTCGGGCATCACTTGCGCCGACTGTTTTGCTTGAATGAAAGATACACCGATCTCAATGACGACGCACTGGAGAAATTCTACCGCAGCGATCCGCGGCTCTCCGACTGGCCGTACTTGGTCAGGTAAGCGTCGGCTTTTGAACACAGAAGCGAAGGAAGCTAGAACATAGCGGGCTGGGAGAATCTGGGTTATCTTGTCTGGAAATAGTTTTATGTAGGTTAGTTTAGTAGAGAAACTTAAAAAGCGGAAACGGATCGCATCGGAAATGCATTACGGTCCCCACCTGTGCCTGAAACCTACGTTTCTGCCGCGCATACAAAGTTTTCAGACATGGCATGATTTTCTACGGTGGTAGCTTGGACGCGGCGAAGAAACTCGCCTCTTTAAGACTCGATGAACTCGAGCATGCAGCCCTCACGCTGATTCTTCTTGTGTACACAAGTGAGCGCAGTTTCTCTCCTCAAAACTAGGCGTGGAAACGAGGAGCTTTCAGTGCGCCAGGTCATGCAACCGACGGAACGATGCCCGCTGGCGCCGTTGCTGGACGGTGTGTTTCACGAGCTGCACAAGCACTACGTGGAGAATTACGAGGACACGGCGCTGCGGTTGGACAAGCTCATTCAGTTGTCGCTGGACATTCAGGTAGGCTGACGGATCGCCTCGCTACCAATGACCTTCGTGCGTACGAGAGCTCTTCAGGAACTGCGTCGCATATTCGACGAGCACGTGGTCATCCTTAAACTGTCCGGCAAGCAGACGGTCCTCTCGGAACTTGAAGCTACCGCTTCGGAAGGCAAAGCACGCTGAAAAAGTGTCTCTGGTTCAATAAAAATGCGAATGAAGCTTGGTTCGTTCCAGCCCTTGGCAAGCGGGCCAAAAATTTTACTCGGTACCCAGCCCGACTTAGGGGCACAGGTCGGGCTTGGAGGCCCTATAGAGGTCCGGCTCTCGACAAAACTACCTTTTTGTGAAAGATTTCAAGCACGTTTTACCAGAACTTACTTGATTTTGCTCCAAGTTAGCGTACTTCTGCCTACTTATACTATCAAGTTAACCAGCCCTAGGCTAGAATCGAGGCAAAGTGGTGAACGCAGAACCGGATTAAAAAGTTCTCTGCCGGGCAGGGCCTATCCCAGGCCTGTATTGAAAAAAGGCCCGACGGGACGGGTCGGGACTTGGATTCAATACTCGTTGAGCGTAAAATCAAGCCTATATAATTTAACTCTTGCTCACTAGGCGGCTAAAAGACCCGTCGGGAGGTTCAAGAGCGACGGCTGCATGGTGTTCCACTATTTTATAATGTTGCTCGCGCAGGGTCAGTTTACATTAGTCGCCGTCGGTTCAACAACAGATGAGGGCCGGTTAGGTAATCGGAAGAGAGACCGCAGTAGCGACGCCGTAAACCGTCGATACGGGCCAATGAAAATGACGGTCAGAAGACCGTTGAGAAAGGGAAACACTGCGATGGCCACAAGGCCTGGATAGGCTTCGCCAAGAAAGAGATTCTGGCCTGAGAAAAGGACGATGCACGTTAGAACCACGGGAACCATTATGCACACGATCGGGTTCATCACCTGAAATGAGTATTCTTGTACGTCTCGTTGCTTCGGTATCGATAGTCCCCAGATATCATAGCCAGCTCTGTTACTTGCAGCGTGCGTCTAGATAGCGGCTAAATGAAAAGTGGGTACCGCTTGAGTATCTTGGGTGACCCAGCTATGGCGGGACGGGTCAGCTGGACTTACATCATTATGGGAGTGGAGGCTCATCCGGTTTAATCTTTATTAAAAACGTTTCTTTAAGTGTTTTCAGTGTTTCTATGTAGTATTTAGTACCTATCCCCCGTACTAAGTTGATTTGCCCCTCCCGCTCTATAATGAGCTAAACACATTCCCCCCCCCCCCCTCCCATGAAGTGTCCACCCATAGTCAAGTAGTACCGGTAAGTGCCGCAGGTTCTTGCCTGCGGTTCGGATACATTTTCCCTGTTTAGATTAACTTTTACGTTCAAAAATGCGCAAAATAAGTCGAAATAAAGTATTTTAGGGCACAAATCCATGCTTTTTGCGTAGTGTACGGGAGGATCTACTAAAAGGGGTGGGCTCCGCTATTAAGGAATTTAAGGTACACTATAAATGCCAGACCTGGATGAGCAGAAGCTTCGATAGTTGAATGCTCATTGTCCGCGTCTGCGAGGACGCTAGCGTCCTTCTGATTAGACGCAGTTTTCGAATAGTGACATAGCCGAGCACAACGCATAAACTCTGATTTGTACAGAATATGACGCCGATGCTGAGTGCGACGTATTTCTTCCAGCTGTTGTAAAAGTCGAGGCAAAACACCGACTTTTCATCGTTTTCCAGTATCCCAATGGCCCTCATTCCGCCGATGGGAATTGCGGGAAATTGGTCGAAGAACTTTACCCCGAATGCGTCGAGCTCGGTTAGGTTCGAGGGATCGAAATCGGGAACGTCGCTCTATATCTTACGGCGTTTAAGCTTCCAGTGTGCGGAGATTAAAATATACTTCCTGAGATTTTCCTGGTGTAGACGTGATGAATCGATTTCTTTAAAAAAAATTTTCTCCAAGATAAAAAAAACTTCGAAATACCGTAACGACCATCGACGTCACTTTTGCAATTTTTGCGTATTTTTTCCAGAAAAATTAGTTGTATGTTAAAAATTTGACGAACATAGCATCTTAAGGAGCCTGCGGCGGGACACTTTTCTAGTGCTTAATAAGTTGTTCGCTAGAAGCCAAAATCTCGATACCGTATTGGTTCTAATATAAGACGACGTCTTCTATTTTTCGATGGTCAAATTTTCGATTTTTTCGTGAAAGTCCTAAAGGGTCCCCCCTGTGGATTTATGAAAATTTTTCGAAATTTTACTGACAAAAAGTTCTCGTCTACAATGAAAAGTTATGGCCTAAAAGGTATTCCAAACACGTCTCTGTGACAAGTCAACTTTGAAATTTTTGGCGCTCGTCTTCTATTAGGACTCGTCTTCTATTAGAGCTCGTCTTATATTAGAACCAATACGGTATGTAAATTTGAAATGAAAAAACGTTGCAACTCGACACTCGGTAAACCTACCTATGCTAGACAAATGACGCTACTAATGCGAGACGAACAAATTTACTTACACCTGCAGGGAGCATGGCAAGGTTGACGACGAATGCGACGGAAAACGCAAAGGCCGACACGGTCAAGACCGCAAATGTCATTCGGCGTCTTTCGCTACCGATGGGAACCGAACGCGCGTCCAGTGAGGCCGCACTGGCACGATATATCAGACAGTAGTCCTGAGACGCGACAAGAGCAGCGCCAAAGAAAACCGTGGAAACAAACTGAAATTTTCGTTACTTCTACGAACTGAATTAAATTAAATTAAACTAAAATAAATTAAATTAAACTAGATTAAATTAAATTAATTAAGCTTACTTTATTTGATAACTACTTACATTAATTAAGCTAAATTAAATTTGTTTACGTCTTTAAATTAACTAAATAAACTTCCTTTAATTTAATTAAGTTAATTGGAAAAACTTGATGAACTTTGACATGAATCGTGGACAGGCTCTTAAAATCCTGCAAAAACTCAAACTCAACGCAGGTCAAGGAATGACCTCACCTCAACCTCAACGAGGCTTTTATGGAACCTCAATTCAACACAGGATTTGTGAAACCTTAACCTTAACCTCAACGTTGAGGTTGAGGCTAAATTTTACCCGCAACATCCTTTTTAAATGCTTTCAGAGGCCCGCAAATTGATGCGTAAATGCGCGAAAAATGAACGCAGAGGTTAATACACAGAAACCCAGCTAGATAGAGCATAACGACTTTGAATTTGAACATAACATACAACAGCAGGGCTCCCAGACCGCCTTCCCTGGGGGGCGGACGCCCCCTTTTTGGGGTCTACCGCCCCCTGCGGCGAAGCCGCGAGGGGCGGAAAATGTAAAAACCCAAGGGGGACCAAGGCATTTTTTGGCGCCGGCCGAAGGCCGGCGCCGAAAAAATGACCGCTATCCCCCTACCGCCCCCCTACCGCCCTCCAGAAGGTGTCCTCCGCCCCCTTTCGGCAAAATCCATCTGGGACCCCTGTACAACAGCGATCCTCAACCTCAACCTCAGCATGCGTCGCGTGCAACCTCCAACTTCAACCTCAACCTCAACGTTGCTTTGTAAGAACCTTAACCACAACTTCAACCTCAACGTTGAGGTTGAAGTTGAGGTTGAGGTAGAGGTTGGCGTTGAGGTTAAAACCCTGCTCGTGGAGAATATAATATTCGGAAACGACGTTGGACACACTTACCGACAGCTGTGCGCCACTGTGGCCGAACAAAGCCCACGGGCCGTGAACGGAAGCGCACGGAAAGTAAGGTACGAGTAGGCGTGGTTGCATGAGGATTCCGATTGACACTGACATTCCGAAGTCCCAGACCTGGAAACGTTCAAAACCGATCAGGGAAAACACGCGAGGTAGCCAACTAGCAGCAAAAAACTTTGTGTGAATACGTCCTCAACTGTGACTGGATAAAATTTTTGTAACACAAATATTAACGTCACTGGTCCTCAGGACTTTTTTTTCAAGACGTTTCTGCGGCATGTTTTGCAGGCCCAAATCCCTTCTAGTTTCAGTGGAAAAATTATTCAAAAAGTTGATAAAACAGCGAACAGTTTTAAGGTCAAACTAACTGTGCATAGAAACATGCAGTATCGGTATTCCTTGATGATATTTATGGCGACTCGAAGTATAAGGAACGCGCAGTACAGCTGCAGCGCGACGTCTCCCACAGCGAGTGCTAACAATGCGGCGTATGAGGTTAAGTGTGCGCTACTTGCGAAGTGCGCGGCTGCGGAGTCCGTTGCTACCATCGTAATAACGGCCTACTCTTCGCTGAAACGAAACGCGCACGATAACGAGACGGTGCGTACCATCAACTAGCCGTTGGCCGTGCCGTTTAAGGCCACATTTACCGCGTCGTCAACACTAATAACGGCACAGAACGACACAAAAGGCGGCATATGATGGCATTGAGCCCGTGGACCGTGCCAGGTGAGCAGGGTACGGCCAGTGGCGTAAATTGGACGCCGAAAATATGCCTTGGTCCCCCATTTGGTAGTTTTCCCAAGTCTCCTTTTTTGCCCCACAGCGGTTTTTAATACTCATTTTGGCTTGTTTATACCCAATATAGCCCGCCGCAGGCGCCGCCAAAAACAGGTTTTGGGCCTTTTTGGAATAAAATTCATAAAAAAATCCAAGGTCTCATTAATTTTTCAGTCCAAAATATCAAGTATTTTGCCTAAATAGGCCCGCCGCAGGCGCCGCCAACGAGGTTTTTAGGCTTCCATGGTAAAGTTGCGTTGAAATTTTTTTTGCCTTGGTCCCCCCTTTCCTTGCCGGGCCGAAGGCCCGGCGAGGG
>JNEY01000031.1:458119-478673 GCA_020875895.1 Aphelenchus avenae | reverse complement strand
ATCTTTCGAAAAAAGCATGCACAACTTTTTGTATTGGGTCATAGCGATTCTAGTCGCGTATAGCGCGTCCGTCTATGGCTAATATTCGCTGAGTTCACATCGGTCAAAGTCAGGCCCCTAAAGCGTAATTGCGTATTTTCGCGCGCACTGAAATCGGTTAAGTGATCATATCTCGCAAAAGAGTTGATATATCGAAAATCCCATGCACACGATTTTAGAGCAATATCGTCGGAACATTTTGACGTCAAAGCAAGGCTTCTAGCACAACTTTCCAGAAAGTTCACATCGAAAAACCTCGAGCCAATCGCGTTAACTATTTGTCAACTTCACGGCCAAGTTTCAACCTATCGTGACGAGTGATATAGTCGAACTTGGGCTCAAAATGAAGCTAAAGTTTTTGCACGTTCGATGAACGCGGTTTCTCGCTCGCTAGCATAAGATAAGCATCTTTACGGACCCAATAACGAGGTCTACTCTGCCGAGACGCCCGAAGCGCTGAGCAAAATCGGAGTTACAGTAAGCGCAAGCGTCTTCCGCAAGGCCGAGCAGCCCGGCGCGCAGTTACTGTAACTTTGTTACTGTAACAGAAATTTGCCAATCTGAGTTTGGTTTGGTCCGGCCGTGTAAGATCATTTGGGTTATCTCAAAAGCATAATGCAAGGCATAATCAGTACTGTATTCTGAATTCTATACTCGCTCTTTTTATTCTGAATTCTATAAATTAAAATGAAAATCATCGGAAATTCTGGAGAAGAAATTTTGAAATGGAACCTTATTATGGCTACAATCCGAATAAGACGTTCAGAACACAAGGTCACGGTAACCACAAGCACTTTGCTCCTGCGCTCGTGAAGGACGGAGCATCTCGACATTCGGACAGCTCTTCCATGCACTTCGATAGGAACCTCCGGATCTCTTCAAACGGGGGTCGCTCTGATGGAGCAGCAGCCCAGCATTGCATCATGAGGCGATAGCTGAAACCTGGAGGGCTCAAAAAACGGTGATGTAAAAAGGGTTTTGTGAACCTCCCGCGTTTTCGGACGCTCGAAACCTTAGCCGAAGAGAACCTTATTAAGTGATGCTAACATGGTATTCCGAGAGAACCGAGCAACACCACCAGAGGTTGAAGCAATCAAACGTGGCCTCGGGGATTTTCGAGAAAGAATACTTTCTTACATATCAATCGGCGCAAGCGTAGGCTGTTCAAGCCGATGACCACCCATTAGAAACTGCAGCAAGTCCGCGGATTCAACGTGGTCGTAAGGCACGGCTCCCGCAGAAAAGATTTCGAAAAGAATGACTCCGTAAGACCATCTAAACGGCCGCAATACTTAGCGTGAGCAACTGCTCCAGGCTTCTCACACGTCGCTCTCCGTCGAGAATTTCGGCTCGCTGAACGTCTCAGGCGCCAGCCACTTCAGCGGCTCGTCCGCCTCTCTACACGATGACCACAGCGCTTCATCAGAGTATCGACAGTTATCGAAGCCTCCAATTTTCACCACGTCTTTCGTCGTGAGCAGAATGCTACTTGCCGTCAGGTGGCGGTGGACGAAGTTGTGTGACGCAAGAAATGCCTGTAACGCCCAGAAATTCCGTGACGCCAATGTCGGGAAAGGTGTGTCAGATTGTGAAAGCTTACCATTCCGTCGCTGATCTGCCATGCGAAGGACACGAGGTCAATTAAAGAGAGGTCCGTATTGGAGTAAGGCCTCGTTTGTAATCCGTCCGCGATCTAAGCTTACAGCGCACTTGTGTCTACTGTCAAAAAAGTTACCGCTCGAACGCAGTCCTTGTAGTCGGCCAACGATTCTCGTAGGTAGCTTAAGAGGTCGCCCTTCGCGCAATATTCGGACACCAGAACGGGCACCTCGTTCAGATACGTGTACCCAATAAGGCCTACAATGTGCGTCGCCATGCCGATTCGCAGCATCAGCTCCACTTCGTAGAGGAAGCCGGATCTCAAAACGAACCAGACTCGTCCTGACTATTACTGCAATATTCAAGGATCTGTTTTTCAAAATTTTGTAATCCGTTTACGTCAATTTTCTTAATTTTGTTTAACTTTGAAGTACCTACGGGCGTTCACCGATGGTCCTACAGGACCAGCAAAAAGGACCCTGATATAAAAAACGCCATTTCAGCAGCAAATCCCTTTAAATCTCTAGTATAATCATTGAACAGGATTAAGGACGGTCCAGTTGACAAAAAAATCTGAAGAATTTTACAAACAACATAAAACGCATCCTTTTAGGGTTTTATTTCAAGCTTACTTTCGGTGTTCCTATAACTGAAATGGTCCGCCATAGATTTTCACCAATAAATCACCGGTTAAATTTGCAAAGGCCGAGTACGCGGGAAATATTTGGTCTCCTAGCGCCTTTTAGCGTTCAGTTGACCTTATCTCGTTTCTGGCACATATGCATAGGCAACCAACCTGTGCATTTTGACGCATCCGTCGTGAAGGACCTTGACTGCGACAGCCATTCGTCCGCCTTCATAACCAACGCTGACGGCGTGCGAGCCCGGAACCGTACCGGCTCCATGAGAAGAGCCCGCATGCAAGTAGCCTTTATAGACGGTAGAAAAGGTTCCGGCGAACAGGATCTGTGAAGTTGTGGTGAAATCGCTGGGAGTGATTTTAATGGGGTACAGCGACGAGTCAAAGCTGCAAAGCTCAGGTTACTGATACAGAAGTGGCAGGCTTTCTCGTTTTCCGTGCAATTCATCTTTTTCGCCATACTAAAACGTTTTGAAGGTTATCGAATTACGGCACACGCCTGGTCTGCGCGAAGCTGGCCCGGTCTGATCGAGAATTTTCAAACCATTTTCAATCCGTTTCCAAATGCTCGCCGCTGCATAGGGGCTGTCCAGAAAATATGTAATCATTACAGGGAGGGAGGGAGGGGGGGGGGTCGGACCCTAACCAAGTTCAGTGCAAAAATTGATTACACCCCGTGGATGGGGGAGGGGGAGGAAGTAAAAAAGGGCGATGTAATGATTACATATTTTCTGGATGGACCCATAAGAGATATCAGCTTTCGCAGACCATTTAACGTAGAAAGCCGACAGGTCCGCTGTGCTCGATATCAGAACTTACGAGTAATTTGTGTTCAGCGCTACCGCACAGCGCTCGTTCGGGGCACACGACATCACGCTTGAAGTGCGGGCTGTTGGATGCTGGCTGCTGCATAAAACTGATTTATTCATCAGCTAGGTTGAAGGAAACCCACCGGTTTCTGTCCGCCCATCGACTCGCGCAGAAGTGGCGATATGCGACGAAAAGTAAAACAGCCAGCAGCGTAAGGGAGACCAACGGCGTGACGATAATCACCGGTAGCGGAACGGGAAGGCGATTGGCCGTGCTTTCTTCCGTAGGCGCCAGTCCTCCACTTGACAACGTCGTCGAGTTCAGAGTACCCTCGGTAGTCGAACATGGGCTCGCTTCAGCCGCGCGTAGCGTCGGACAAGTCGAGGCGCATGTCGGACACGGTTGTTGTACGGACTGGTCCATCAAATAGATCTTACAGACGAACGGCCGCTTTGTTCCGCATTCGTCCGTGTACCATTTACCCGAGTCCGAGTTCATATATGCGCAGCGTGGACTGGTACCGTCGTGTGGTTCGCCTAGAGCTGTTTTTAATCTGCGTGCATTTGAGTGCGGCGTTTAAGGCTTTCAGGAACAATCCCCTCGATCATAGAAAAGTCTCATCTAGTTTAGATTCCGCTTAGGTAGTTATTTTATTCGATTTTGGAAAATGTTTTGAAAAACGTAAAAGAAACCCTGCATACCCCAAAAAGCCTAAAATTTGAGCCTTACAACAATTAAAAGGGCGGGTTATAACAAAGATCCTGCCGGTTTCGGTATGAACGCACCTGGAGACCACTGAGTCCATGTGAACGGCAAGCCGTCGCTCCAGTTCCAGTCGTCGGAGGTGATTCCCGTGTTGGCCCCGATCCAGAGTCCTCGCGAATACCCGGGTATACCGGAATCGCCGCACCCATGAAGCCGTATGACGTTGTTGACGCCGTCGTCGTCGACCGATGCTAACTGGCCAGTTTGACCCAGTTGCCAGTTGAGGTTGCTGATGTCTTTGCATTTGCTCTCGGCGTCGTACCAGCTGGACGCTTCATTTAAAAAGGTAAAGCAATAGGCCCAGCTGGGGTCGCCGTTACCGCCCTGCACATACCCTCTAGGGCATTCAAGGCCTTTGAGGCACGAGAAGGACAGTGCCAGTGGTAACAGAAGAAGGCGTAACATTAAGAACTCTCCCTGAATCGAAGAAACAACTTTCGAGAAATTAAGCAAGCAAAAACAAACAAATTAAACATTACACAAACAATGTGGAGAAAAGACGTAACGACTGTGAGCACCTTGACGCTGATCATTGCTGGAAAATACGTGCATGATCGGTTTTGTTTGCCTTCCCAGTTGTGCAGTAATGTTGGTTCTGATAAGGCTCCCTTCAACACCTACCTGGCGCGAATTAACACAGCTTTCCGGCGCCGCTAACGACTTTCGCGTCGAACCGAAGCATTTGGCCGTGGGAACAATCAAGTCTGAATGGTTATGAAGGGACGCAAAACTTCTACAAGACATGGATCCTAAGTAAACGCATTCTAAGATACCGCTTTCTCCAAATCCCCGTTATAAAAGCAGGCAAAACGGGATGCCTTAACAAATAGCCAGCCTCAAGTAGGCTTTTAAATGACCGTTCACAGCGCTACCTAATGTAGCCCTATCAGGTCTTCACTCGCATGAAGAGCTTCGTCTGTTTTGACGGTATAGTCCTGAGCCTTCGAGAAATGCCGTCGGTTTCTTAAAATGTAACTTTAAGCCATTTATGGCTAGTTACGTGCTGGTCTACCGCCGTAATTACGTCACTGACGGATTTCAAAACGGTGAGAGGACAGCCATGCCGAGAACATAGGTGCCTCAAAAACTACATCACCACGCCGGTGGTGTAACGCCGCACGCCCAAGAGGCCCCTCCGACAGTGCTGAAGTTTAGGCAAAGTATTTGGTGCGTTGGTCACTTTGTCAATCCCTTATGCCCATTGTATAAGCATGGTAGAAATGAAAAAAGGGCGGACCCTGCCGAAATACCCTATAGTTGTCTTAAGTGCTTGCACTTTATTCAGAACAACATTTCGTTGTAAGCACCAGTGCATTGGTTCTTCTGCGCTTGCCAGGTCGAAGGCCCACAATGGCCGAGTTCTGCCAATCGTTCCAAGCATTTCGCCAGGTACCTTCGAATTCTTTCAAACGATGGTCTCCTCGACGGCGAAGCATCCCAACACTGCGACATTAAGCGGTAACTAAAAGGGTAGCTTGTCATGCTTGAAGGATGTTACTGGAGTACTTCGGACTTTTCACCGAAAATCATGCGTTCCTTAGTTAGAAAGGCTTTACATGTCGATCGGCGCAAGTGTAGGCTGCTCCAACCGGTGTCCGTCCATTAAAAACTGCAGCAAGTCGGCGGCTTCGACGTGTTCGTAAGGCACGGAGCCGGCAGAGAAGATTTCGAAAAGGACGACACCGTAAGACCATCTGCAAGGAGAGCATTAGTCAGGGGCACAAAGTTCCTGGGCATCCTACACGTCGCTCTCCGTCGAGAACTTCGGTTCGCTGAGCGTCTCAGGCGCCATCCACTTCAGTGGCGCCTCCGCCTCTCTGCACAAGGACCACAGTGCCTCATCCGAGTGTCGACAGTTACCGAAGCCACCGATCTTCGCTATGTGACTTGTCGTCAGCAGAATCTTACTGGCTGTCAGATGACGGTGAACGAATGCATGTGACGAAAGGAACGCCTGCAACAGCAAAAATACAGAAAGAGCGTTGATAAGATACATGATCGACAAAAATGGAAGGAGCGAATCGTCATGTTTTCTTTTTAATGAGGAGAAGTGCAAAGGCGTGTAGTGACTTCATCTGCTTTTTCGCCAAAAAAACTTTTTGAACAGATTTTTTTTTAGCACGAAACGGGTCGAAATTCTACCAGCTGTTACGATTGTCATTTGCATTAGCCCATAAGCATCGTGAGACAAGACCCTCCGATCGTTAGAACAATAGGCATTGGTAAAAACTATTAAGCGGGAACCAGGGAAAATTAGTATTTAGGAAAAAAGATTATGCATGCCCTGTTGTGAGCATGCATGCGTGCAGTTACGCGTACCCAGCGGTACGGCATCATGCGTACTAAAATGTTCAGCTTCCTGCATACTAAACATCAAGTGGTAAGGCGACTGGTCTTCCCTGCAAAGCACGAAGTGTTGGGTACAACGTGAAATTCAGGCGACTATGGACAGCGGCACATACAGACGTGGCAGATGCATGCCTGTAGGGGCTCCCGTGCTGGCAGGTGTCCTGTGCCCTGTTCTTGAAGAACGTACCATTCCGTCACTGATCTGCCACGAGAAAGATACGAGGTCCGTTAGCGAGAGGTCGGTGTTGCAGTAAGGCCTCGCCTGCAATCCGTCCGTGATCTAAATTATACATCATATCTCCACTGCTTAAGGCCGTTACCGCTCGAACGCAGTCCTTATAGTCGGCCAGGGAATCTCTTATGACGCTCAAGAGGTCGCCCTTCGCGCAGTATTCGGACACCAACACGGGCGCCTCATTCAGGTACGTGTACCCAATGAGGCCAACGATATGCGTCGTCATACCAAGTTGCAACATCAGCTCCACTTCAGAGAGGACGTCGGATCTTAAAGTCGATTGTAGGTACCTCTTTCAATGTGTACCTCAGTCGTTTTAAACAGAGAATCCCCCGTGCTAACCTTAAGAGTGACGCACCTATAAGCCTTCGCCAGGTGGCCATGTAGGACCTTGACCGCGACAGGCTTTCGTCCACCATCACGCATCTCACTGGTTGCTCCCAAGCAAAGACCGCCTGCGGCTCTGTGAGAAGAGCTCGCAAGCAGATAGCCTTTATAGATGTTTGCCGTGGCCCCGGCGTGGAGCTTATGCGACGAGACGCTCAAGTCGCTCAGATCGATTTTTATGGGATAAAGCGCGGAGTTGAATCTGCAAGAGTCGGCTATCGACCATGATACGATTCACACCCGAAACGTACGTTCCACGCATTTTCGGGACGAGAGCAGGAAGCTCGTCCAATGTTGGCGACACTGCGCATCTGAACGGGGAACTGACGTATCGTTTTAAAAACCGAATATAAATATGGCCGGTGCTGAGACGACACTCACACATACAGTCGAAGGCAGACAACAGTTTTAACGGAAAACAATTCAGATTCATTTGTGGGAAAATGTTATAAAGTACTGGAGGCCGAGCCTAAAATGCTTGTGGCAGGCGACACCAACCACATGTAAGGTTTAAACTCCACAAGGATAATGAAAGGTTTGCATATAGACGGGCATTTTGTACGCCTCATCGGCTCACATGAACACGTCATTGAATCCCCCCTCCCCGTTAGAAAACTGCAAACACTTCTTAGCTTTTACCTATTCAAAGGTGCACGTACCCACTGCTGTCCGTCCCTCTATTTGCGTAGAAGTAGCGGTACGCGCCGAACAGTGCACCACACAGCATCGCAAGGACGACCGGTGGCGTGACGATAATCGGCAGTAGCGGAAGGTGAACCGATGTTGGTCTTTTGGTAGTCGCCGCGTCAGGACTCAACGGCATTCTCGATCGAGTAGTGTTGTTAGTTGAGCAAGGGCCCGTTTCTTGGGGAGCTAGCGTTGGACAAGTGAGGGAGCACGTGGAGCACGGCTTTGGGGCCAACTGGTTCAGTAAAGAGGCCATGCAGACGAAGGGTCGCTTTGTGCTGCAGTCGTCGGTCGACCACGTGCCGGATTCGGAGTTCATGTAAGCGCAGCGTGGCCCTGTGGCATCGGACGGTTCGCCTGGAATGCGCAGATAAGATGTTTATTCGTTTTATCGACGCGTAGTTATGCAGAGTCAGTGGTTGTCGGGAGCTAACCTCGCTGTCGGATTCGAAAGAGAGAGACAAGAGTTCGTAGCGTGCGCATCCGTAAGCCGACTAACGTCCTCAGTCTTATACCGTATGCCGTATTTCTCCAATAATCCCGTACCTCGAGAGAAGGGGTTTAATTAGGTGATTTTTCCATTTGTCATCTTTATTAGTTGCTCTGTGTTCTAAACTGCCTCATTTTATATCACTATTTTATTACTTAAAAAAAGTATGTAGGTAAATTTAGTTATAAAATTAATATTTTATTCACTAGTAACTGGCACGTTTTAACATTTTAATTAAAATATTAATTCAAATGTTTAACTTAAAATATTAAAATTGACTAGAGATCATATGCCATCTGCCAGCTTGGGTAGTCCGAACGAAAAGAACAAGCAGACAGAGGAGGGCGGGATGAGAGAATTAGAAGGAGAAACGGTAAGGCAGACCTTTCGACCAAAGAGAAAAAACGAATGGAGCACCGTCGATCCATGACCACGTCTCGGAAACTAGTCCTCGACTAGCTCCTATCCAGAATCCTCGACGGTACGCAGATATACCGGAATCGCTGCACCCGTGAAGTTCAACGACGCTGTTGACGCCGTCGTCGCGCACGGAGGCTAGCTGGCCCGGATTTCCCAGCTGCCAGCGAAGAGCTCGGATTTGTTCGCACCTCTCTTGGGCTTTTGTCCAATTCGCGTTCTCGTTGAAGAACATGAAGCATTTTGTCCGTATGGCGCCGCCGATGCCGCCCTGTATGAATCCTTTGGGGCATTCCAGCGCGTTGCACAACGATATGATGGCTACTGGCATCAGAAATCGTAGCATAATGAAACTCCTTAAGTATGCGTCATCAGAAAAGCACCGCCTAGGAATAGGTAGCTGCGGTGCGTACGACCAAAATCATTAGCAAACTCAACACAAAGACGGCGGGATAACACGGAAGAGGACGTGACATAGTGATGAAGGATGAACAAAATAGGATCCATCCATCACTCATCCAACATTACACCATTTTCAGGAAACTGCCGATACCGTATTTTTTCGAAGATCCCCCTCCCAGAAGGTCCCTCTTGATGCCACCTCCTCGCGGTCGAACGAGCTCCGACATATAAGCCTGCTCCGGGGGGAGGGACTGCGCGGAGGTCGCGTTGTCGGAGCCATGTTATGGGGAGGAGGGGCCATATGAGGAAGGAAGGATCTATAAAGAAGAACCCGAACTCGCCAAGGGGAGGGTTGAGGGGTGGGGGAGATTTTTCCGGTGCCGGCCTTCGGCCGGCGCCAAAAAAAAGTTTTGGTCCCTTTTGGTAGTTTTCTGCAGTGTCATATTTTAGCAGTTTTTGAACACTGAAATTGTTATTTTAGAGTATTTCAAGCGAGCACAGCTCATCGCAGGCGCCGTCAGAAAAATTTGTGGGCTTAATTGGGCAAACGAAAGGTCGAAAATTCGTATTTTGGACCCGCCGCAGTCGACTTCGACGGACGGTTTTTTTGGCTATTATGTGGAATTTTACCCATCGGCCGTTTTTTATGACCTTTGTCTTTTTCTTTCGGAGGGCCCAAGACCTCTGAAAGGGAGAATGTACCCCCCCCCCCCCCCCAGGGCAGGCGATCTGGAAGCCCTGCCGACGGTTCGCAAGAGGAAATGAGGGACCGAGACAACATGGGAGTGGGCGACCTGAGGAATTTTATTGGTCGTTTAGGGCGAAGTCTCCGTAAAAAGTACTCGCGCAGAAATCACGCTTTGACGCCGATCATTAATGATCGCACCTCTTTTATTTACGTGTCGGCGAAGGAATTCTTTTTCCTCTGATAAGACTTCGCTCGCGCAAGCTGCCGAGAGTTTTAGTAGCCTGTTTCACGTCGGGAAACATGGCGAATTGAGCCCCTGGACAGAGCACAAGCCCGAGTCCAGACAGAGTCTGCGGAATTGCGTCCATGGGAACACCTCGAGTGCGAGTGCGCAAGCGACACCAAGAAATTTTTGGTCGAAAATGCGACAGATGTCATGAATATTTGCTTGGCGGCGCCTAGCGGCGGGATATTATTCCTAGCGCTAGAGGTCGGATTCCCGAGCGCTTTTCTGAATTCTAAACTTGCGAACCGGCGAAATCCTAAATCCGAGACACCCCAGGGTTAGGAGCTAGCCTTATCAGAACAGCAGTTATTCCACCGGTGGACCAAGGGCGCCAAACCGACGTCTTACGCGTTTATCGGCAATGATCGGCGTCAACGCGACGCAATTAACGGCGCCTTTCTCCGGAATGTTTTATGAGGAAAGATGTAAAAGCGCAATAAAATTTATGGGCAAACAGGCCAACTTCTATCACATTTTCGCCAGATTCCAACTGAATTGTAGCGACCGATTGCCGTTTTCAGCAATATAAGCGTCCCAGGATTTTGCCGTCCCCATACAGGTTCTTCTTCACTAGGTTTTCGGTGAGTCGTCGCACTAGCCTAAGGCGAACCCGAACAGGCTAAGCTCAGCCTTAGCTAAGCAGAGTGACTAAACTCTAGAGCTAAAGGGACTAAATTCGAGTGCTATAGGGACTAAGGAATCGCGGGAGTTTTTGACTAGCATATGTTTTTGCTACAGACTGAGGGGAGTTCTGCTGCAAATGAGGGGTGGATTCGCTGTAGATGTCCAAGCGTCGGGTTCTATTTTCACGCTGTATGGGGACGGAGAAATCTTGGCACAGAACTGTTGCCCACCACGTTCAAACCGACTTGTTCCGACGAGCACCGAAACCATTTACCTTACACAAAATTTAGGCAAACTACGTTGATGCTACATCTGCTCCTGTCACTCTCTGTCCACTCGTTCAGCGACGCCCTCGAATGCCCCAAAGGATTCCTTCAGGGCGGCAACGGAGACCCGAGTTGGGCCTACTGCTTTACCTACTTCAACGAGAAGGCGAATTGGACGGAGGCCGAAATGAGGTGCGAAGAAATCAAGGACCTTCGCTGGGAAATGAACGGTCCGGGCCATCTCGCTAGCGTGGACGACGACGCACTCAACAGCGTCATATGGCGTCATGGGTGCAGCGACGCCGGGCTCGCCGTTTATCCTCACGGCTTCTGGATCGGAGGCAGCCGGGGGATACAGTCTAACAAATGGGGCTGGGTCGACGGTGCCCCTCTGAGCTTTACCTACTGGGCCAAAGGTCAGTCATTTCAGCGCAAGCGGTGTCGTAAACAAGAGCGGCGGAAGCTCAAATGCGTTGTCACGCGCATAATCATTCCTGCCCACGTCATGTGCGAGCAGGACTAAGGTCGTTGTAATTCGGCTTTTGGGGGTACCTAAGCCTAAGCAAATCGGAACAGCCTAAGCCTAGGCTTAGTAGCTAGGGGGACTAAGCTCTAGAGCTGGCGGGACTAAGCTTAGAGCTGAATGGACTAACGGGGTTTCTAAACCCCGGCACAACCTTTACTTACTCGGCTAGGCGGACTGTGAGTCTCATGCTTTTGAGGTTTTGTGGAGTTAAATGGTTGTGTTTACGGATTGAATCGTAACGGTCGTAACGTAGAACCACATGACCAATGACATAACATCCGATGCCTAAGCCCTAGCTATCACTCAGTCGCTATGTCCTATGTCCTATGAATCAAAGTCCTAATGGAGCGCCTTAGAGGAACCTTCCGATGCTACTGGACCACGCTGTGCGTACATGAACTCAGACTCCGGCACCTGGTCGACCGACGACTGCAGCACACAGAGACCCTTCGTCTGCAAGATCTATTTACAGGACCAGTTGGCGCCAAAGTGCCCAGCCGCAGCCACTTGCCCGAGCCCATCCAGCACCGAAGCAGTGCCGACGAAGCCCAGTGGCGCCCACGTACCTCTGGCCGTGTACATCACAGTGCCGTTGGCTCTCGTCGCGCTGCTTGTTGCTGTAGGTTACATCATCTATCGCCACCGTTGTGCCAAACGACGACGCACTGGCCACAAACGTCGGTGGGTGAAGAATTTCTACGAGAATGTAGTTAAGTGCCCGCAAATTCGATAATAGTTGGGCTGATCTATATTATTCCTTTCATTTTCTACTTTTTTCTGGTCTATATTTCTGAGATTTTGATTTCATTTTTAATTTTTCCGCGTCTGAGCTATGCACCATACTTGCGGGAAGGCATAAATTAGATAGATAACTTTTTGGCACGTAGGGCGTTCACTGTCAGGAAGGGTCATTTAGGAGCTTAATATGCGAATTGCGTAGTCGGCTCATTGCTTGCAGTCTCTGACATCTCCATGTTTAGGTTCGCGATACCGCCGATCGCGGACGAGCCTTCCACGATAGCGCTAAATCTGTCTGGAGCGTAAGTGGCTTTTGAAATATGATGCCGCCGACAAGGTATCCTTTTGGCCAAGCTTCAACCACAGGACGCTTTAAGGCACTTCGAAGGAGCCACATGCAGGCCCCCTAGCCAGTCTGTTCATGCTTTCGTACACGGTTTGCTATTGCAGGTTCAACGCCGCTCTGTATCCGACCAAAATCGAATCGAGCGAGCTGAGCATATCCTCGCAGCTGCTCGGCTCAGGTGCCTTCGCAAATGTCTTTAAGGGTCATTTGATGGCGAGTTCTTTACGCGGAACCGCCAACATTCTCGGCTTGCGAGCCGTCAGTGACATATATGATGACGGACGAAAGCCCGTCGCCGTCAAGGTCCTCCACGACCATCTGGCGGACGCACACAGGTAGCGTGGTCGTCTAGGATGGCATCGAAACGTTAGAGCCAAATGATACTTGAAAGGTGGCTTCTGAACGCTCTCGGTTTACCCAGAACTAGGGCTCGGGAAATTCGGCTCGGCTTCGATATACGATGTTTTTGGAACTGGGTGTTCCAAAATTAGGAAAAAACGGGGCAGGAAAGCAACCTGAACCGACACCAACGTTTTTGATGGGTGGTGGGCGACGTCATGAAATTTGGCCTTGGGTGCAGCCATCTATCACATCACTTCATTTCATTAAGCACCTTAAGACCTGACATTCTTCGCGAAGTGGAGCTGATGTTGCGAATTGGCATGACGACGCATATCGTAGGCCTGATAGGCTATACCTACTTGGACGCCGTGCCTGTGCTGGTATCAGAATACTGCGGAAAAGGCGATCTCCTGAGCTTCCTACGGGAATCACTGTCGGAATATAGCGATATCAATCGCATGGTAAAGGATAGCCGGTGTATAGGCCACTTATTGGTGTACTTTAGACAAGTCCGGCATCGCAATCAAGGCCGTACTCCAATGCTAACCTCTCCTTGACGGACCTTATATCGTTCTCGTGGCAGATCAGTGATGGAATGGTACCTTTTTTTCATAGAGACCCCTACCGTACTCCATGCCGTACTGCTTACCTTCTAGTATACTCCGTGCCGTACTGACCTCTCCCACGTACCGTACTGCCGTACCGAAGTGAGCCAACAGTGCCGTGCCGTTTACATTAGAATACACCACGAACGGCACGGCAATGTGTGGTATAAAACAAGGCGTGGTGTGGTGTAACTATGGCGCCGTACCGCAATGCGTGACGTACTGACATCCCCTTCCGTACCGTAGTGCCGTACCATGAATGCGATACAACGGTACGGAAAATGGGTTATTTTATTGAATTTTCTGTAGCATTCGTTATTTTTCGGAAGTTCGAATGTAAAGACCTATCATTCAAAACATATTTTAGGCATTTCTCTCATCCGAAAGCTTCGTTCATCGGCAGCTTCGAGCCAGTAACATTCTAATTACGTCAAAATTGGTGGTGAAAGTCGGCGGATTTGGAAGCTGCCGGTACGCCGACGAAGCTCTTTGGGACATGAATCGGAAGGACGAAGAGCCCTTAAAGTGGATGGCGCCCGAAACGCTTAGCGAGCCGAAGTTCTCGATGGAGAGCGACGTGTAAGATTTCTGCAACCATTCCAGAAAGTATGTATGTTCGCAGATACAGATGGTCTTATGGCGTCGTACTCTTCGAAATATTCTCTGCGGGAGCCGTGCCTTATGAACACCTCGAAGCCGCCGATTTGCTGCAGTTCTTAGTGGATGGCCACCGTCTGGAACGGCCTACGCTTGCGCCGGTTGATTTGTAAGTATCTCATGAACCATACAAGCAGCATGCAAGCAGAGTTTAATGATGAAAGTTTTGTTTTGAAGGAATTCTTGTACACTAAAGCGCTGACGTATCTCTGTTCAAATTCAAATCCTCGTTACCCTCTTGAATCTGGTATCATTCGACTGTAAGCATGAAAAATTAAGAAAAAGTCCATTGATTCAGCTGGATTGAACGCGGAGCACGGCCCGCCCGCTAGTTTGAGAATATTTTAATGTTTGAGTCACCGACTGATGGCGCAGTGCTGGGACGCTGATCCGGCGGAAAGACCCTCCTTCGAGCAGATCCGACGATTTCTATCAAAGTGCTTGGAACAGCTGGTCGACTGCGGTGGCTACCTGCCTTTGACGCGACCGGCGGACCAAAGCACTGGCGGTTACTACGAAGTATTGTTCTGAAGACCATTCGATGTCGTATGATCGTCTAGCAAATGCCTTCCTGTACCTTGCGAATTAAGTCGTTTTTACGAGTTTAAATAAAAGTCTCAGCAGTTTAAGCGTCCCTCGTGAATGGCGTGAAAGCCGAGCCATGCATCACACCGGATGCACGCTTAGAGAGCGTCCAGAAATTATGTTAGCATAACTAAGCCGATTTTTGACCCCCCCCCCTTGTTAAGAGTTGTTAACAGTGGCCCGACCCCCCCCCCTTGTTAGCTAACAAAAAAATTTTGTCATTTTATCCAGTCTAAGTTCTATAATTTCAACGTGTCATTTTATCCAGTGTGTTTTCAGCACGCCTGAACAAAAAATGAGAAGGAAAAAATGGCTCGCCGCAGGCGACATCGACGAAATTTTTGGTCAAAATTGCTTAAATATAGCAAAAATTTTGTCTGTCGGCGCCTGCGGCGGGCAGATATTTTGCCTTGTCCTGTTAACGTTAACACCGCCTTAACCCCCCCCCCCTCCCTGTTATGCTAACATAATTTCTGGACGCTCCCTTGGGGCTGTGCAAACGAGCCCGAAGCGCGCCGGGCCGGGCTGGGCTCACGCCTCAGTTTTTTCTGGCCTACCCACGGGACCGGCCGGGATTAGTGTAGGCCCGTTTAGACCCGTTAAATTGCTCAAGTACCGACAAATGTTGTTCAAGTTTTCGACAAAATTTTGACAAGCAAGAATGAGACGTAGCTATGGCGGTGCTTGCGGCTGGCTATATTAGCCACAAATTCTCAAAAGTCACGTAATGAAAACGCTGTACAGGGATTAGTAGGACTTGCAGGAAAGTACGAACCAAAGTTAGCTTTCAGTTCGTTCTTGCTGTTTGCTATTTATCGTGCCTTCAGGCCGGGCCCGGCCCAGTCCTGGTCCGCCACTGGGCCGTGCGGCCCTCAGCTGGATTGCACGGCCACTGGGCCGTGCACACTGCACACCGTTGCTGCAGATTCGTCCGTGAGACCTTATCAGACAATTATTATATCGCCGATGCGCAAACAAACGAGGTGCTGATCATTAAGCATGATTTCTGCACAAGTGCTTTTTACGCCGATTTCGCCCAAAACGGTCAATAAAATTATTCAATTAGCACACTTTCCATGTTGTCTCGTTCCTCCTTTCCTCATACGAACCATCGAACATTTTCATGCATGCGATGATGGAGGTTGACCGTTTAATACGCCTAGCGAACGGAGTCGGCGGAAGGAACGAGAGAATATAAAATCCACATTTCCTTTAATCTTTTTATTATAGTTCGATCGAGGTGGGCCAGGGCTTCAGACAAAACTTTATCGTTGTAGAGCCTCCGTTGCTTCTTCATATGGCACCTTCCTCCGCATATGGGTCCGACTAGCGCTCTTTGTCCCATAAGCCTTCGGGGCGGGCAGGGGTGGGAGGGGTATTTTCCCGATACCCCTGCTATTGACTGTTGGATATGAAGCGCCACTTACCTCTGCCTATTTTCGGTCCCGACGCTCCCGGATCGCACTGGCATGTATGGTCCGGGTGGTCCTGGGCCGCACTGGCACATGCGGTCCCGGTGGTCCCGGGCCGCACTGGCACATGCGGTCCCGACGGTCCCGGACCGCACTGGCATGTGTGGTCCCTGGTGGTCCCGGACCCCGGACCTCACTGACACATGCGGTCCCGACGGTCCCGGATCGCACAGGCATTGAGGAAGGAGCATAAATCTGTGGCGTACCCACACTTAGGCGCAGGGGTCCCAATTTTAAGAGGGCGCAGGCGTAACCCCCTAAAATTTGAACGGTCCGAATGTAACACACGCAACTCAGCCGCCGTGAAATTTTAAATAAGTGCGGGGGGGGGGGACAAGGGCGATTGTGGCGGCCAATGTCTAAGCCGCTCCCTAGAAGTATGTACCGTATTTTCTCTAATTTTGACCCCCCGCACCACTGATTGTTCCCCTCCCCCATCTAATTATCCCCCTACCCCAAAATTTTTATCTGGTCTGGTGGTACGCGCACTTCCAAAACTAAAACCATATTTGGATAGATAAGGACGAACCAAGCATTTTAAGATGAAGAGAGAGTCATGCGGACGCAAAAGAAAAAAAAAGTAACGCGCATATAAAACCTTAAAATTCCCCAAATTGGGCAATCGAAAACTTATTCCCCGGGGTGAAACTTAGAGAAATTACGGTAGAAAATTAGAGAAATTGTCCGTATCCCATCTAATTGGATCTGGAAACGCCACTGGCACGAACCGTCGAGTTCGGCAAGCGTGAAAGTGCGAATGCGCGGAGTGTACAATTCTAAGTGAGAATAGAGTGAAAAACGACTCCGCTTTCTCGTATATCACGCTCATTTGCGCATTTCTACTAAGAGGGCATTTCAGTTGAGTATAACACAAAAGGCTTATTTTCTCCTCAAAAGAGTAATGTAGAGCTGCATACAATAACTCTTTTTTGTAAAACCCAGTTTACTAAAAGTGCACTTCAGTAACTTCGAAAGCGACATTTTACTAACACGACATTTGAGTGAAAAGACATTTTGGTGACATGACATTTGAGTATTCCAAAGCGACACTTTAGTAACTTCCTATGCGACATTCTAGTAAGACGACACTGTACTCAAACGGTATTCGGATTACAGAGGAAAACTACCTACGTATTTTACAAGGCCTAAGCCGCATGTGTTGCACGGATTGATGCGCAAGCCTAAACCATATCAAAACGACCTAAGCCTAAGGGTTCGTAAGCTGGCTAAGGTTTCTAAGCCTGCTAAAGTTTCTGAGCCGGCCAAAATTCCTAAGCCGGCTAAGTTTGTTACTAAAATGTCGTTTTGGAAGTTACTAAAGTGTCGTGCATTGCCTGCTATGGTTTAAGCCGAAGATAAGGCTTTCACTTTCCCATGGACGGGACTCGACTCCGCTAAAACAGAAAAGTCACGAAGTGAACTAGTTTGCCGGAACCGTACAGGTTGAATGCCGTAACATAATGAACCGTAAAAAGTGCCTTCAAGCACCTAAGAATTTCTTGCTTGCGTGCCCTAGAAAAGTAAGCGATCTTGATGCTTCCAAAATTGGCAAGCTTCCGACTTTGGCTGAAAAGGTAAAAAAAAGAAGATAATATGGCCCCGCTCTTAAAGCACTCGCTAAAGGATCATGATCAGAGTAAAATAGAGCTTGACAGCTAGCAGAACGGATGAGTTAAGAGACGACTGTTGTTGTGCAGGTTATGAGGCCTGCAATGGGGACTCTCTCCTTTGGGTCTCGACGTCCGCGGCGTTGCCTTGCGACTGTCGGCTATCACGCGTGGTCCGAAAACTGCTCTCGCTTTCCGTTCCGACGGATTGCAATGTGGACGCCTACCGCATTCCAACGCTAGCGCATCCATAGGATCGCTTGACCTTTCACGCGAATTCACGTGGACATCATATGACTAACGCACGAAGCATACCATGTAAAAAGGAGAACCTAAGTGGCTAACTTGGTGACAACGCATGGGACAATAAAGTGCATGGAAATGACGCCACGATCGGAGATCGGCGCGTCGCTAACGCTGACGTGGACCGAGGCTGATCGGTGTCGCAAAAAGAATGCACAAAGGCTGCTTAGCCTTCGCCTTAGCCTGCGTGGCGCCTCTGTAAAACATGGAAGGAAGGCAAGACGGGATAAAAACTTTGCAAACGAGAGCTTCCGGACAGTTCCTCCGTGAAGTCATTCCGATCATCTCCCCGGACGCTTCGACGCCAGCTACCGCGCTAGCACCCGACAGCAGCAACTCTGTAACGTGCCGGAACGTTCCCGCTTTCGACTGGCACAGTGTCTGGACCCGCGAGGCCCGCACCTTCACACCGTAGATACACACAGAGAGCCGGAAGCGAACGAGGGAATGCTGGCACGATCTGGCATAATTCTAGTTAGTAAAAAATTACGGCAGTCTGCATAATTTAATGCCCGATGCACTTGACCGGCAGCGTGGGACCAGGCGCGCACTGACTAAGCGTAATTTGGGACGCTTCCGCTTAGTGTGCGCGCTAGCGAGAGACTTGCGACAATGAACAACGACCACGCCCTTTAGGAAAGCACGGACACGGAATATTTCACGTGCCCTTTTGTACTGGAAAAGATGATAACAAAGCAACGTTTTGATTACAGATCCCGTTTTTCGCTTTTGAATTGCATAAACTGCAACTGGATTGCATAAACTGCACAAAACTAGATATTCAAAAACTGTTACCAAGAACCTCTGTGGGTACAGCGAGACGAAAGCGCAGTAACTCTCAGCAAGTTTGCTTGCCGCTAAGGCATAGCGTCCGAATTAAAGACCACTAAAGACCACCCACCAAAGACGGCAAATAAACTTGTGTACTGTCCCGAAGTCGCTAATTTCAGTAAGAAAATGCGTGCCGACTCACAAACAGGGCTTTTCGCAGAGCAACTTGCAACAGTCAAAACATGCGGATGGTGGGTTGACCGGATAAATCGATGGAAGCTGGCGTTCGCTTAAATTCAGTGTATAATTAAAGACCACGAAGAGGCGCAACAAGCGGCACACGGTACCTCTTATATAATTGCAAAACCAAATATTCAAACTTTCCCACAAGAACAACTGTGGGTACGGCCGGACGAAGCGCGGTACCTTGCAGCAAAGTCGCTTGCGGCTCAGGTAAATCGTCCCGAAGCGTAGCACATAAATTTGTGTACTGTGTGGAACTCGCTAATTTGGCCTAGCGAAAGAAATAAGAAAATGCCGACCCACCAAGACGGCTCTTCGTAGTGCAACTTGCAACAGGCAAAACATGCGGGCGGTGGGTCGGCCGAAAAAATCGCTAGAAGCTGGCATTCATTCTCACAAGAACCATCGTGGATGCGGCCGGACGAAGAGCGGTACCCCACAGCAAGATCGCTTGCGGCTAAGGTAAATCGTCCAAAATCGTAGCACCTAAACTTGTGTACTGTGTGGAACTCGCTAGTTTGGCCTAACGATAGAAATAGGAAAATGCGTGCCGACCCACCAAGGCGGCTCTTCGTAGTGCAACTTGCAACAGGCAAAACATTAGGGCGGTGGGTCGGCCCAAAAAAAATCGCTGGAAGCTGGCATTCGCTTAACATTCCACGTAATTAAAGACCTGCAAGAGGCGCAACAAACGTCAAAAGACGGCGCACGGTATCTGACTTCTAATGGCAGAACCAAATACTCAAACTATCCCACATGAATTACTGGGGGTACGTCTGGACGAAGAGCGGTACCTCTTAGCAAGATCGCTTGCGGCTCAGGTAAATCGTCCCGAATCGTAGCACGTAGACTTGTGTACTGTGTGGAACTCGCTAGTTTGGCCTGGCGATAGAAATAAGAAAATGCGTGAAGACCCACCATGAGCGCTTTTTGTAGTGCAACTTGCAACAGGCAAAACATGCCGGCGGTGAGTTGGCCGAAAAAATCGCTAGAAGCTAGCATTCGCCTGACGATCGAAGTATAATTAAAGACCACCAAAAGGCGCAACAAGCGGCAACAGGTGGCACACAGTACCTCCTACATAATTGCAAAGCCAAATATTCAAACATTCTCACAAGAACCACTGTGGATGCGGCCGGACGAAGCGCGGTACCTCACAGCAAGATCGCTTGCGGCTAAGGTAAATCGTCCCAAATCGTAGCACATAAACATGTGTACTGTGTGGAACTCGCTTATTTGGCCTAGCGAAAGAAATAAGAAAATGCGCGCCGACCCACCAAGAACGCTTTTCGTAGTGCAACTTGCAACTGACAAAACATGTGGATGGTGAGATGGCCGAAAAAATCGCTAGAAGCTGGCATTCGCTTAACGATCGACGTATAACTAAAGACCACGAAGAGGCGCAACAAAATACAACAGCCTCACACGGTACTACCTATATAATTGCAAAACCAAACATTCAAACTTTCCCACAAGAACAACTGTGGGTACGGCCGGACGAAGCGCGGTACCTTGCAGCAAAGTCGCTTGCGGCTCAGGTAAATCGTCCCGAAGCGTAGCACATAAATTTGTGTACTGTGTGGAACTCGCTAATTTGGCCTAGCGAAAGAAATAAGAAAATGCCGACCCACCAAGACGGCTCTTCGTAGTGCAACTTGCAACAGGCAAAACATGC
>JNEY01000031.1:439662-453071 GCA_020875895.1 Aphelenchus avenae | reverse complement strand
AGCGAAAGAAATAAGAAAATGCGTGCCCACCATGGGTCGGCCGAAAAAAATCGCTAGAAGCTTTCATTCGTTCTCACAAGAACAATCGTGGATGCGGCCGGACGAAGAGCGGTACCCCACAGCAAGATCGCTTGCGGCTAAGGTACCAAATCGTAGCACCTAAACTTGTGTACTGTGTGTAACTCGCTAGTTTGGCCTAACAATAGAAACAGGAAAATGCGTGCCGACCCACCTAGACGGCTCTTCGTAGTGCAACTTGGTACAGGCAATACATGCGGGCGGTGGGTTGTCCGAAAAAATTGCTAGAACCTGGCATTCGTTTAACGTTCAACGTATAATGAAAGACCACCAAGAGGCGCATCAAACGGCAACAGGCGGCACACGGTACCTCCTATGTAATTGCAAAACCTAATATTCAAACTTTCCCACAAGAACAACTGTGGTTACGGCCGGACGAAGCGCGGTACCTCACAGCAAAGTCGTTTGCGTCTAAGGCAAATCGTACCGAATCGTAGCACATAAATTTGTGAACTGTGTAGAACTTGCTAATTTGGTTTAGCGAATGAAATAAGAAAATGCGTGCCGACCCACCAAGAGCGCTTTTCGTAGTGCAACTTGCAACAGGCAATACATGCGGGCAGTGGGTTGGCCGAAAAAATTGCTAGAAGCTGGCATTCGCTTAACGTTCAACGTATTTTGAAAGACCGCCAAGAGGCGCATCAAACGGCAACAGTCGGCACACGGTACCTCCTATGTAATTGCAAAACCTAATATTCATACTTTCTCACAACAACCGCTATGGATACGGCCGGACGAAGCGCGGTACTTCACAGCAAGATCGCTTGCGGCTAAGTTAAATCGTCCCGAATCGTAGCACATAGACTTGTGTACTGTGTGGTACTCGCTAATTTGGCCTCGCAAAAGAAATAAGAAAATGCGTGCCCACCCACCAAGACGGCTATTCGTAGTGCGACTTGCAACAGGCAAAACATGCAAGCGGTGGGTCAAAAATCGCTAGAAGCTGGCATTCGCTTAACGTTCAACGCATAATTAAAGACCACCAAGAGGAGCAACAAACTGCAAAATGGCGTCACACAGTATCTCCTATATAATTGCAAAACCAAATATTCAAACTTTCTCACAGGAACCACTGTGGATACGACCGGACGAAGCGCGGTACCTCACAGCACGATCGCTTGCGGCTAAGGTAAATCGTCCCAAATCGTAGCACATAGATTTGTGTTCTGTGTGGAACTTGCTAATTTGGCCTAGCGAAAGAAATAAGAAAATGCGTGCCGACCCACCAAAACGGCTTTTCGTAGTGCATCATGCAACAGGCAAAACATGCGGGCAGAGGGTTGGCCGAAAAAGTTGCTAGATTCTGGCATTCGCTTAACGTTCAACGTATTTTGAAAGACCGCCAAAAGGCGCATCAGACGGCAACAGGCGGCACACGGTACCTCCTACGTAATTGCAAAACCTAATATTCATACTTTCTCACAACAACCACTGTGGATACGGCCGGACAAAGCGCGGTAGTTCACAGCAAGATCGCTTGCGGCTAAGTTAAATCGTCCCGAATCGTAGCACATAGACTTCTGTTCTGTGTGGAACTTGCTAATTTGGCCTAGCGAAAGAAATAAGAAAATGCGTGCCCGCCTACCAAGACGGCTCTTCGTAGTGCAACTTGCAGCAGGCTAAACATGCGGGTGGTGGGTCGGCCGAAAAAAAATCGCTAGAAGCTGGCATTCATTCTCACAAGAACCATCGTGGATGCGGCCGGACGAAGGGCGTACCCCACAGCAAGATCGCTTGCGGCTAAGGTAAATCGTCCCGAATCGTAGCACATAAACTTGTGTACTGCGTGGAACTCGCTAATTTGGTCGAGCGAAAGAAATAAGAAAATGCGTGCCGACCCACCAAGACGGCTCCTCGTAGTGCAGATTGCAACAGGCAAAACATGCGGGCGGTGTGTCGGCCGAAAAAATCGCTAGAA
The DNA here is from genome assembly GCA_020875895.1 of Aphelenchus avenae. NCBI lineage: Eukaryota > Metazoa > Nematoda > Chromadorea > Rhabditida > Aphelenchidae > Aphelenchus > Aphelenchus avenae. Next base: position 451,075 of record JNEY01000031.1, on the reverse strand, counting down.
GCCGGCATTCGCTTAACGTTCAACGTATAATTAAAGACCACCAAGAGGCGCAACAAACGGCAACAGGCGGCACAGGGTACCTCCTATATAATTGCAAAACATAATATTCAAACTTTCTCACAAGAACCACTGTGAATACGGCCGGACGAAGCGCGGTACTTTACAGCAAGATCGCTTGCGGCTAAGGTAAATCGTCCCGAATTATAGCACATAAACTTGTGTACTGCGTGGAACTCGCCAATTTGGTCTAGCGAAAGAAATAAGAAAATGCGTGCCCACCATGGGTCGGCCGAAAAAAATCGCTAGAAGCTTTCATTCGTTCTCACAAGAACAATCGTGGATGCGGCCGGACGAAGAGCGGTACCCCACAGCAAGATCGCTTGCGGCTAAGGTACCAAATCGTAGCACCTAAACTTGTGTACTGTGTGTAACTCGCTAGTTTGGCCTAACAATAGAAACAGGAAAATGCGTGCCGACCCACCTAGACGGCTCTTCGTAGTGCAACTTGGTACAGGCAATACATGCGGGCGGTGGGTTGTCCGAAAAAATTGCTAGAACCTGGCATTCGTTTAACGTTCAACGTATAATGAAAGACCACCAAGAGGCGCATCAAACGGCAACAGGCGGCACACGGTACCTCCTATGTAATTGCAAAACCTAATATTCAAACTTTCCCACAAGAACAACTGTGGTTACGGCCGGACGAAGCGCGGTACCTCACAGCAAAGTCGTTTGCGTCTAAGGCAAATCGTACCGAATCGTAGCACATAAATTTGTGAACTGTGTAGAACTTGCTAATTTGGTTTAGCGAATGAAATAAGAAAATGCGTGCCGACCCACCAAGAGCGCTTTTCGTAGTGCAACTTGCAACAGGCAATACATGCGGGCAGTGGGTTGGCCGAAAAAATTGCTAGAAGCTGGCATTCGCTTAACGTTCAACGTATTTTGAAAGACCGCCAAGAGGCGCATCAAACGGCAACAGTCGGCACACGGTACCTCCTATGTAATTGCAAAACCTAATATTCATACTTTCTCACAACAACCGCTATGGATACGGCCGGACGAAGCGCGGTACTTCACAGCAAGATCGCTTGCGGCTAAGTTAAATCGTCCCGAATCGTAGCACATAGACTTGTGTACTGTGTGGTACTCGCTAATTTGGCCTCGCAAAAGAAATAAGAAAATGCGTGCCCACCCACCAAGACGGCTATTCGTAGTGCGACTTGCAACAGGCAAAACATGCAAGCGGTGGGTCAAAAATCGCTAGAAGCTGGCATTCGCTTAACGTTCAACGCATAATTAAAGACCACCAAGAGGAGCAACAAACTGCAAAATGGCGTCACACAGTATCTCCTATATAATTGCAAAACCAAATATTCAAACTTTCTCACAGGAACCACTGTGGATACGACCGGACGAAGCGCGGTACCTCACAGCACGATCGCTTGCGGCTAAGGTAAATCGTCCCAAATCGTAGCACATAGATTTGTGTTCTGTGTGGAACTTGCTAATTTGGCCTAGCGAAAGAAATAAGAAAATGCGTGCCGACCCACCAAAACGGCTTTTCGTAGTGCATCATGCAACAGGCAAAACATGCGGGCAGAGGGTTGGCCGAAAAAGTTGCTAGATTCTGGCATTCGCTTAACGTTCAACGTATTTTGAAAGACCGCCAAAAGGCGCATCAGACGGCAACAGGCGGCACACGGTACCTCCTACGTAATTGCAAAACCTAATATTCATACTTTCTCACAACAACCACTGTGGATACGGCCGGACAAAGCGCGGTAGTTCACAGCAAGATCGCTTGCGGCTAAGTTAAATCGTCCCGAATCGTAGCACATAGACTTCTGTTCTGTGTGGAACTTGCTAATTTGGCCTAGCGAAAGAAATAAGAAAATGCGTGCCGACCCACCAAGACGGCTCTTCGCAGGGCACCTTGCAACAGGCAAAACATGCGGGCGGTGGGTCGACCGAAAAAATCGCTAGAAGCTTATATTCGCTTAACGTTCAACGCATAATTAAAGACCACCAAGAGTTGCAACAAACGGTAACAGGCGGCACACGGTGCCTCCTATATAATTGTAAAACCAAATATTCAAACATTCTCACAAGAACCATCGTAGATGCGGCCGGACGAAGAGCGGTACCCCACAGCAAGATCGCTTGCGGCTAAGGTAAATCGTCCCAAATCCTAGCACCTAAACTTGTGAACTGTGTGGAACTCGCTAGTTCGGCCTAACGATAGAAATAGGAAAACGCGTGCCGACTCACCAAGACGGCTCGTCGTAGAGCAACTTGCAACAGGCAATACATGCGGGCGGTGGGTTGTCCGAAAAAATTGCTAGAAGCTGGCATTCGTTTAACGTTCGAGGTATAATGAAAGACCACCAAGAGGCGCATCAAACGGCAACAGGCGGCACACGGTACCTCCTATATAATTGTAAAACCTAATATTCAAACTTTCCCACAAGATCCATCGTGGATGCGGCCGGACGAAGGGCGGTACCCCACAGCAAGATCGCTTGCGGCTAAGGTAAATCGTCCCAAATCGTAGCACCTACACTTGTGTACTCTGTGGAACTCGCTAGTATGGCCTAACGATAGAAATAGGAAAACGCGTGCCGACTCACCAAGACGGCTCGTCGTAGAGCAACTTGCAACAGGCAATACATGCGGGCGGTGGGTTGTCCGAAAAAATTGCTAGAAGCTGGCATTCGTTTAACGTTCGAGGTATAATGAAAGACCACCAAGAGGCGCATCAAACGGCAACAGGCGGCACACGGTACCTCCTATATAATTGTAAAACCTAATATTCAAACTTTCCCACAAGATCCATCGTGGATGCGGCCGGACGAAGGGCGGTACCCCACAGCAAGATCGCTTGCGGCTAAGGTAAATCGTCCCAAATCGTAGCACCTACACTTGTGTACTCTGTGGAACTCGCTAGTATGGCCTAACGATAGAAATAGGAAAATGCGTGCCGACTCACCAAGACGGCTCGTCGTAGAGCAACTTGCAACAGGCAATACATGCGGGCGGTGGGTTGTCCGAACAAAATTGCTAGAAGCTGGCATTCGTTTAACGTTCAAAGTATAATGAAAGACCACCAAGAGGCGCAACAAACGGCACCAGGCGGCACACGGTACCTCCTATATAATTGCAAAACCAAATATGCAAACTTTCTCACAAGAACCACTGTGGGTACGGCTGGACGAAGCGCGGTACCTCACAGCAAGATCGATTGCGGCTAAGGTAAATCGTCCCGAATCGTAGCACGTAAACTTGTGTAATGTGTGGAACTCGCTAGAAATAAGAAAATGCGTGCCGACCCACCAAGACGGCCCTTCGTAGTGCAACTTGCAACAGGCAAAACATGCGGGCGGTGGGTCGGCCGAAAAAATCGCTAGAAGATGACATTCGCTTAACATTCAACGTATAATTAAAGACCACCGAATGGCGCAACAAACGGCAAAAGGCGGCGCAAAGTACCTCCTATACAATTGCAGAACGAAATATTCAAATTTTCCGACAAGGACCACTGTGGGTACGGCTGGACGAAGCTCGGTACGTCTCAGCAAGTTCGCTTAGGTAAATCGTCCCAAATCGTAGCAAACAAACTTATGCACTGCGTGTAACTCGCTAATTTGGCCTAGCGAAAGAAATAAGAAAATGCGTGCCGACCCACCAAGAGCGCTTTTCGTAGTGCAACTTGCAACATACGGGCGGTAGGTCGGCCGAAAAATCGCTAGAAGCTGGCCGCCCAACGTTCAACGTATAATTAAAGACCAGCGAGAGGCGCAACAAACGGCAACAGGCGGCACACTGTACCTCCTATATAATTGCAAACCCAGATATTCAAACTTTCTCACAAGAACAACTGTAGACGCGGCTGGACGAACCGCGATACCTCTTAGCAAGATCGCTTGCGGCTAAGGTAAATCGTCCCGAATCGTACCACGTAGACTTGTGTAGTGTGTGGAACTCGCTACTTTGGCCTTGCGATAGAAACAAGAAAATGCGTGCCGACCCACCAAAACGGCTTTTCGTAGTGCATCATGCAACAGGCAAAACATGCGGGCGGTGGGTCGGCCGACAAAATCGCTATCAAACTCTGTATCAAAGAAGCCTAAGAACGCCAGTGCTATGATAAAATGCACGCTTCTGCGACGTCCCCTGGGTTTTTATGCACAAGTTGATTTTAAGACGGCATGTATTGAAACATAAAAAGCGAGAAAGCGTTGTTCATAGCGATTAGTGAAATTCGAAACTTGCTACCAGGGAGGGGACCGAACTTCGGATTCGGATCCGGAATTTCGGTACATTTTCCGAAGTTCGGATTCGGATTCGGTTGAAAACCGCCGCATAGGCGGAAATTTTCACCGTTTTTGGTAAAATTTTTCTGAAACTTTGGCGGAATCGCCTGAGGCGCTCCATATATTCGACGCAATCGCCTTAGAACATCGCGGCAAACAAATGTTTTCACCTGAGGGTTCGTCCTTGGAAGACTTCTGCCCACTTAGCCCAAATTTCGTCAAAACCGTCTAGTACCGGTTAAAAACGAATGAGTGATAAACTTCGGATTCGGATTCGGAAATTCGTACATTTTCCGAAGTTCGGATTTGGATTCGCTTCGGTTTATTTTTTGACCTTCGGATTTGGATTCGGTTTGAATTTCAGAAGTCCCCACCCCTGACGCACACATCTCGACGAAACCTGCACTCGCGCTGTCAGCATTGTCAATGATCTCCTTGGACGACGTTCTGGTACACTTTCTTGATCACCTATAACACGGCGGATTTGCTCGAATTTCGTATCCCAGAACGTACCCGACGAACAAAGCTACGTTCCTCCGACGAAGCGTCCTGATCGTAGACTTCGATTCGGCGGGCAATGCTTTCGTAAAGATTCATTTTGTCGCTCTCTGCCATTGGTAACGGACGGATATTAAGTAGAGTACGGACACCCCCCCCCCGCCCACAGACACAAACACACACACACACACATCTCAATCACATGCTAGTTTTTGAACTTTTCGAGCAGTAAATTTATTTAGTCCTTGCCTTAGTCCACCATGTCGATGCCATTCAAAATGAAAACTGACGAAACCGAATTTCGGAAGACTCTATACTGCAAACAGAAATCAAAAACTAACTAAAAACTGATCCTTTCAGTTCTCAAAGCTTTTTTTTCATGACGACAAGGGGGTGCCCAAAAAAATTAGATCAGGCACACTTATTTTCGGACGCTCCCCATGCTTTCTCACCGTTACTTACTAGGGTGCAGCAGATCCTCGAGTTCCGTGTTGCAACCATTTCCATAGCAGCAACAGTACGTTGTGTCCGCCGTGTTGTTCGTACAAATCGGCCTCGCAGATAGCTTTCCGTTCAGCTGAAGTCAATGAAGGTTATATCTTAAAATGGTAGTCTTTCGATTGAACACTACTTACCGTGCATTTTTCAGTGTTACAAAACCTCAGGGTTCGATTGGCCGAGTGGACGACAGTGAGTAGGCAAGATTTCTCGTCCGAACCGCACGGCAATGGCGAGCCATGAAGAGGCGCAAACGAGTTCGAGTCTTGCTGGTAGCAAAATATAGCCTCGGCTTCGCCAACAAAGGCGAGGGCAACTAACACTGCCAGCATTAACGCACACAACTAGGCGAAAAAGTGGAAGGGTTCGCGCTGCCTGCACCGCGCAGGATAACTAGCCTGAACTCGCACAGGCGATCTTTCCCACAGCATAACCTATCAACCGCTTAATCCGCCTAATCCATCGCGGAACATGCGGGGGCATTAGGATCATGATGATGCGACTACACCTACACCTGCGAGCCTCTTTTCCGCCATGGGAAGCCTGCTATACGAGCCCGCTATAGCATGACCTAAGCGCGTGACCTCCTCACCCTTGACCCCCCCCCCTCCCGCCCTATTGAAACCACTAAAAAAAGTGGACGCTATCTTTAGACTACCCATGCACGAAAACCCCTTGCGGCCTCAAATCTGATGGAGATTTGGCTTCATGTCCGCCACAGGAAGCATGCTATGGCGAGCCCGCTACAGGTATGCATAAATTTTGACGGATCATGACTTTGCTTTTCTGCTTCTTCTATAATATGCGCATGCATGCATAACGCATCGCATGTAAGCAGGAGGTACGTTAAGGAACTTTGGGCGGCCATAATTTTTCGTAGCTTGTAGCATACGCATGCCGATATAGGATGCACGTTCGACAATTCAAATTCAATTCAAAATCAAAACGCAATTCGACAGTTTACCCTCGTGAACATGCTTCGACATGCTTCCTGCCCCCCCCCCCCCCCCCTCCCCCCCCCCCCCCATATGCATCTAGTACCGCTTCCTGCTTTCCCATGCATGTCATGGGTTACTCGCATCCGCAGTCGACGAATCCATTCGTTCGCATGCAAAGCAGCAGTGGCGTACCGAGGATCCGTTTTTTTGGGGGGGGGAAGCCAAGGGTCCGGGGTGGGCCAAAATATTGTCCGCCGAAAAATGGCCCTTGGTACCCCGCGAACATAAGGGTCCCCCCTTTGCACGCACAGCATGAATGCGCGTAACCGGAACGTGCTAGGCAGTATCGAGACATTCGGTCCATAAAGGCAGGGGCTACTGCAATGTTCGTACAGAAAACGATCAAATAGGCATCTCCCTTCTTCGCCGAGTACCTACTTAGAGAACATTGCAGATGACTTGCCGTTGGCAAGCTTACCAGGTGACGCCGCCGCTACTTGTGGATGTCAGTAGGGATGTTTGACTTCATGTGTCTTTAAGGGACTAAACTAGGTGTCTCCATGTTAACCGTCGGCACCAATGCAATTATTGCCGATCTTCGTGCCGTTTGCTATGCCCTTTTGGACTTGTGCAAGGTATCATTTACCGGCACACCACCGAAGAGCGCTTCGACTAACCGTAGAGTCCCTGACGAAAAATTGCGCATGCGCTCCCGCCGCTTAGATACTTAAAGGCCTATCTCTTGTTGGCGGCCGCAGTCGATGAAACGGCGATGATTTTAGACCTGGCTTAGAGTAGTTACGCACTCAGCTATGAAGCTGACGGATTTACGCTTTTTCTTGTTATCCATCCTTATGACCGTGGGCATATCCGTGTGCGTCGGTGTTGGTCGCATGGTGCGAACGAAGGATGTCGTCTGCAAGTCGGGCTTCTTCCACTTGTTCATGACAGTCTCTATCGCTGACTACGTCTTCATTATTTGGGTGAGTTATTCTTGACTATGTCTACGGAAGAAGGACGATTCCATCCGTTCCTGTGATTGTTTTTTCTCCCTCGCCGCAGGGGACACAAACGGGCGAAAATTTGAGAAGTATAGCGAAAATTCGCTATGGCGGAGAACCGTGCCAACGTACGTGGGCATACTCTTTTTACTGAACTCTCCTTAAAGAAGCTGAATACCACTGCAAAGTAAACTTGTGCCGGTACATAATGGAATCTGCATCGGAAATCGGCGGTTTTGAAATCTTGATTTGTCGGAATCGGTGACGCGCCCAAAAAGGTCCCCGCCCCATTCTTGTCCCTGACGTACACTTGGTCTAGATAAACGCGCATCGTCATCTTTTTTCCCGACTTCCTAAGGGCCGTCGTGCCTTGCTGGCTGGAGCACGTAGTGGCCGACCGCCTCTCGTAGTCAAAGTCCTCACGCACGCGGCAATCGCCGTCAACCGCCATGTCTGCTTTCGAGCCGACATTGTGTCACGTTCCATTTCCGACCGAAACGGCACGCTGTGCGTTATTGTTATGATCTTTCTGACGTCACTGGGCGTGGATGCTTACTACGCCTGGCGCCCGTGTCTACTGCGGAAGGGTCGGTGCACGACGATCGCGTGACAGTCGTAAAAAAGCTTCAGTTTTGTTTCCATTCTATCACTAACGGGCACGGGTGTAGCGGGGACCGGTCCCCACCCCTCGTAAATTTGCACGGATTCGGTTAATTTTGAGCATACTAGCGGCTGGGCGTCATCCTTTATGGGCTGTCGAATGATACCAAACTCGACAGACTCGACGTAACGGGTCGTGTTGCATTTGCATTGCCTTTTGCTAAAAAGAGTTAAATTGTCCTCCTGGTTACCGATGGATGAGACTTATTTAGCGTGTGTCTTAGTTAATAATTAGCCGCTGGGCCAGTGGCGTAATTTGGGGTCGGTCAGAGGGGGGGGGGCGCCGTCCCCCTTTGGTAGTTTTCCGAAGTCTCCCTTTTTTGCCCCACAGCGGTTTTAACACTGATTTTGGCGTGTTTATACCCAATATAGCCCGCCGCAGGCGCCGCCAAAAAGCGTTTTTGGGCTTTTTTGGAATAAAATTCATCAAAAACTGAAGGCCTCAATGGTTTTTCAGTCCCGAATATTCACGTACTTAGCCTAAATATGCCCGCCGCAGGCGCCGCCAACGAGATTTCTAGGCTTTCTTGGTAAAGTTGCGTTGAATCGAATGTTACCAAAACTTGACCAGCTAGCGAAAACTTTTGGTGGGCACACACAGACCAGCCCTTTAGTGTACAAGGATCCGAGAATGCCTCTACGACTATTGCGATAGTAATATAGAAGACGACGAGTACTATCACGTCAGTCTGTAACAGTTTGACGGACATCCATAACTTTTGGTTACAGTGATCGTGCAAGGCATATGCAAGCTGGACCCTTCACACCCTCTGCAGACTCGTGCGTAAAACCTTATCAGAGAAAAAATTATTACATCGCCAATACGTACACAAAGGACCATCGCACGCGCCGATGGTTAATGATCGGCGTCGAACCCTCTTTCACCAAGAGCGCTTTTTTATTATGATTTTGTTCTGTATCACAGATGAAATTCTTCAGCTCGCAAATTTGCCATGTCCTATTTTCCTCATGCGAACCATCGAATGTTTTGGGTGTATTCGGTGATGGAGACTGGCCGGCGTTTTTTTTCTTGGGGAGACGGAGCCGGCGGAAGGAAGGAGCAACCCTGGCAGGGGGCGCTGATTTTCGGCCCCGGCCACCAGACCTCGGCCCCGGCCCCTTCAATAAAGGAAAGCCCATTTTTGCCCCTGTAAGTCGCTGATACGACAAAGGCAAAGGGTTTGATCAAGTGGATCACCCAAGTTTGTTAGTTTTTTTGTGCGTTGCGGCATAGGACACGTAAGTAGCAGAGATTTCCATCGGAATTTATGCTTAGTATACCTAAAAATAACCAAATTCTAACTAATTTATCAACTATGGGCCCCCAAGCTCAGGCCCCGGCCCCCTACATCCGGCCCCGGCCCCGGCCTCCTGCCAGGGTTGGGAAGGAGAGAACAGAAAAAAAATGTTGTACGTTTGGGGGGGGTCCAGGGCAGGTGGGGGAAGTGACCAAAAATTTATGGGAAGGGAAAGCTTATTTGTCATATTGCAGCGACTAAAAGGCTCAAAAGTTCAAGAAATGCGTTCATAAGCTTTAAAAGTGCATAACAAGACGAAAATGTTCTATAAAACTTTATTAAACTTTTGGTGAACCTTGTACGTTATAGCGGGGGGGGGGGGAGGGGTCAAGACACCCAAGGGCGCCCTTTGCCCTAAGTGGGGCCCTTTGGTTCGAAAATTTTAGTGGCGTTCTTTCTTCATCAAGATGCCTTCAGAGAATATTCTTAGATCACTCTAACGGCTTCTGGTGGTTTTTCCAAGGTGAGTGGGCGACAATAGTCCCCTATAAATTGTTCAAGTGATTTACCCCCACCCTATAAAATTCTTGCCATTCTGGTTTTACCGCCTTATTTCCCTAAATCGGCGAGGTTTATTTTTCGGGTACACTTTTGACGGGGCCTTATCGGGAGAGGCGGAGCGCGCTCTTATGTGAGAGTGGGGCTTACTAGAGAAAACATGCCATCTGAATTTTTGGAAAATGAAAGTGCCCGTAGTAAACAAACCCTGGACCATCGTTTCGATGTCTATGTGCCCTGATTGGCTAGATAAAAAACTGCCAGACGGGCGGGGGGTCTATTTAGAGGGAATTCGGTAATCTGTTCGTCCTTCATCCATTTGTTAGCCACTTCCTATTCCGTGTTTTCCCGTCATTGTATTTTGGCTGTGATAATGACCGTTCACAATTCACACCATTGCTAACTTCCTAGATTCGAGCTTATCTTACGAGTCCTACTTTAGGGATAACTCGTTATGCTACGCTTTCTGCTGGCTCTAGCCACTGCGTCGTTGAGCAGTGCCCTAGAATGCCCTAAAGGATTCGTGCAAGGCGGCAATGGCGATCCCAGTTGGGCCTACTGCTTTACCTACTTCAACGAGAAGGCGAACTGGACGGATGCCGAAAAGAGCTGCGAGGAAATCAGGGACTATCGATGGCAGATAAACGGTCCAGCTCATATAGCCTCCGTCGACGACGACGAACTTAACAAAGTCATTTGGCGTCATGGGTGCGGTGACGACGGTCTCTCCGCATATCCTGACGGAGTCTGGATCGGAGCCAGTCGAGGAATGATATCTGACAATTGGGTCTGGCTCGACAACAGCATCCAGTTCAGCTTCACTTTCTGGGAAAAAGGTTTGCTTTAAAGTAACCATCGTTTCGGCGATAAATTCGGAAGTACGGGACCAACAAGCAGCATTTGAATTCCATTATATCAAAACAATACCCGCCCCCACAAAAAAGGACGAAGAGTGATTACGGAAAAAATGGCACAACGATGTGCACTCAGTATGATTTCAGTGCCGTTCATCGTAACAAAGATGGTTCTCTAGGTAGGAGCTTTGCTGTTTTAGTCGCTGAAGAGAACCGTCATGGGCTTCAGATCGTTTGTATGGTCGATAACCTTGTTGGACTGACCACTCGTCCCTTGCAAACGATTTGTCTAAACTATACGTCAACTCTGCTGTGTTTTGTCCTCAACGACAAACAATTTGTCTTTGAGGTCCTTCGCAGCAAGCATTTTCACAAAACTTTGAGGAATCTTGCCATTCCAGCAGTCAAATTGTTGAGCACTGAAGGCAATGAGAACATCTTACGGGTTGCTCCCGAGGATTGGCGCCTCTAAGTACGTCGTTGGCCGAATCGTACTTCTTACTTGAACGTCTTAGGCGAGCCGACCGATGCTACAGGGCCTCGCTGTGTGTACATGAACTCAGACTCCGGCACTTGGTCGACCGACGACTGTAGCACGAAGAGGCCCTTCGCTTGCAAGCTCTATCTGCAGGATCAGTTGGCACCGAAGTGCCCAGTCAGTACCACGTGCCCGCGCCTGATGACGACGCAACCAACGACCCGCAATATCGCTCGCGTACCTCTTGCTGTACTTATCACAATGCCGTTGATTCTCGCTGCACTTATGGTTGCTGCATGCTACGTGGTGTGTCGCTACCGTTGCGGCAAACGACGCACTAATCACAACAGGGCCGTAGCCAGGATTTCGAGGACGGA
>JNEY01000031.1:405989-423763 GCA_020875895.1 Aphelenchus avenae | reverse complement strand
CACCCTCTAGGCGGTCGAAGGTCGCTGATAGGGTAAGGGGGAGGGACCCTTTGGCAAAGAAATTCTTTTTAAAGTTGGTAAATTTTTAAAACAAAAAGATTCTGTATTAGTTATTATAGCCTAAATATGCCCTTTTAACGTTATTTTAATGTTCTGGGTCATTTTGACCCTTTTTTAACCAATTTTAGGGGTCCACCCCCTGTTCCCGACCTCCATCCCCCTATCCTGGAATCCTAAACACGGTCCTGCACCCCTGTTCCCCGTTGCGTCCTGACCACACCCTTTCCGTGCCGGCGTTCCGTTCTCAAGACGGCACGGATCTCGGAACAACCCGTCCCGTTCAAGGCCCGCTAACTCTAATAGACAAGCAAATAGGTAGATTTGTCTGGTGGGATGATTTACTTACCAAGTCTTGATTTCGGGAGACAGAACTCGCCTTGGCGACACGTGTGGCCTTCGCAGACATTCTTGACTGGCGGTTGCGTTGACGGGTCAATCGTATTTTCCTAGCTGAAGCTTGCACGAACTGGGCAAATCCCTTATTTCTGTTACTAATGATCGCTCTCTAACCAGGAGGTCATTATTAAGGGAACTACGGTAAATCTATCAAAGCCCACCTGAACTGTCTCGTTAGAGCACTTGCTTCTGGCATTTGTGTCCTCGCTACCATAGTCGGTCCAAATTAACCACTTGCGGAGACGGCTAGCGAGACTGGGTGGATCGCATGGCTCAGGTGGAGGACAGCTTCGAAGTCTCACCGTAGTAGTCAGCGGGGGGGGGGGGGGATGGGTCCGACTACCTCTAATAATAAGTGGAATTGCATGACAAGTCCTGTAATAACCACTACTGTGTATCTGCGACCATGTTTCGAACTGGTCGTAGCCCTGCACAGCAGGCGGAGTTCGGATTAACCAGAATTCCCAGCGTCGGGAAATTGCAAACTTCATAAGGGGCCGTCCAGAAATTATGTTAACCAACAAAGCACTTTTTGACCCCCCCCCCTCGTTAACAGTTGTTAACAGCCGATCGACCCTCCCTCCCCTCGTTAACTAACAAAAATTTTTTGTCATTTTAGCCAGTTTAAGTTTTATAATGTCAACGGACCGATTTATCGAGTGTGCTTTCATCACGTCTGCACGAAAATGGGAAGGAAAAAATGGCTCGGCGCAGGCGATACCGACGAAATTTTTGGACAAAATTGCTCAAATAATGCAAAAATGACGTTTGGCGGGCTCTTATCTTGCCTTGTGCTGTTAACTTTAACACCCCCTTGACCCCCCCCCTCCCCCTATGTTAACAAGGGGTTAACAACTGGCTGATCCCCCTCCCTCCTCCTGTTAGGCTAACATAATTTCGCGGCACCCCCTAAACAGAGAGGTGTAATGGTAGGAAAGGCATGTCTTATTCGCAGCTCTCATGCCCACTCCCTGGAAGCACATCTACTTGGAATCTGGTCGTAGGCAGCGAAAAAGATCACAGTCACTTTTTCCGCCCATTTCGCATTTGCTTCCAGCTTACGCACCAAAGAACGCGCGGATGACGGTCACTTCCTACGCCATTTCGTCGGTCAGCGTAGGATTGCTCAGGTGGCAGCAAGAGTACGGAACCGCCCGGGTCCACTGAGTTCATACGTGCGCCACTCCCGTCCGCGGCGACCAACATAGAACATACACACCGCCTTCTCGCGGTCCCGTTCTCCTGGCGATTGGTCCCGCATTTGATTCGCGACGACGCTCTCTTCACGTGAATCCAGCGCCGTAACGTACTCTTGGTCGGCGGGCAGACGCCCCATGACAGCGGCTGGGCGTCGCACGGCGCCCAGGTGCGGGTTCCCCGGGAGCCGGCCGGCGAAGTTCCGTTTTTCTCGCGGTCGGCCGGCTTGCTCGGAGCATTCACCAGAGAACGCGGCTTTCCCGAGCAGGCGAATCGAGGCAGCCACCCGCCGCCGGTGTTTGCATTTTGGTGCGAATGGGGAGCAAGGCTACGGACCGCGAAAGAGTGGCTTCCTATTTAGCTCGCCGGCGGGTTCATTTTCGCGCTCCCAACTCCCCAGTTCTCGGGATCCGCGGCTTTGTCACGCCATTCGCGAGATCAAAGTGGTTTTACCTTTTGCGCTAAATGTAGCGACGATGCCCTGAGGGTAACAACGTGGACGAGTATAAGTCGCGTGCCGATGCCCGGACGTGTAATTTATTATTTTGTGAAACAGACGCCAAACTGTGGATCATCCCTTCGACAGCGCATGTCCTTTGTGGCATTTAGTATGAAGGCATTTCCCTTGTGCTTCTTCGATTTGACCTGTTCTTGCACAAGTGCTTCGCCAGTGGATGTCCGCCGTTCCTGTTTTTCTTGCCGATGGATGTTCTTGGTCTCAGAATGCGATTCCGCGGGATTTTGTCGGGAAAAAGGCAAAGATCCTGTGATGCTTTTTTATTAGAGATCGGCGCTGGTACCCCGTGCCTTACCCATACCCGTGGTAGACCCATTCGTCCCGTACCCGTACCCGTGGTGCCTCCCTCCACGCGTGCCATGTATCCGAGCCGTTGTGGACCCAAGAATGCCGAGCCGTTACACTAAGACGGCATAAAACACGGCTTGTATTTGGCACCCGTGCCGTTCCCGAACCCGCCGTGGTGGCCCTCCCGTGATGTGTTGTTGTGCGGTGTAATGCGGGTACGGGTACGGTTTTGACCCGTGCCTTGGAACGGGCGCCGAACTCTACTTCTATTTTCTATTTTATTTATTCTATTCTATTTATTTCTTTTGAAAATCGAACGATTCTTTGGTACGTGGCTTCCACTTTTTGAATGGATTAGATTTTTGCAATTTCAAGCCCAAAATAATTTTATATTTTTGGCGTTCGCTTGTCTCCCCACTTTGAGTCTAATGGACTTCTCCAGTTTACAAACCTTCAACCTGTAAATTCACCATAAAGTTGGGAGTACTCCGCTTCCCGCTTAGCGAATACTCTGTTATTTTTGACACGTTAAGTTTTTGTTTTGTATTATTCGTGCATGTATGTACCTTCTCTCGATGGCCATTTTTAAGTATTCCCAGCGTGTCTCTCTTAAATCTTATAACTTTACCGGTGGTCGGAACGCCTGTGAACCTCGAAACAGCAGAGAACGCGATTGTCTCCGCCAGACACCCGCTTTGTTTGCCTTTGACGCATCCCGACCAAGGGTACGAAAACGTCGCCTTGCTCGCCATTTTGACGCGCACGCGGATGGAATTATTTTCACCCTTTCCGTTCTCATTCGCTGCTATCAGCGACTCTGTCGCCGCTGACAGGGCCATGTAAGATAGCGTTAAAGTTCTTCCCACGTTCAAGTAAGAGCGCCGTTCGCAACGTTGGACACGAAACCCCCTTCGACACTATATATTGCAAAAATTTTTTGTTGTGCATATCATCACGCTAAATTAAACGAGGCCAAGGGAGTTTAAGCCATTTTTTAGATCATTTTTTATTTATTTATTCCACATAGGTTTCTCTGGCGTCTAGGCGACCCTTTGCTAGGCAACGTTGTTTTTTGCGCTTACGTCCCAGCCGATGTATGCGCTAGCCGGCTAGCCTTGTTGCCGCTTCAATTCCACACCGACGTCTGAAATTGTAGTCACATACCGTAGCAACCACCAATCGGCTTAGAGTTGTTCATTTCGTCAAAGAACTTGTCCTCTGCATGCGCGTGTACGGTACTGCTGCTACGTATTTCCGGCTGAGCTCGAGCTGGAGAGCGCTCTAATGACTGAAAGGAAGCGCTTCGACACTCTCCTTGTGTCCCTGTATTGCATCTCTTCTTGCTGCCCATCTACCTATCATAAAGGCCGGTCTTGCTATTTTTACAGAAATTCGGAACCAACCAGCGGAGAGAGGCAAGGTAGAAGTGCCGGGGCTTTGGACTGTTTTCCCTTTTTGAGGCTAGATTTTGACATTTACAACTACGCATAACCCGGCCGAATATACCGTTTGAAGCCATCAATTCGATACTTATTTTCGGTATATAGAGGAGGGCATTCGGGGCCTCCTAATGGGGGATTTACGGTTATCTTCTCTCAAGCATGCGCGTATCTGCATTGCGTGTGAGCCTTGCAATTCCTCTTGGCCTGGCCCTACTTTAAGCGACATTTGTGTCCACTTCTCAACGTTTGCTCTTCGTCAAGCTCCCTTTAATACGATTGCAGTTAAGTGCATGTTGATAAGAAAAAAAACGAGAACTTCCGCGTCTGTTGCCGTGTCGACCTCGTTATCGCGTCTCGCCTCGTGCTTCCCACTTAAACGTAGACGGTTAACCCTTAGCTCTTTACAGGTCATCATAATGGACGGCTATGCGTCGATGGACTCTTCTCCCAGCCCAACGGAACGCACTCCGTCGGTCAGTGCCGAATGCCTAGTGTGCGGAGGCCCAGCGGTCCACAAGCATTTTGGCAACGCGCTCAGCTGCAACTCCTGCTGCGCGTTCTTCCGAAGGTAATTATGTTTGAAGGGGCGCTAAGCGTGCTAAATATGGGCGTTTCAGGACGGTTTCGATGAACAAGAACTACGTGTGCAAGGCTCGCAAGAACTGCGCTCTTCGCTTCGGTAAGCGTCGCCTACGTGACACAAAAGGAAACGACTATGGCCTAGCACCTTAGTCGTTGAGGCTCAAAGCGCAGACGATTTCGTCTCGGTCGGTTCCGGCCATAAGAAAAGTCCGTATGAAAAGGCTTTTTTCACAATTTTTGAGATGAATTTCCATCCGTTTATCCGCCCCACCTCACTGAGATAAGATTTAAAATATTTTTTTAAAGTATTATTAATATATTTTGCAAATATTATTAATTTATTATTATCAAGTGCATTATATAGTTAACAAAGAATATTAATATTAATATATTCTACGGCAAATTATAACTTCTAATATATTTTGCCGTATTCCCATGCTTACTTGACGCTTTCAGACGCGGAGAAGCAGATGTGCAAGTTCTGCCGATTCCGCAAGTGTCTCGACGTCGGCATGCAAATTTCGGGTAGGTTCTTTCTCTAGCTTCGTTCTCCGCTTTTAGCGCTAATGTCTCTAACAAAGCCATATTGGTCTTTAAGCCGGTCATTTTAAGCCATTAAATTCGCCGTATTTCAGCTGTCACGGCAGTATGCCCAGAACGCACGCCGAGCTATGCGGACAACCCGTTGAAGCGGCTCATTCTCTGTCGAAAGGCGATCTTCGTCAGCCGGCACCGAGCGACCGCGATCGTCTACGGTGGGCAAGAGGTAATTCTTGATTTCGATCGCGGCGGTTCCTTATAACCGGTCCTTAGAACGTCCCCGAAATGTCCAATCGCCCGAAGACTGCCTACGATTGCGGAATGGCCCTTCGCGCGGAATTCATCGTTGTTTGTGACTTCTTGAGAGATTCCGGCGTACTCGACTGCTTCGACGGTGACCGCGACTTCATTTGTGTAAGTGCAGATTGACATGCCAAAGGCAGCGGTCCATGGCTAAGCTAAATCGAGCAGACTTGACCGAGTCGAGCGTATAGCTAGCATCGTGGGCCTAAGCCGAGCCCATATACGTGTCCAAGCCGGCGGTCTTAGGCCTAGCCTCTCGGAGTAAACCTAAGCTTCCCGAACGTAAGCTTAAGCCTAATCATTAGGCTAAGCCGAGCCCATACACGTGTCCTAGCAGCCGGGGCTTAAGCCTAACCTCTCGGAGTAAACCCAAGCTTCCCGAACGTAAGCTTAAGCCCAAGCATTAGGTGCACGTAGGCTTAAGCGTATCGTGAATGCTGACCCTTCAGACTTCCTTAGCGTAATAAGACTATTATACAGAAATTGTATGTCGTTGAGAAGGCCTAGACATTCATAGACCCTAAGCCTAAGCAACTTAACAGCTTTGTATGCCCTTAGTACTTTGACCCTTTTAGCAATCCCTCGCAGCGGTCTTCCTCTACTCCTGGCAGGTTTACGAAAACGCCGCGAATACGCTGAAGAACTTCGGCCATCATTCTCGCCGGATGTTCTGCATCAATGAGAGCTACGTCGACGTTACTGAGAGCGCTCTGGAGGCATTCTACCGCACCGATCCCAGGATATCCGACCAGCCCCATGTTGTTAGGTAAGCGGCCAGCGTGATTTAAGCTGATATAAGTTGAACGTGAAAAGCGGTAAGCGCGTAGATTCCTTGTAGCCAAGCAAACAATTTATTCTAAAAAATTTAAAAAAATATACCTTGTAGAATAGTCCAGAAATGTTCTCATAAAAACTATTGCGAAAATGGCAATATTTTCGCATTAGATTTTAAAATTTTTCGAAGTTAATTTGTTGACGCTCGGACGTTCACCGAACATGACCTGCATGTAATGACGAAACCAACACTTTTATTAAGCTGCTTCAATGAACTGTTTCAGGCACGGCATGACCTACTACAACGCAGTCCTGGATATGGCCCGCAAGCTAAGCCAGGCACGCCTCGATGAGACTGAGAACGCAGTCCTTACCTTCATTCTCCTCGTTAATTCAGGTAAGATGAGCTTTCATAAATAAGCATGAAAAAAACTAGGACGCTTACGTAAAATTCGGTAGAGTGCCTGGTTAAAGATCTTGTGTGTTTCCCTTTGTGTAAGGGGACCAGACTTCGGCAACCCCCCGCCCCTCTCCGTCCCCGTACCGTTTTCTGTTTCGTACCAGTACGGAATGGAGTACGGGTCCGTGCTAGGCCCTCGCCCTTCCGTACAGTAAGGAACGGAAAACGGTACGGCAGAAAAAGCGGCTGCAATTTCCGTGCCGTTCTCCGTAAAATGGCACGGAACGGCGCCATTTTTGAGCCGTGCCGTACTCCGTCCCGTACCAGTATGGCACGGGTACGGCTTCGTACTTGTTCCGTACACCGTTCTGTAAAAACGGAACGGAATACGGAACGGAGTACGGTACGGCGGCCGAAGCCTGAAGGAGACATTGAGTTATCTTCTTTCCGTCGACACAAGCACATCTTGCTTTCCCCAATACACCTTCGTGGATTCAGCCCGAAAACTGGTCGAGCCGTCGGACGACTTCCCGCTGGCCTCCCTTCTGGACAGCGTCTTCCGCGGGCTGAAGAAGCACTACGAGCAGAACTACGAAGACGTCGCGCTGCGCCTGGACAACATCATCCAACTGGCGCACGAGTTGCAGCGCGTTCGCCACATGTTCGAGGAGCACGTGATCATCCTACGCCTCTACGGCAAGCCGACGCTGCTCGCGGAAATCGAAGCGGCGGCGCAGGAGAGGAAGCTGCACTCGCTGGTCCGTTGCCGATAGTGTCGGCGTGTACGCAACTTTTCTGTATCATATATGAGCTTTGAATAAATCCTTGTACAATAGCCGCCGTTCTTAAGCTCCATCGGGGATTCGGAAATTGGAACTCAAGTCGAACGCGCAACAATGGCTTTTTCATAGCTGCACCTGGGCTGTTACGACTCTTACTGTCGAGAATGCCATTTTATCTAGCGCTACATTTTGCAAAAGATCGGTTTTTGACGAAGCCAAAAGCGAGAGTCTCCCTGCTCGACCTGTCTCATCCATGGTATGAACGGGCCAAAGGAAGACTGAGTTGAGCGATACCTACGCGTCCCAAAAGACTTGTGGAAACCTTAATTTACGTACATTTCAGTACGCTTTGTATATGGGAGTTCCGAGTTTTTCTTACAGTTCCGCATTGAAGTGATGTCGTCGGACTGTGCCGTACCGTGTTGCCGTATTTACGGCACACATGGCGGTGTGGGAACGGGAACAAAACGGGGGAACGGGCCGTGTAGGAACGGAATCGGACCGGGAATACAGTTTAAACCCGTTCGGTCCGTTCATAGACATTGAAGTAAAACTAAGCACACTAGGCAATAACAGCAAGAACCTAGTCTGAAAATGGACATGTCGGTTAACGAATTGGTCTGTAGGCGCCTACCGGCGGCCCTTCCTAGGATGCATTTCATTAGTCGGTGCTTGCGACTGGGTTGTCCAGAACGGAACGGATCGAAACGGGACGAACGGGGCATTTTGGATTGGGAAGGGAATGGGAATGGAAACAAATTTTAGCAGAAGAATGGAGCAGGAACGGGAACGGAATTTTCTAGCGTAACGAACCAGCCCTATGTACGGCAGTCCGGTACGGCCCGTACCGACCCCCCCCCCCCCCCTCCATACCCAGTGGAGGGGTCAGTACGGCACAGAGTACGTAGGCGGTGTCCGCATCATCTGTAGTTCCGCAGACGTGCCTACAAAGTTATGGATTGATAATATGAGGAAAAAAGGGAGCTTCATTTGTAGACCCTACACACCGAGTTTAAGCTTCACATTGTAGCGACCACTAGGGCTGATTCCGACTGCGATTGTGACTGCATTTGTTCATTCACAGAGCACTTAGGTTGGTAACAATAGTCATCGTTGAAGCCAAAAGAACTCAATTTGTTGCAGCCTTTTTTGTGCGATTTCGGTAATATACATGCAGGATTCAACGATTTCGTACATCACAATATTGTTCACTCTTGTGGCAATCTCAGTTTGCGGTCACTTCCATGGACTGGACTTTAGCGTCGAGCTCGGCTTGGACGGTCTGCTTTCCGTACAGGCGCATGATAATCACGTGCTCGTCGAAAATGTAACGTATTGTCTAAAATATTGCTTCATGAATTTGCCGCGATTGCGCCGAGCTTACCTGGAACGCATGCGCCAACTGGACAACGTTGTCCATCCGAAGGGCTACGTCCTCGTAGTTCTCTTCGTAGTGCTTTTTCAGGTCGCGGAAAGCGCTGTCCAGCAGCGGGGCAAGCAGAAGACTGTGGGCGCTAGCGAGCTTTCGAGCTAAACATGTGCATCTGAGATGAACCAGGGCCGTTAGGACTCGTACCGGAATGCAAAAGAAGAATCAGCACGAGCGTCGCCTGCTCCGTCTCGTCGAGGCGGCTAGATGCTAATTTCTTCACGACTTCGATGGCGTCGGTGTAGTAGGACATTCCGTGCCTGAACGGTCGATTGACATCGAAGCGCTACGGGTGTGGGATGAACCGTCCCTCGTCGCGTAATCGCCCCTGTTGGCCTTACCCGGTAGCGTTACGAACCGCCGCAACCTACCTTTCCTTCCCAAACCTTTTCTTGCAAAAAAACGCAAAACCCTTCAGTCAGTACCCAAAGACACAAACCATGCCAAAAGCAGGATTGCCGCAGCATTTTAGGGGTTTCCCCCTAACGCCCACTAAACGACGTTCATTCATGCAAAAAGTTATTTTCGGTTTCACCGTGCAGAAAACCTCCCTGCTGTCCAGCTTGACAGAAATTCTCCGTCGTGCCCGCTATGGGAAGCATCAACCATGTGCAACCGGGCCATAGGCCCGCCGGGCCGGGCCGGGCCGGGCCTCGATTTCGGCAGAACCAGCCGGGCCCCGGGCCGGGCCGGGCCTGGGGTAGGCCCGGCCCGTTTAGGCCCGGCTCAGGGCTCAAAAATTGACGCATTTTGGTCAAATTTTCAGTATATTTTTGGTAAATTAGTCAGAAAGTCGCTCTGACGGTGCCTGCGGCAAGCTATTTTAGGTGAAAATACTCGAATGTTGTATTTTAAATTCATGATAAGGGGCCACATTTTAGCCTATGGAAAGAACCAAGGGGGGGACCAATGGGTTTTTCCTGTCTAGCCTATGAAATCAAGGCCCGCCGGGCCTTATAGGCCCGGCCCGGGCCTCAAAATTTTGCCCGCGGGCCGGGCCGTGCCTCGACTTGAAGGCCCGTTGCACATGGTTGGGAAGCATGCGATAGCGGGCCCGCTACAGCATGGAAGCAGGAAGCACTTGCTGGAACTTTGAGCGAGCATCATTTTTTCCGGCCTACCGATCCGGCCGAAACTATACAATTTTACTCAACTTTTCAGGGGCTATCAGATCATACCAAGCATGATCCGGTAGCAAAAACGTTTTGAGTGACGGATGAACACCAGCGATTTCGCGTATAGGGATGTCGGCTACTAAAGCGCGCCGCTAGCGTCGTTCCCACTGGTGGTATTTAATTCGGATTCTGAGGATTCTGACCTTTTTCGAATGCCGCTAGAGTCTGCGAAATAGATGCTCCTCTGCAGTGAAGCTGTGCCCCCCCCCAAAAAAACCGAGAGCTTCAAATAGGTTTTTAGGACACGCCTTAACTTCACGGTTTGCGAATACCTCAATAAGCTTCAGTTCCCTTCCTGCCAAGACCCTACGCTTACCGCATGACATGCCGATAGTCGAGCAGCGTGGGGTCTGTCAGGTACATCTCCTCCAGGCTCCTCTCGCTGATGGCAATATAGCTCTCGTCGACGAAGTACAGCTTTCGGTGGTGATGCCCGAAATTGCGGACCGTATGACACGCGGACTCGAAGAGCATCCACGTGTACAGGAAGGAGGAGGCGAGCGCTCGCTAAAACTAGTTCTTTGACGCGAATGCGTGCTAGTGGGGCATACGCAAATGAAGTTGTCTTCTTCGTCGAATTGCTCGAGGACACCCGATGTTTTGAGGAATTCGCAAATGACAAGATATTCGGCGCGAAGAGCCATCTCACAGGTCCGAGCGACTTTCTGGCGGCCTGAGACGTCAGGAACATTCTGAAACTCTCGTTCTCGAGCACCGTTCAAGTGCTACGTTAAACTTGACTTGTCGACGACCCCGCTGCAACGATGCATTCAAATTTTGGCTATTTTCAAACGTATCCCTTAGCTTAGCAGCAGACGGTCTCGAATCATAAGCCATTGGCTCTGCTTAAACCAACATTAAGTTCGAATGGCTCATGAGCACTGACAAGTTTTCAACGGTGGAAAACATTCGTTTTAACTTCAGAGGTACCGGTTCATTAAGGTAGCATTCTGGACACATTCCCGGAAGCTACGAATCTGGTTGCATCAAGCTAAAACAGAATCGGTCCTGAATGCCTGCGATAGTTCCTCGTAATACTTACGGCGAGCTAAAGAATTCCACTGCGTATGAATTTTACCCGTGAAGGGAACGCGTTTTAAAGTGTACCCATTCAAGAAATCCGAAAACAGTTGATTCCGTCAGAGCCGACTACAGAACTAAAGCCAGATCTTATACGCTGCGAGTGGGGGCGGGGAGAAAACATTTATCGGTGAAACCGATTAAACGTTTCCTCGTCTTTTTATTTCGCCTTTTTTTACCTTTCCCCTGCGTCCTTGAGTCAAGGAAACTTTATCGATCTGCACTATGGACAATCAGACGAGACTATAGAAGAGGGTATCACTCTGTTAGTGCTTTCTGGCAGACATCGGAACGTACCTCTTGTCCTCCATAGACGGCAGCGGTCGCTCGGAACCGATTGACAAAGATCGCTTTTCGGCACAACATGACCCGCCTCAGCGGCGTATCGGCGGTGCTCGGCGTTCCCTCGGGCGTTACCGCGGTGACGGCCGCAATTTGCATGCCAACGGCGAGGCAGCGTCGAAAGCGACAGAACTGACACATGTGCTTCCTCGTGTCGAAGCGAAGGTCGCAGCGCTTCCCCATCTTGCAGGTGTAGCTCTTGTTCATCGACACGGTGCTGGAAAAAGACCGTTAACGTTGGACAAAGATTCGTTTTGATGTAAACATTTGTCATTTTGTACACTTGTCATTCGGCTCTTAGCAGGTCCATGTCGCCAGACTGCTCCTTGGCAAGCCGTCGACACCGCGGATAACACAGCCGCCCGATAAAGTGGCTTGAAGCCGTGAAAGTGGCTGGTGACACTATCAAGGATCACTATGCATGCATCGTAAAGTCCTTGCACCTTGTTATAGTGTTGCTGCATGCATCTTTGTGCTATAATGTGCATCCGGTTTCCGTACCTTTCGTTCCCCTGAGATTGTGTTTAAAGTAGGTCAGTTAACGCTAAAATTCTCAAGTTCCCGAATCGTTTACGCACTGTTTAGCGCCACCCAATCTCGGTCCGTACGTCCGCACCATCCATTTAGTAGCTAGGTTTAAAATTTTAATGGAAACCTAAGACGATCCTCAGTTATGACTGTTGCCCGTGGCTTTCACATGTCATGGACTTATTGACTTACCGCCGAAAAAACGCGCAGCAGGAATTGCAACTGAGCGCGTTCCCGAAATGCTTGTGAAGCGCAGGACCTCCGCAGATGATGCACTCGCCAACTGAGGACGGAGAGCTGTCGCCTCCGCTGATCACCGCGAGGATTGACTCGTCCATCTAAAGTTCGACGGCTAGTTTATGTGAGATAGGATTTGGTATACGCTGTTATTCAACAACGATCTACCGACGACGAAAAGATTGAGGGAAATAATGCGCGACGAGCCGGACGTTTTGAGGGTTCTGTCATGTGGGCCACAACAGCAAGGCGTCATGGCTCGGAGCGGGAGAATGGTGCCACAAATCACGCATCATCTAGGAAATGAAGGAACCTTGTCACCTTGACTGCTTTCCGGGAATGAAAAAAGAATATTTACATGCGGCGGGTCGTGGATCAGTCCCCGGTAACTTCAAAAAACATCTCTCGTCTTAGGGCAGGAAACGAAACGTCATTGTCAGTGGTCAAATTATCGACAAAAACAATTAGAAAATTAACTTACCTACCGCCTTTTGAAAACAGAGCCGAAGAGTCCTTTTGGGGCCTTTCAGGTTCTAAACTGTCCAAAAATCGCCTTCTTGATTTTGTCTCCTCAGACTGTGGGCGAAACAAAGGTCTCAGATAACTGGACAATTGCATTCAAGGAACACATTCTCATACAAGACCATGATCGTCGTGCAGAGCGTGATATGAAGGAAGAAATTGCACGCGCAACCGACAGGGCATGCTCTCGCTAATGAATCCGACTGCTCAAAATCGATGAGCGGAAGTGTAAAGGACAAAACGCAGAGAGTCTCGCGAGAGAGTCTTCCAGCGATTACTCTAGCCACAAAAACGTCGCTTGGCTACGAAGAGAGGACGAAATGTCGACCGCCTGAGTATGCTCAGCTGATACCATAAAGGGTCAGTCACAAGGTGCACCATTAATATGATCCAGGGCTGGTTCGTAAATATTTCGGTAAATCTTCGTAAGTCTAAGACTATGGAAAAATGTGGGAATTACAGGTTGGCGCCTAGCGGCGGGCGATTATGCGTAGCGCTTAAAAATGCGATTTCCGGTACATATTCTGGGGATCCCAAACCGTAACAAAAATCTTCGTATTTCGGACACCGTACCCTACATAGATACAGAGTACGTAGGTGTCAACATAGGACAGGCGTAGCCGATTTGCGGATACTTTCAGTTACGTCCACAGGTCCAAGGCTTCGAAAAGCCATGCGAAGGACTCTTACACTTCATAGTTTCCGGTAAAACGCAAAATGAAAATCTTATCGCCCTGAAGCGTCTATTCAAGCAAGATGGACGATCCCCATGGAGTTTGATGTCGCCATTATTACACCCCTTTGGGATGCACAATCAGCGGCGAAAACAAACTGCACAAAATACCTTCACATGAGAGTTCACCGTCCTTGCGGATACCATGTTAACATGACATGCTGAAGTGAAGAACAATATCGGAGCATTTGCAGAGCAAAGAAAGACCTCTGCGTAGACAGAACATATTAAAAGTCTCGTTGCAAAGATACCGCTCACTGGGGCTGCACAAAAGCGTAAAGGAAAATACGCATCGCGGCTCACGAGAGATACATTCGGGCATCACACCTACCAGAAAAAGGTAGATAGGCTACGAAACGCCGACCACCAGGCTGCTCGACAATTCCGCCCCAACAAACCGCGTGAACTCTTTGGGAAGCGTGGGATTCTCGCAGGAATGGATCGGGGCGATTATTCGCAGTGATGGATCGTGAGGAATTCACGGAGTATCAAATTATCCGGGAGTTAATGGGAAGGGATGGTATTTCAGGAGAACCGCCAAAGAATGCTCAGCCTACACGCAAAAGGTCATGCTGAGTCATGCTAAGCTTAAAAGTAGAGATATTCGGTACCCCCCCCCCTTACTTGAGCCGTCCGTTATCGAAAATTCGTGCCGTGCCGTGACGTGACCCTGAAATGACGGTTTCTACACTATCACGGCAACCATGTGACGGCGTGCGATAACGCCATTTTAGGCCTGCGTTACGTGAGCAGTTCCGTGATGTCCCTCACCATGATGTGAGGCGCGATATATCATGTCATAACTAAATATCGGCACCCGTACCGTTTTACAGCCCGTACCGTACCGTACTGCCGTACTATCGGTACGGCTGTACGGTACGGGTGGGTCAGTACGGTACGGCAGTGCGCTACGCGTGAGGTTTGCGGATCTTTAGGCATAACATCACATCACGACCGACTGTCTCTATTTAAAAGGTCATACTATGCGTGAAGGATAGAAGTACCTAGACCTTTAAGACGATTCCCCCTCTGCATCTCTTGCCAAAGAGGCAAAATAAGGCCAAACCGCCAGTGTATTTAGTGTAATATGGAATATACCTGTGGAGTTTGATGTCAAGATAATTCCATCGCATGCGGTGCAAAACATCGACGAGAAGATAGTGGACAAAACCTACACGCGAGAGGGTTCACGGCGGTCGCGGACGTCATTCCAACATTGATTGACGAAAGGAAAGCTAATTTTATATTCGAGTGCTGCGAAGAGACTTCCCGTTGAGGAAGACGATGTCCTAGCCGCACACAAATTTTGCCTAGAGATTTGTCTTTTCCTCGTACGTCTCTACCCCAATAATTGTTGGCACTGCAGAGGCGATGTTTGACATCAGCAAACGGTAAATGAGAGCATAGCGGTTAAATAGTTTATGCAGAGTACCGCAAATGACGCGAAGCCAATGCGCATTCAGAACGTGTCGAGAGTATGGCAAAGAGTGCAGACCACCACGGAACTGGTCGCAGGGATCATGTTTACCACGAAATTGGTACACGAAAAAAATGTCTCTCATTAAATCGAAAAGCCATTAAATTTCACCGCAGTTGGCTTTGAGGCGTTCAGATGCGCAACGTGGGAGGAAACCGCCCGCAACTTTCATGGCCTCCTTCGTAGCCTCGCTGCCGGTGGAAAAATGAGGGCTGAAAACAATTCGATGCGACGGCTGCCCCATTGCGTTCATTGCTGTATGCTCGCTGCTCGAGCGTGTATGCGAGAGAGTGGTCTCCAGGCGTCGTCAGGGCCCCCTCTCGGGAAGGTGGCGAACGTGAAAGGTGCGCACGTGGAATCGATTCGCTCTGTCGCACACCTGTTCTCCGCCGGCGGGTGTCAACGCGGGAAGGCATAGGAGAGCCGAAGAAGTAACACGATTAAAATGAAGTGGTGCACTTTTGGTGCGTAACTCGAAAGCGCTTTCGCATTCGACCTAGAGATCGCGAGCGGAGGATAGCAGGATCGGTGCTTAGTAAATAGTTTAAGTGGCGCTGTTCCCGGGCGTCTTAATTGCGCTATATCCACATCATAGGTAGTGCTGATTCGACAGTTTTTTTTAAATTCGAAGAACGGGTGGATCGACGCGGCACAACAACACAACAAGCGTGAAAATTTTATTTGGTTTATTACAGGGCCAGCAACAAAAGAAGAATAAGTCCAAAAAGAAAGAAAGAATCCATAGTTAGTAAAGGCTAAATATGATATTTTAACGTTATTTTAGTGATTGGAGGCCATTATTACCCCTTTTTGACCCATTTTAGGGGTTTACCCCCTATCCTGAAATCCTGCCAACGGCCTTTGTTGGAACAACGCTTTCCGAAAAAGGTCTTCTACTAGCAAACAATTGGCGTGGAACAGAACAACGGTTGTTTCGGATAATTGAAGTTTTCTTAGTTCACGCGGACCAGTAGTCTTCTTGTCTTGTTCCAAAATAATTGTTCGGAACGAACTGATTTGTGACGTCGCTTTGCAGTTCCAAAGAAGCATTGTACCTAGGAACAGTTAGGAACAGCGGAAGAACGAGAACAAGGCCATGATCGTAGAACAGACTAAGGGTAGGTAAACCACCCCCCGTGACGTGATCCGTTACGTGATGACCCCTCCCGTGACGTGACCCGTTACGTGATGCCCTCCCCGTGACGTGATCCGTTACGTGACACGTCACGGCGCCGTTACGAAACCGTGATATTCTAGAAAATTTCGCTCAATTTTTGATCTGAAGACGCCAATCCTTCGTACTTTTTGGTGTTTCATCCTTCGGGAATGATTCCAATGGTCATATAATATAGTATTGTAGAGAAATGCAGGCGAAAATTAGGAAAATATGATAAAGTGCAGCAAAATTTTTGAGAATTCAGCGGATTCTTTGGCGCAAAAGCGTTATTTTTTGGTGAAATCACGTAACGGATCACGGCGCCGTTATTGGGGTACCCCCGTGACGTGATCCGTTACGTGATGACCCCCTCCGTGACGTGATCCGTTACGTGAATCACGTCACGGATCACGTCACGTCACGGATAATGTCACGGTTGCCTACCCTTAGAACAGACCTTGAGGCCATGTGTCTGCTTCGGTAATACCGTATTTATGGAGACAACTGGTTAAGTAACATCCACGTCTTTCGCCGTTCTTATCAGTCGCGTAGGACGTCCAGTCCTTTTGACTTTCTAGTTTACGTCTCCACGATGCGAAAAGTGTTCTTCCGTTTGTTTCGGCTGGCTAGTCGAGGAGCAAGGGTACGAAAATGCGTGCATGGGGTCTTGGGGTGGGGTTCGCTTTTTAGGCAAACATCATGGGCGTCTTTCAGAAAGGGCTCTCCGGACGCAGGTGACTCACAGTCGTGACCCGCTCCGGACATTAATGCAAGCTGCTTGCTAGCGCCGCACGTGACGTTGGGTGCGTCATTTTGTGGATGGCCGTTTGTTTTCGAACAAGGGTACACTCTTTCAAGGTGTTTGGCTGCTTCGCTAAATTCTTATCAGTGATAAGATCAAAAGCCGTTTGTGTCGAGCAAGGCTACACTTCAGACCTGGGCGGAGCTGAAGAAATACCGAATTTGCATTCGCATTACACGCCAAAATCCGGCTTCGCAGCAGTTGCGGATACCGAAACTTCGAACTTCCAAAGTCGGCCTTGCAAAATCCGAAAACTAGCTTTAATGACCGCCAACAGATAGTACATGTACTAGTGTGCTAACGATTCGGGTTGTCTTCGACAATATGCTTATCTCCGTAGGTTCATGTACTTTCGTCCGTGCGGAAGTGTCACCTAATAGCCCGTTTCTTAGGCTAAGCGTTTTTTAAAAGGCCAGCGTTTTTAAGCGTATTTAAACATAATAAAGCCCGCCGCAGGCGCCGCCAGATCGGATTTTTGGTCTAGCTATCAAAAGATCATAGGAAAATTGAGTAAAATCTTGAAAATTCCCCCCCCCCCTTGGGAAAATTGACGCTCAAAAGGCGATTTTAGCATTTTTACCTAAAATAGCCCGCCGAAGGCGCCGCCAACGCGATTTTAACTCTTATTTCACAAAATTAATCTCAAATTTGAGCAAAAAGTGACATTAGTGTACCAGACATTCTTATAAAATAGTCACCCATTAGACAAAATAATTGTTAATTTATCAAAACTTTCGACCTATCAGCATCTTAAGCTTAGGCTTAGACTTAATTTTGCTTTACGACCGTCCTAGTACGGCTTTTCAGTACGGGCCGTACTGAGTACGGTGCGGTCGTACGGTACGGGGGGGGGGTCCAGTACGGTACGGCTGTACGGTACGGCAGTATGGTACGGCTTGGGTTTGCCGATTTTTAGACAAGTTAATCAAGAAGGTTTTATTCAGCAGGCATGTAATTACTCAAGCGGACCGTGCCCCATGGTCCTTTTTTGCCCCCCCCCCCCCCCCCCCCC
>JNEY01000031.1:259628-405910 GCA_020875895.1 Aphelenchus avenae | reverse complement strand
TACGTATACGACTACTATTACTAACGTAAGTAAGTACTAGTCCCGCCCCCCCCCCCCCATAATGATCGGTCACCCCCATAATTAGCCTGCCCCCATAAGGGACAACAATCCCAATTTCGTTCTTGTTCGAATACCGTCGACCCGAGTTGCGGGTCTCCGAAACGAGTCCGCTTTCGACGTGTTGACTGAAACATTCGGATAGCGTCTGCTTCAAGTAAGGCATAAGTACGCAAGTGAAGCCAGGTATCGCCTGAGAAGCTCTCTAGGACAAAGCACATACTGCAAATAATATCAATAATTCGGCAGGCCAATACAGTAAAATTCAGATTTCGGATTTTTTAGTCCGTGATTTATGTAAAAAAATGGCGGAATTACGCTACGCTATAAGTCTTTATCTGGCAAGTAAGCCTTCTGTGACAATTTACGCCATGCTTTTGCATCTTCGACCTTTTTGTCTGCCCAATCCATAGCGATTCACCCTCGAATTCCTCACCTACCGATTACTCGATAATTCGATTACGCTTCCGCTCGCTGTCGACAATAGGCGTCACTCGCATGTCAAGAGACGTTTGATACGGATCATGAAACTTCGCGCCGAAGTACGGAAGATCGGCGAAAACAGTCTCGGTGGGTCCTAAAATGTCACTCAGTTTCATAGTGCCCCCGAAATGCTGTGGGTGCTGATCGCATTTCTCGCTGTCCTGGCGTTCTACAACTTTTACTGGAAGCGTCGCAAGCTTCCGCCAGGTAGGATAGCGTCCATAAATTCCGTGGCTGTCGCCACGAATGGTGGCGGCTATTGCTGCTCATAAGAGGGACAGACTGTATTTGGACTGGCTTACGTGAGCACCTTACTTGGGTGCGCTCCAGCCGATTCCGTTCATTCGAAATTAAGGCCAAAACATGTCCAAAACGGAGCGGATAAAATAAATGGCAGTTTCCCGTGCTGCTCCACTAAAACGGCACGGAACAGAGTCGATTTTCGAGCCGTACCGTACTCCGTTCCGGAACACATACTCCGTTAGAACGGGACGGGATACGGCCATTTTCAAGCACCCTGCCGTTCCGTAAAAAGGAAAACGGAATGGGACTAAGTACGGTTTGGTACAGCCCGACAGGCTACTGGAAGGCAAACTTTGTCACTCGTACCGTTATACGGCCGTACCCGTGCCCGTACGTTTTTGTACGGTTGTACCGTACGGGAGGGATCAGTACGGGCCGGCTGTACTGTATGGGGTGCTTGCGACGAAGTCTACTGGAAGGTGTGGGTCATGCTCAGTCGCAGATGAGTAGGCACACGGTCTCATTCGGAAAAAGCCGTTATTCTGCAAGTGATTGGGTATCTGAATATTATGACTTCACCCACCTAAGAATCACTGCTCTGAATAAATCACTCGAGCAAAACTAATGTTTTGACAGCACTGAACCTAGGTCCAACGCCTCTTCCGCTACTCGGCAACGTGCTCGACGTCCACAACTTACCCTATCCGGCGCTGCTGAAATGGAAGAAGCAGTACGGTCCTGTCTACACGTACTGGCTCTCCGAGCATCCGATCGTTGTCGTCGCCGACTACGAGACGATGCAGGAAACGTTCGTGAAGGACGGTGATGCGTATGCAGGGCGGAATTTCTTCAACGAAGCTTTTCGCATCATTCGAGGCAATCGGTCTTGCGCCTAGGCAATTGAAAGAGTGATCAGTTTAGGCTGCAACTACGGAATCGTGTTCAGCGAAGGTGACTTGTGGCGAGAAAACCGACGACTTGCCTTACGCCTCCTTCGCGACTACGGAATGAGCCGCAGCGTCATGGAGTCTAAGGTGAGCTAGAACTAAGGATGACGCGGACCACCTCCTAGCGTACCCCGTGCTGTACTGCCCGTAATGAGCTAAAAATTCCGTGTCATTTACGCTAAATACGGCACGGAACGGCATAAGACACTGCACTTTACGGCGCCGCACAAATTTATGCGCTGTGCTGATCCGTTTCGTACCGTGCTCTTTGTCGTAAATGCTGCGAAATCGCACGCTATGGAGCGCCTTACGGTTCGGTAGGGGACGTAAAATACAAATACGTTTCTCCGTAGATTCTTCGTGAAGTGTCCGAAATGATGGACAACGTCAAGACCGATTTGAAGAAGGGCGTCGTCGAGCACGACTTAATCGCACACGTCGACTTCGCTGTGGGCTCGGTCATCAACCAGATGCTGTTCGGACATCGGATCGAAGGGGTACGTCAAACTCTACGGCTTTGATTCTCTCAACGAACCGCATTTTGGGACTTGTTGCTGGCTATATTTTGCCTGTAGCAGGACTACGAGTTTCCAACGAACAAAGACTTTTACATCGACTTTGTACCAGCTTCAAAAAGCGCTTTCTGCGGAAAATGTGCATTCGGGTCTGTGCAGGCTGTAACTTCTATGCGTCGCGATAAATTATCGTAATCGTGAGGCTAGGGCCCATAAAAGTGCCTCAATGCAGCGTCATAGGCCGACGAGATTCAAAGCTTTGTTGATCGTAGCAAGTCCACGCTTTGACATTGGTTCGATATGACCCCAAAACCGTCTAGACGTTCCCAAGCCTAAGCAACAAGTAACAGACTAAACCTAATCGTGTAGGAAGACCGGGCCATTGTTACTAAGCCGGCTAAGTAAAAACCGAGGATTTTTTCCAATAGAGGTTCAAGAGGTTACATATCATGGCTTCGGGTACCGCTTTGCCTCTACAAAGGTGGCCATTCTTTAACTTAGGTCGCAGACGCTTGAAACCGCACAAGTCATTCAGGAGTGGACGGCAGCGTATCTCGAGATCAACAAGACCATCTACGACGCTCTCGTCGACATGGCTCGCCTTCCCTGCCTGGTCACCCTGATGTGGCCCGCTGCTCGCCACTTGCCGTTCTTCTCGAGCGCTTTCGAGGATATGCAGACCAAATTTCGATCACTGCTCACGTTCCTCGATCGGAAAGTGGAAGAGTACGAGAAGGATTTTGACCCGCTGGAGAACAGCGAAGAACCTCTGCCATTCGTGGGCGGATTCTTGAAGGCGAAAGCGCACGCCAAGCTGCAAGAAGAGTCCTTTCCGGATCACATGTTCAGGTAAGTAGGGCGTACCCGGAGAGTAAGATTTTCGACGTCGGTTTCGACGTAGAAGCGACCGGAAGCCCCCCCCCCCACTGCACAGACCAATGAGGCAACCGTGGCTCTGGGATAGCCTTAGGACTAGGACCAGGCCATGGAGGTCAACCAGGTGCCACGTTCGGACGGCTTTTCCCGGTTTCCGGTGCATTTTTTGTCAACTTCTCACTGTGATTTTGTCCGTTCCCAACTGCAGAAATGACTAAACTATCCGCTCAAGCAACGGTAGACCGTCGAAGGAGAGATACCCCTAGCTTACAGGCTGTAGGCCAGCGGATGTTTCTACCGGTCTGAAGTCAAAAACCATAAAACAGTTTTTTACGCTCGAATTGTTTTCTTTGGCAACTGAGCCCTCATAAACGCGCTTATTTTTGGGAACACACTGGCGTCTCCGCTACATACAGAAATGGTGTTTTTCAGCAAAGACGCTCTCCGATGCTTCCTGTTCGACCTGTGGGTCGCCGGGCAGGAAACCACCACAAATACTCTCTCCTTCGGGATCCTCTACCTCCTGTTGGACCAAGAAGCGCAGGAGAAGCTTCAGGAGGAACTAGACGCTGTGGTCGGTTCTGACCGTTGGGTGACGCTGGCCGATCGACCGAGCCTTCACTATGCAAACGCCGTCATCCAGGTGCAACCAGGGCTCACAGTTCTAAGGAGTGTGGACGCTTTCAGGAGTCCCAACGTCTGTCCAACCTTCTACCGCAAAATCTGATGCGACGAACCACGCGAGATGTGGAGATTAACGGTTATAAGATCGCTGCTGGTACGACGATAGTCCCCCAGATCTCGTGTGTGCTCTTCGACGAAAAGGTAAGCTAGACCATCGCTTGTGCTAATGCGCAGGCAACGACGCTAGCGGGGTTTCGCAAGAATTATTACCGGGTTACAAGTGTTCGTTGACATTACTCTGAAGTCTAAGGCACTCTTCCGGCGGAAAGTTTTTCTACGCTTTTTTGGGTAGCGATTCAGCATGCAACGCATGCACGTCTCTTACGTGTGCTGATGAGTGCACGCATGTCGACGTAGGGATTCAGCCGTCTGCATGGGCAACCGCGTGCCCATGGCTGGGTAGCGGAAGCACTTACCGTATTGGTTCGAATACAAGCCGGCCC
The DNA here is from genome assembly GCA_020875895.1 of Aphelenchus avenae. NCBI lineage: Eukaryota > Metazoa > Nematoda > Chromadorea > Rhabditida > Aphelenchidae > Aphelenchus > Aphelenchus avenae. The sequence goes on along the minus strand of JNEY01000031.1, from coordinate 401,662 downwards.
TAACAGAAGCTGATCACAAAAAATGGTTATCGAGACCTACCTACCTGTTGCACTTTTCACGAAGGCCCTCAAAATTTGACCATCGAAAAATAGAAGCCGTCGGCTTCTATTCGAACCAATACGGCAGTACGCATGACTGCACGCATGCATGCTCACTGAATGCTATTCTCGCAATGCAGAGATCATTCAAGCTTCTGCATAGTTGATGCATCTGCATGCGATGGCGCTGAGGATGCAGTTATGCACACTTGCATGTATACTCATGCATGCGATACCGCTTAGTACGCGTGACAATGTAGATGCATGCTCACAGCACGGCATGTTGCATGAACTTTCTATAAAAGCCGCTCCAAATTTCTGTTAGCAAAATTTTTCTGGAATCATATCATCGCTACTTAACCGCGAAGCCCTCTTCAGTCACGCTAAAAGTTCAAATGAAATGCGACACGTTTGGCGCATTAGCCCAGCGCGCTAGGTTATAGTCATGGCAGCACACATCATGGTATTTGCAAGAACTTTCCTGGATCTGATCAGAAATCGCATGGATGCCGAATATTTTACCTAAACTCTGGGACACTCCTGGTGCTGGTGCCGTCGGTACCGCAGATCGGGTTCGTCGATGAGTCGCATTTGGGGAAACCGATGTTGTTCGTCTTACGCTGCAATGCCCTAATCGCACTGATTGGTACACATTAAGATCTTCCCCGATCCGCACAAGTTCCGTCCTGAGCGATTTCTCGATGACGCGGGACACTATCGGAAGGTCGAAGAGAACGTACCCTTCTCCCTCGGAAAACGACAATGCGTTGGTGAGAGCCTCGCCCGAATGGACCTGTTTCTGCTCATCGCTAACATCTTCAATCAGTTCAAGGTGGGAACCAGATTTACGATTTTTGATTGGCTTCCTGTTCGTCGGACTGCTTGAACGCAATTCGAAGCAGATTTCCAGGTCCTTCCGGTGGACCCGCTCAACCCTCCGACGGCTGAAAAGGTCAATGCGAGCACGGTGCGTCCAGTTCCGTTCAAAGCGCGAATGCGACCACGATATCACCTTTAATTGCGGTCGATAAACAGTTCATAGAGACGTCGCTTTGTCGAGCCTGGGAAAATAGAGCGTTCGCTTATCTGACAGTAAGATGCGTGGGGGAAGACTAAATAAAATACCAGGGTTGCAAAGTGAGGGAATCCCAAACGCAGCCCGAAGCGTTTACGCATATGCATGTCATATGTGTATGGTCTAGTGCGCTTCAGGGTCGAATTCATGTTCTGCATTCTGAAATTCTAGCTTCAACGACAATCAGGTTCTGATCACTGTGCAGATTTCACTTATGAAGATTATCCGAGTGATTCCGAAAGTACTAAAGCTGCTGTCCTCTTGTATAAAACAGTGTTGCCGCGCAATAAGTTCTCAATTTCGAAAAATCTAATCCTGTGCGCATACAAAAATTCCTGTCTTCTTTTGATTCTGTGTTAGGAAATGGAATTTTCGATCAGACGGGCACAGGGGCAAAAACTCCAGGATTTTCAAGGTTGTATATGCGTCCCAAGCGTCGTCCCTATAACCGTGCTTGCCACTTTTCTTGCTCCCAAAGTTTGAGCATCCTGCAATGTTCTACCAAGAGGCATCTGTTCTCGGCAGGCCATAAAAGAAAAAAACTTTCCTATAATGAATTTCGTCCAACGGTCACCAATTTGGTTGTTGCGGTCTGTGTCCTTGCTCCTCGGCCGACAAACATTTCCGCTTAGGCCGGCCGTCGAGGTCCGCTGCGAACGACCCGAAGAGAGCAGCGAGAAATAGCGCTTAGCTCCCTCGGACGCACTGACCCGTCGACGCGGCTCGTCCGCCGAGCATTTGTTTACTCCGAGTGTCGCAGCCGGCAAACAAACACCCGTCGTCACTCGTCGGCTGCACGGACGAACAAATATTTTCTCGTTCCGGCGGCATCGATCCGCACAACGCTCTTTAGCGTCTGCAGACATCAAGTTCGGTCCTGCCTGCATGAACGAAATGGCTTTTTTACTTATATTAATGAAAAGTTCGCACTAGCGCATTTGCGAACAAATGCGACGTTCTAGAAGATTTTTCATGTAGACTTAACCTAGTGGAAAATTGTTCTGACAAGCACTTAATCGCTGCGTATTCCTCCTGAATGGCACAAAATTCATCTTGGGTAAGATTAGTCGATTTTTACTCGGAGCTCGGGGCTTTTAATAAGCAATCATACGTGTCTCAACATTGACTGAGTTCGTACCTGTGTTTTATGCGTTGCGTGTTCTAGGATACATTGAATTTTTGTTCCATTTTACTTGCGTTATAGACAAAGATGTCCGAGAAAGTCGACACTATCATTCAACGGCCGTATTTCAAGATTCCGCTGATGCTTACCGGCCTCTGGTGGATAAGGTGAGCTCTTCCTCTTTATTACAAATGTTGGGAGGACAAATATTTGGCTTATCTGTCCGGCTACCAGTGGCTTTTTTGTTGGAGAGGCGTAGAGTTTACTCGTGACTACGTACGGCCTTTTAGGAAATTCTTCAAGGGCAAACACTTCGACGAGCCGGTCAACGCTATCGGCAAAATCGCCGTCGTAACGGGATCCTCTTCTGGAATCGGACGCTGTATCGCGGAGGAGCTCAACAGACGCGGTGCGAAGGTCTACATGCTGTGCAGGAATCGGGAGAAGTCCGAGAAAGTGATCGCCGAATTAGTGGAGGTAAGTGGCTTGAAATGCTTCGAGCGAAAGTCGTTAGGCTTAATTCTACGATGTTAATGTTGTTGGGCTTTAGGAAGGATGCGACCGTGACCGTCTTCTCCTACGCATTGCGGACCTGTGCGACTACAAGAGCCTTCGTCGCTTTGCGGACGCGTTTCGCAACGGTAAGCACTCCTCCTAAGGATGAAGGTCACAAGACCTTCATTTTCAATCTCAGATTTCATTCTGTCAGACAGCGCCTCCCCCCCCCCCCCCCCCCCCCACTCTGGAATGCGCTGAATGCCGTCACCGAACAGGGGGGACGTTGACGGGGGGAAATTATGACTGAAGTTCCCCGCAGAGCGTGTTCCGATGCATTTTTTTCCTAAGTCTGGATGTCGAAAATGCTTATTTAGAAGAGCCGAGAATCGACATTCTCGTGAACAACGCCAGCGTCATCGCTCTGCCCGAGTACAACCTGACTGTCGATGGCTTTGAAGAACTCTGGCAATCGAATTTCCTGGGTAAGTTCCAAGCGGCATGATGTGTTTGGTTTGGGTGGTCCCACACAAAGGTGACATCATTGCCCTCGACGTTTCAAGACGGTCCGAAGCGAGCCTACCAGGGGCACTGGGTGCTAGAGATCGGCTCAGCGCATGCTTCCCTGCCCTGAACGACAGGTTTCCCCTGCCTTGACCTGCCCTGTGCCATGTCCTGATACCGTAAAAGCTCCAATAGAAGCCGAGTTCTAGTATAAGCCGACCCCTAATATAAGCCGACCCCCAAAAACCCTGGCGGGAGACATGTTTAAAAGACGTATTTAGACGTATCTCGCATAGCTATGAGTGTCCTATTTTAACATGCAAACAATTTTTTTCCATGGCCAAAAGCACAGGTACCTACCTGTGGCACTTTTCGCTAAAGCCCTCAAAATTTGGCCATCGAAAATTAGAAGCCGATCGGCTTCTATTAGAGCTTTTACGGTAATTTTTGAGGACCAGGGGTTCCTGTACAAGGGGAGGTTTTTTCGAGCCCTGGCCCTTCCCTGATCGTAAAGTTTGAAACAGGGTTCTCTGCTCCAGGGCAGGTTCTTTTTTGCTCCAGTGCAAAACGGGCCGCACTAGTGACAAATATCGAGAAAACTGTACTCCGTACGGTCTACGGACGGACCACCTGTGCGGTTGGTGACTTTCAGTTTTTTTTTCCTTCCTGCCGCGTGTATTCCGAATTTAAGGCGCATATAAGCTTCTTCTTCAGGCCACGTTCTCCTCACGGAGCTGCTCCTACCGCAGTTGAAGGCGTCCGACTCGTCAAGGGTCATCTTCACGAGTAGTCGCCTTCACTGGTTCGCCGACACGTCGTCGCCCGAGACGGCCAACGACCCGAAACACTACGGCCGCTTCTTCCCGTACTGTCGCGCGAAGGTCGCACTGGTAAGTCTCCAGCATTGACCAAGGGATATCGTGCACTTTTTTGGGGGGAATGAGAAAGTGTGGAGGATTTGCTTTGCAGTATGCCCCCTTCTGTAAAGCCGTAAAGGACCAAACCCGCGGACCGTAAAAACACGTAACTTTGTAACCGTTATGTACGCAATTTGCGGCCGTAACGGAGGTTTTTACGGATGCAAGGTCCACGCGTTCCAAAGACCTGGAATTGCGGAAATTACCCTACCGCAAAAGGTTCTTGTCGTACCATTTGTGGATTGGTTTCGTACCAAATTTTTGGTCTTACCAAAACTTGGACCAAAAGTCTGTCGTCATCAAAGTCTGTACCTAATTTATGTTCCACCCTGATTCGGATTATTTTTGTACCTAAAATTTGTCGTCACCAAATAAGATCGCAAATATGTGACCATTACCAGATTTGGATTTTTTCTCGCTCAAGACGTTGTGGTAAGCCATGTTCGCACCTAAATCGTACCATATTTGCGTTCCTACCAAATTTGGCGAAAAGGCCGACCATTTTTGTTCTGCCCCAGAAAGAGATTTTTTTCGTACCATAAGTTGTGCCAATTAGTGTTTTTTTCGCATCCAATGCCGTACCAAGAAAAAAATTCCCAGAAGGCGGTTTTTTTCGTACCATAAATTGTGCCAATTAGGTAGTGTTTTTTCCCCGCATCCAGTGCCGTACAAAGAACAAAATGCTAGTTGCATGGAGTTGAGCGAAGCGAGTAAATGTTTGTTTTTTTGCAAGACGACACTAGCAGTGCACGAAGTATCGAGATCAAATGAAACAAAGCGGAGGCAGTGCTAGACAACGTGAAACGGCTTAAGAACCGGAATGGAATGCACGGTATGCATCGCAGGTTTTAGAACCGTCGATTGTAGGGCTGGTAGACCTTGTAGTATTTGTCGCTGTAGGTGGCGTACTCAGTCAGGTCGTCATCTGAGGACGAAGCGTACGAAGAGGACTCGGACGGCGAGCTCGACTCTTCAAAGGCGGAAGTTGAGCCAGCACTTCCGTCGCGCGTGATGTTGGCGTCGGTGTCCTCGTTTCCAAGCGACGCATCGACGCTGTTCTCGTCGTCGTCGTCGTCGAGACCGTCCGGCTCACTGTCGCTGAACATCGGATGCTCACCTAAAACGTCCTAATGTACGGTAGGAATCGGAAGTCGTGGAGTGCCGCACTAGACGAAATGTGACGTCAATAGTTACCGTCGTTTGTGTCCACAGCATCACCCGGAGAAGGAATAGGGGTGTCGAAGAACCAATCCGGGAGACCGTCCAGTTCCTGTTCCAGTTCGGCCCATTCGTCCAGCGTCAGATCCCTCGGATTCTTCGATCCCTTCTTGGAAGCGGCCACGGAAGCGCACTGGGCATCGGCTTCCGGCGCGACTTCGCCACTATCCGACGATTTCTCAGACGAAGCTTCGTAGCCGTCGCTCGAGCTGTGGTCGACGCTGGCGCTTTCTTCAGCCGGATTCGACTGCTCTTCAGCAAGCTCCTTGTCGAGCACTCCTCCATCGGCATCGTCATCGGCGTCTTCAGCACCGGAATCGTCGCTGCCGTAGGTGTAAATGAATTTGTCGAGCTGGTACTCTAAAACAGTTTCTATATGTTACGGTAAGACGAGATGCATTGTCAGGGGTTTGAAGAAGTACTAGCTTACCTTCCTCAATCCAGTCGACGTCGAGCTTCTGTTTCTTGCTGGGCGGGGTACCGTCGGACATGATGTCTAGTGCTTAGTTTGCTTAGTGAAACAAGTGTAGATGAGATACACCTCGTGCAGTATACACGTAACCGGCTAAAGTCAAGAAGGACGGAGTTTTTTTACTCAGAGAAATCGCATTAATCGACGCAAAAGTGAACAAAATTATGTCCACGTCGACCGCAGTAAAGGCTTTGGATTGCGCTATCACAAAGTGAAACCAAGTGAAATTGAAATAAACAGCACCAAAGTTAAAAGAGTTGCGAAGACAACAGCTAAGTCAGCCGCTAGTTGGCCACCGCATGGCGGTTCTGAGTCTCTGCCAAGCTAGGACGACCGGACTTCTTCTGCGACGGCCGACCAGTTTTCTTTTTCTTGATCAGCAACTCCGACGTGGCGTCCGGAGGGTACGTGGAAAGGTTTACCGACGGCAGGCATTGGACCATCACCGCGTGCTTGCACATCGACTTCTTTGAGCCAGACCAGCAAGTGCACTTGTAGTAGGCACCGTCGGGGCTTTTCTGGACGACATGGACCTAGAGTAAGCAGGTTAGAGGCGTATATCCTGTCATCCCCTTTTGTGACCTTCCCTAGTCCACAGTGCTTACCTTGAACCGAATCTCCTTGAACTCCTTGAACGACTCAAGCTCTCCCTTCTCGAATTTCTCGAAGGCCGTCGCCAGATCTTCCTTCGTTCTGATTTTCGACGCTTCTGATGCAAACACGTACAGGTCCTTGTTGGTGATCTTCCGCCACACGCGTGGGCTTTTTGAGAGCCTGTACGCTTCGTTGTACACGAACGGCTTGATCTCCGGAATCTCAGCGGGATCCTGCAGTGACAGTCATTTTGTAGCACAAGTATGATGTTGGGCTCCTACCTCGGAGCGAATTGACCAGCCATGCACGATAGCCTTCGCTTCTTTCAGAAACTGGGCAAACGGAAGCAGTCGACGCAAGGTGTGAGCCTGCTTAATCAACCGATTGTGTGATTCGAGACCTAAATTGGAGTTCAGGTAATCGGAGTATCTAGGTTGTTCGTCGAGACGGAAACTTACCGTTGTTCGTCGTGACGAACGGATGCGCCGCTTCGAACCAGAAATGCTCGGTGGAGTTGATCCACACGCTGCACAAGTAACGAGCGAGGTCATTTGCCTCTTCAGGCCAGCTGTCGAACAGAAGACCGGCCACTAAATGATGTCTTTAGCATTTTTTAAGCATTAGGCAAACGCTGACACGAAAAATTGGTGTGGTTTCCGCTTGTTTTGGTCTGAAAAAAAACCGCTTTAGGTAGGGCACTAAATTTGGCACAAAAGAAAACTCAATTTGGGGCAGAAAAAAACCGGAATTGGTACCGAAAACTTTTGGTACGGTTATAATCTTTTTGAAGCCTCCCAAAATTGAATATGAAAAAAATTTGGTACGAAAATAATCTTTTGTTGGTACGAATCCAAACCAGTTTTGGGTATGTTTGAGTTTTGGTCCGACAATAATCTCAATTTGGTACGGAACGAACCCACAATAAATCAGCGAATTTTGCATTTAAAACTCATCTAGTCGTCAGTACACACCCTTCGTGAACTCCTCACTGGTCCTCGCGAACTGCAACAGGTGGAACTCTTCTCGCAGACGCTCCTTGAGCTCCTTCTTGAAGTTGGTGAGCCTCTTGTCCACCTGGCGAACAACGTGCCTGAAAGGGAACGTTGGCTTAAATCTGGGGGGAATCGCTTACGCCCAACACATTGCCCTCAGCGAGTCCTCGAACACCTCCCTAGCCGCTGCTGTGATCTCCTTGGCTCCTAGGATTTTATTGGGTTTAAAGAATGCAAGCACTGCTAACCATCCCCGAGAACGACGCTGGCGCGGAAGCCCTTGCTGCGAAGTATTTCCAGCATCTGGCTGTATGTCCACGTGTCCTCCGTGTAGGAGACACACAGCAAGGTCGGATGGAATGTCTTGTTCGCGTCCGTAAAGCCTGCCATCTGAACTGGAAATCCGTACCAGTTCGTTTTGCAAGTGCTGTCGACCTGAAACGGGAAAGGCACGTGAATGACGATGACGTTATCATGCACCTGCACTAGCTTTTGGCCAACGTGCTTCTGCATGAGCTTGCGCGTGGTCCAAATCACGCAGAACTTCTCAGCGCTTTCGACGACATGATGAACCACAAATGGCTCGTCTTCACCTTCAGGGACGACCATCTCTTCCTCGCAGTAGCTGCGCAGCTGCTCCACTGTGAATGCCCGACTACCGTCCTCTTTCCGTGCTCTCTTGCAGAAGTTTTGAACTTGAAGCAGCGAGGGAAGCGGGTTCACCTTCTTCTTCTAAAAGTTACGGCTATTTGTCGCTTGCAAAAAACCCGCATACGATGAGTGAGTTGTGGATGCGAAGCGGAGGGAGACCGTTGTTCATGAGCTCGAGGATGGTCTCTTTTGTCTGCTCGGACAGCGGTTCCGGTTCTTCCGGTTCGTCGTTATGATCGTTGACCGTCTCAAAGACGATTACCGATTCATCATCGGCTGAGTAATCGACGCGGACAACTTTCGGGCAGTTGTAATTTGCCCGCCTAAAAGAACATACTAAGTCTTAATGGTCTGGCAACCAAGCATATAGGCAGGTCTTTGCAGCAAACTTACTTAGCGAATTTGCAGCGGTAAAACTCCGACTCGTTGAGCTTGTTCTCGTGCTTCTGCATCGCACGCCACTTGCGGTTCTCGCCTTCTTTGGCCTCGTCACCGTTCCACCACTGACGGAATTCCTCGATAGTGTCGAAGACTTGAGTGAAGCGGTACTTTCCTAAATATAGGACAATAAAATCGCTTAAAACTTCAAGTCTATTCAAGTAAACCGCTGGTACTTTCCGACAAAAACCTTACGGCTTTCTCCGCGGCTTTTCTTCATGACTGGCTCTTCCTCATCACTGTCCGTGGCTGGTTCATTTTGGGACGGAGCAGAAGCCTGTGTGTCGTAGATCTCTTCGTTGTCGTCAAACAACGACATTGTGGTGTAGAACTGCAAAGCTTCAACAGAGTAGCAGGTAAAGAAGCGGCAGAAGTCACGCTCGAGAAGCGCTTCGTGGTACGGTGCGGCTGGCGAAACGCCCGAGCGCTGTAAGACTCATGTTGAGTTCAAGGAAGCTGAGGCGGAAGCATAGGCTTCAACAAACTAATGCTGGGATGAAAACCTGGCAAAGTTGGTATAAAAAATACAAAACTGGTATGACATCTATCCACTTTTGGTAGTTTCAAATTTTGGGACGATAAAGATCCACATCTGGAAGGGCGAAGGGAATATTTGGGTCGGCAAAGATCCTATTTTGGTTAAAGAAAAAATCACCAGTAATTTTTGGTTGGAATTTTGGTACAAAACGAAACCTTTATAGCCTATATCGAGAATCTTGGTAGTACCAATAACAGAAGGAAATTTCGCGAAAAATATATGGCTCAGATGAGCACCATAATTGGATCGGACACAATTTTGGTACGAACATAATCCAGAATTGAGATCAACAAAAATATGGTTGAAAAAATTGAATTTTGGCATGACTACTTTTTTGGTACGTTTTGAATCCAAATTAGCGATCCTCTGAAATTTGGCTCAAATTATGAGAGGAATACACATTTGGGGTGAAATGAATCCGTATTTGGCAGGGACGTGAATAAGGCACACACATAATCCATATTTGGTAGAACAGAAAATTTGGTACGAAACAACCCCTTTTTTGGTGTGGAAGAAAGCCTCATGTATTACCCTACGGCCCGTAAATAGGGTACGGTGGCGATCCCTACCTACCTATCAAGCATTGATAACCTGTCAATATGGAAAACATTTAGAACATTCGAGACCAGATCGAGACCGATAGCTCCCTCTGTGACTTTTACTTTTCACGTTCCTACGCCTTAGCCTAAGCCATAAAGGACAGCCTAAACCCAAGCTTATGCGCTTGCGGTGGGGTTCAGAACGTTATTCGTGATTACTCTGGCCCCTTATACGGTTTGAGGGGCTTTCACCAGTTTCTCACACCCTTCTCCAGGAATGCGTCGGATCTGTGCAGGGAGTTAACGTGCAAGTTTAGACGATGTACTCTCGAATGCTCGCGAAGCGCCTTATGGACGACGGAATCCACAACGTAACCGTCAACAGCTTCCATCCGGGCATGGTCAATACGCCGCTCTACAGGACGACGCCGTTCAAGTAAGCGCAGATGTATCTAAACAGCAGCGGACGGTCGAGCCTCTAGCTTTTTGGCTTGGGTCTTTTTTTTCGGTTCCGTCCCGAAATCGAATTTTTTCGGGGTTTATACGAGAAAAAATGGCTCTTCCTTAGGCGTCTACCGGCAAATTTGCGTATTTTTGGTTAAGCCCTTGCGGCATCTATACGCTGCAATTATTTGAAAATTCTTTCTGCGAAACGTACTTTCGCCGGGAAAAAATTAGGGGAATAGGGTACAGGGTAACGCTTCCTTGGGCGTGGCTACACAAGGCGTCCTACGGATGCTGTCTGACTCGTTTCGTCAGGACCAGTCAGAGAAGACCTCGACGCCTACTCGGGAGCCAGAACGCTGACAATTGCGAAACTAAATGGCAGCACCCGTACTGTTAGTAGGTGTACAGTACCATACTGCCGTATAATCCGTACGGAGCAGAGTACGGGTGAATACGGCGGACAGTACGGAGTACGGTACAGCTGCAGTTTTGGCGATATTTACGGGCCATACTAGTAATGTACCGTACCGTATGACGGCCCGTACTACCGTGCGGTACGGAGTACGGTAGGGGGTGCGTCAGTACGGTACGGAGTACGGCACAAGGTGTGCCAGTACGGTACGGTTGTCGGTTGCCGATGTCTGTGCCAAATCTCATGCTTCAGGAAACGCATCCTCGGCGACCTTCTCGCGCCCTTCGCGTGGCTGTTCTTCAAGACTCCTATGGACGGCGCACAGACGGGACTGTTCCTGGCGCTCAGCAAGCAGGTGGAAGGAATCACGGGGAAACACTTTTCGTAAGTGTCGTCATCCTTCGCGCAGCTACTTCTCGGGTAAAAATGGACCTCGACGGGGACGGTGCAAGATCGGGATTGCCCAGGAGCGTGCGCCGAATTTTTCCGGGCTTTACGTCGGATTCGTTTGTATCCTATCATAGGGTCTTCCGGCTTAGCCTTACTTAGCACATGGAAAGCCACCATTCTCTTAACCTTAGACTTAGGTTTTTTCCTTAGGGCCTAGGCCTATAAACGCTAAAAAGGCTAAAAAAGGGGATTGCGACATCATCAAGTGGGGTGATTAAGGCCGTTCCCTTACCAGGTTAACACCCTAACAAGGGCGTAGCTAGAACCCCCCGGGAGGGGGGCCGCACCCAAGGGGGGACCTTGGTCCCCCCCCCCCTTTGGTAGTTTTCTGAAGTGTCTCATTTTTGCCCCATAGTGGGTTTTAACTGTTCTTTTGGTCTATTTAAACTCAAAACAGCCAGCCGCAGGCGCCGCCAACGAGAGATTTTGGGTTGCTTCAGAGAAAAATTCATAAAAATTCAAGGTCTGAACGGTTTTGAGCCCCGAATATCAAGAAACCTTGCCAAAAATGGCCCGCCGCAGGCGCCGCCAACGCGATTTTTTGGCGTTCTTTAGTAAAATTATACCGATAATTTGTTTTGCCTTGGTCCCCCCTTACCTCGCCGGGCCTTCGGCCCGGCTGTAAATTGCCTGTTCGAGCACTAAAATTCCTCTTTGTGAGCTAAAACTTCCACAACGTCGACCGCCAAAAACTGCAACCTCAGCCTCTACCTCAACTTAACCCACGAAAACGTCAACCTCAACCTCGACCTTATAGGTGAAATTGAGGTTGAGGTTGAAGTGGGTACCCTCTCTCTTACTCTATCGGTAGCAACCACAAAATGCGCCCTGGCGGCGCTGCATTCCTACCGAGGCGGGAGAACGGACACATTCTGAAGACGAGTGAAAATTTGACGGACTCAACGGAGCGTAGCGTAGCGTCTCGTATGACGTCGTGCTGCACTTTTCAGGAGCGTATCGGACCAAAAATTTCGGGGTGCATAGGGAGGACTCTTACCTATGTTTTTACCTTTTCGTCGATTCACAAATTCTCTGCCGCGAAGACCTACCGTATCCTTGTCTTCAGGGAGTGCTCGGAAAGCTACTACTCCTGGCTAGCGGCGAACGACCAGAAGGCGCGACAGATCTACGACTACGCCATGAAGGCCATTCAAGTGTAGCCCTGCAATGCAACTCTATGTTTCGTTCATTCTTTCACGACTTGCACAGTCGCCCTACTTGATGTGAATAAACACTATTAAAGTGCATCTAATTGAGAGCAACTCCCAGACTTTAAAGAAGTTTTGCTTCCACAGCTTAGCCGAGAAGCTAGTCGGCTCTTTCTGCGGCCTTGAACGGATTCTATGACGGAAAAATTCGACCGCTTGAAAGACCCGACAAAGCTGTCACATTGGTCGGAACTACACGGCGTCCTATAGCCAAAACCCAAAGGGTGCCACCTTAATTGGTCGACTCCGTTCCTTCGCTATCCGAAAAACCGAACCCGCTCAACAGAAATGTTTGTCGTTTGACCTCTGCGCCTTGCTTGCGTGTCATTCAGCGTTCCCGTAGTGCGGTTATGTTTCGACGGAAATCTATGCTCCTGGTCAACGTCTTCGTTGATTCTTTTTATAGACAAATTCATCTAGCTTTGTTTCTTTATTTGTCGTGCATTCCACCTACCACTGAACGCGCCGAAACGTACGTGTGCTCGCCAGGCAGCCGACAAGTGTCGGATTACCCTTGATGAAATCAGGTTAGCGAGCCTTATCTTGGGTAAATGCTCCTAAAGCTTCTTACACAAACAACGTGCCGGACTAGGCGTCTGCGCCCACTATGCCGATTCCCGTTCCGTGATGACCCCGACCCCCTATACCGTCTTCAATTCCGTAATCGTGGGAAGAGAATGCCGCAAAATTTTGAAAATTTGGTTAAAAACGAAACGAATTTTACGTTTAGTACTTTTGCGAAAAAGCATCAAATATTGCACCATTTGATGACGTGTTGGACTTTACATAACACGGGCCTAAAACCGTCAAATCTGGGCAGGATATGAGGTTAGATGGAACAAATTAATAAAATTAGGGTAATAAAAATGGGGAAGTAAAAGCGCACGGAATAGTTGCCTGTTTGAGAGGACAGCGTGCGGTTCTAGTAACGGGTGGGCTGGGGGGCCCTATGATATGGGGGGAGGGACTTTTCCACAACTATGATGGGGGGGGCACAGCGTTAATTGACCCCACTCCATATCATAGTTAAAGGTATGTCCCTCCCCCCATCCGATAGGAGTCTCCAGTTTGCCTTTTTTCCGTATCATAAAAACGTCACGGAGCAGTGCGGCACGGCTGTAGTGTACCACTGGCTGGACTCTAAACTAAATCCTAGAATGGACGCGGACCTACCGCCACGCGACGGCATTCTTCGAGTGGTCTTCGCCAACAACCCACCAGCGGTCTACGACGAGTGTGTTCGTTTTCCAGTGCTCACGGCGTCGCCGAAATGCCCGTACCCAGGATACGCCGCGGAGGTATGCGTCTTTAGCATTAATCCGTCGAGGCGTCCGCCGAATTTAGATCATCGGACTGATAGCGAAGAGTATGAACCTCAAAGTGGAACCGATCGTAATGAGCCGAGAGCTCGGGAATGTCGACTGGGGCGACTTGGTAAGCGATGCATCCTTGCTTCCCTTACATTCAATTCATCGTTTCCGATGAACCGGGCTTTGATCCCATTGAACTGAGGGTCTAGTTCAGTTCAGTGCACTCCAATTTACTGAACTGGCCGGTTCAGTTCTGGCTTTCAACGTACTGAACCAGCTTTTGGGAATGGACCTTGATCTCAGTTCTCCCCTGTTCAGTGCTCTGGCCGATTCACTGCAACTATGATTCAGGTCAACGGCACGTGGACTGGAATCCTCGGCTATGTCGCTAATGGCACCGCCGATACGACAGCTTTCCTCTACAACGATACGCCGCTACGAAAGGAGCACTTTCAGATGTCACGGTCGCCGTTCACGGTGCGTTTCTACGGCACCAAATATATCCTATTGGGGTACTCTGGCCCATTTTGGTTGGCGGACAAAGGATTTCGCAATCCTCGGCTATGGACTTTGACTTAGGTTCAGTTCATTTCACGCTTTGGATTACCGCTCCCTATCGCAGCCTCTCCTGATAGCCCCCTTTTTATGAAGACCACCAACCCACCGGCCTTCAACAGCCTCCAAACACCTCCATTCGATTTTTCTGTTGGGCCCCTTGCTCATTTACGTTCAAGGATGACCGTTCTTTGCCTAAAAAGTTGAATTCGACCCGCATCTTCCTTGTCGCATCGGCGTACACTTTAGATGAAAATGAACTTTGCGGTCCGACGACGTGAGACGGTCGGCGATCACATGTGGGATCTGTTCAAGTCGTACTCGCTGAGCACCTGGCTCACCGTGCTCCTCGTGTTCGCACTCCAAACGGCGTACTGCGTCGGCATCGCAAGGGCCGAGGTCCGCATGAAGCGACGAGCTGCCTTAGACCCGCTGAATGTACGGTGGAACGACCGCCATGAATGATGAGCGGTAAATTTAGACAGTCTGGAAGATGGTCCGACTGCAGCTCCTCCAAGCCGAGTACGAAGAGTTTAAGACGAAAGCTGGTAAGGGCGTGACCTTAGCGGCGAGAAGGAGATGTGCTTGAGTATATTCCAGGGCTGGATGGGAATTAGGGTTCGGCACCGAAGCCTAAGCCGGAGCGAAGGTAAAAATTAAAAGCGAAGCCGGAGGCCGATGCCGAAAAAACACCGAAGGTCGAAGCCGAAGCTGTGCAAGACGTTCGTAGGAAGCACCCAGAAAATATATGATGCTCACGTGGGCCGATATGGCCCGCGGCTAGGCGCTATCAGAGCAAGTTCCACTAACAATGTCAGGTTATTGACTAAAAATTTAGTTGATATTGCCTGCGGCGAGCCAGAGAAAACCATCGAAAAGCTTCGGTTCCTTCGGTTATTTTGACCGAAGCCAAAAAAACAACACGAAGATCGAAACCGAAGTTTTTCCAGCCCTAGCGGGAATCAGAAGCGGTACCGAATATCGGCCATTGTTGGCATCGAAACCTGTCGAAATTTCTGATCACACCAATTCCTTTCGCCAGATGCATTTCAGCCATGCACGTCATATGCTTGTAGGCTGGATAGATCGAATATCGGCCATTTTCACGGAACCTGAGTCGACGTTGAAGTCTTTTTTTTTAATTTTGGAGCTTATGGTAACCTAGCCCTGGTACACTCCTGGTTTAGGCAGCGTAGCAATTACCTGCAGGCGCTAATAGCGCGCGCTAACGGCGTTTTGTCATTTTTATGCCAAAGTTAATCGCGTATACACCCCGAACATGCAATGTGCTTTTGGCTTTTTGAGTTTTGGGCGTCCCTTTTGGACGTTTTTTGTTTTGTATTTGAGTTTTGGGCCTTTTGCAGCAGATCACGTCCTCAAAAAAGCCGATCTTTAGGCAACTTCTCGATGATGGTCTTCATGATCTTCCAATGTGTCATCGTCCTTGCCCTCTACCAGACATGGATTCTTTCTTCGATCCTGCGGCCGCTAAGCGCGGAACCGTTCACGTCGAATGAGCTCGTTCCGATGATCCTTCAGGGCCGATTTCAGTTTGTGACGCACACCGACGGCTACTGGTAAGACGTATGGCATTCGCACGGTGTTGCCTGTAGTCATCCCTCTCCTGCAGGACGGAAACCCGCTCCTCCCTGGAACTCTTCTTCCCTGCATAAATTCCCGTCCGTGTGACTGCTGAAGCAGTCTCGATTCGTCGAGGTCGGAAACCTCAAAGGAAAATAGGGTATTTCCACGTACAGCCGCGGGCACAGCAGGTCCGAATTGAGACGAACAAGCTTAGTCGGAAAGTTTGACAGTCGCTGGTGCCGCATGTACGAAACCGCCCGTGCGGATGCACAGGGCCAACATGCATAACCTAATGCATTTTCTCAGTCATGAGCGTAAGCACAATGCTGAGATAGGAGTGTTTATCGTCTCCAAAATTAAGGACACCGAGTGAAGAACGTAGGAGATCTTACAAACCGTTTAAGCAAGTGTAATCCGCCTCCAAACACTAGGGCTCCGCCAGCTTTCCGGCTAACAACCGCGATTTACCCATGTTTTGCCTTCGATCAGGTCGAATTTTTGTGACTTTAGGAATGTTGGACGGACACCTCGTAGCGCGTAAGGGTAGGCAGTGCCAAGCACATAGGCGGCGGAGGGTAAAGTGACATGATGCGGACACTCCCATGATGTTTTCCGTTCACTGCTAACCCCACCTGTGTGTTTTACCGTGTCGTTAAACGGCAGGGCACGGAGAACGGTACGGCATGGCGCATCGGGCGAAGCCCCGTCTGACCCAAAATTCGGCCTTAGCCAAAATATTATGCTTCCCACGATCAAACTTATGATTGGCCAACACATTCGAAGGAAGAAATAACACCTTTAGGTACTACGAGTCGATCGCGCATTCGAACGAGACCCAATACCGGCAGATGCGCGAGGCCATCAGCCGCTACCCGATCATACGCACCGACTCCATCGAGGGAACTCTCAAATACGTCTTGAATAATAACGGCATAATGATCACTGGTAAGCAAAAATGTTCCCATTATACGCTCTGTTTATGCTTAAGACGAATGGGACTATGGCCGACTGACTTTCGCCGACAACTGCAACGTCGTTTTTGTGACAGGCGAGGAGAAAACCGCACATTTCCTCTTCCGCAAAGGCAACCGCCTGAACTACTTCTTTGACCGGGCGATCGATCGAGAGATGCTTCGTATCAAGCGAATTATGGAACGCTACAAGGACATCAAGCGAAGCCAGCGCTTGAAGCACTGCCCGAAGGAGAATCCGAACGCGCCGAAGTTTCGGCCGCTGGGTAAGCTTATACTTAGACGCGATACCACCACCCCCGTATAGTACTCCGTACCGTAGAGTACGGCACGAAGTACGGTACGGCCTGTATTAATGCCGTACTATGGACCGTAATAGGGCGTTTTTGGCCAGAAAACGATGCCGTACCGTACTACAACAGTACGGTACGCAAACCCGTACTAGACCTGCGCCGTACCGTACCCCCCTACAGAACAACACGCTACGCAGTACGGTACGCAATGCGGTACGGCTAATTATAGATATGCTTTTAGAGCAAGGGGTCCAATATCACTTTTTTTAATTTATCAGCAATCGGAGCAGAAAATTGTCCAACTCTTTAGTCTTTAGTCTTTAGCGATTCTTCAAGAGTTGCATAAATCGTCTTTCCGACCGACATCTCTTAAGTACGCATGCGAACTTTAGGCCTGTCTCCCTTTATCGGCCTGATCACTATTCTCATTGGTGGCGTCCTAGCATCGATCATCGCTTTCCTTGCCGAACGAATGATGCATCATCCGCAGCAGACGAAGGAGCAACTTACCGAATGAAGCATGTTTAGTTGCTTTCATCAACGCGTATACCGTCAAGTACACGTATCCCGAATAAAGCTGTCCTTGGTCCCGAAAACTAGCCATTTTATCAAACGTTTTTACGGGATTGGTACCTGACTCTAAGGTGCAGTATGAGCAACCACAAACCTGTCGTATTACCGGCCTTTCGCTCGGTCCGGGGTATCTTGTGGTGGCGCCTCAATGGCGGAATACGTGCGTTCCGAACGGTCAAGCGTCGTCCTCCATGTGTGCTGTCGTAGTCTTGATGTAGCTCTGAATCAACTATCTTGGTTCGTTCGTGCTCAAACACTTACGACCCCCGCCCATTTCCCGGTGATAGCATTCATAATTGCCTAGTATGACTAAGAGTTACTCTGCAGCTAGGCATCGATACACGTATATCGCATTTTCTCTAAATACTTGCACGCTGTTCCGTCCCCCCCCCCCGAGAAAAAAAGCGGAGCTAGCCTAAGAATGTGGGCGTATCTTCTACTTTGTGCCTGTGCACACATGAGCACTACTTCTACAACTCCTCCCTTCGCACTTTCTGGAGATCACCCTACCTGTGAAGGATAACTACAAAGGTAAATAGAAGACAGAGGAACTTAAGCTTTGAAACGGCTTAAGCTGAAGTGTTTTTTCAAGAATCTAGCAGTTAACGTTCTCGCTTTCGATCGGTTTCATGACGTACCCAACACACTGTCGACTAGCGTCGCTCTTGCTGCATCAGAGTGCACACCGTCGGTCGCATTGGTATGCAAAACTGAACGCGTTCCTGGGCTCTATATGGGCCTAGCGTCATCGATGATGACTTCCGCGAGCCGACACATAAACATAAACTCGATAACGAGTTCCGCGACATAGACTGAATAACGATCGTCGAGGCGGACGTTTTTGTTCGTTCTCCACGTTTCTGTGTCGGTTTTGCGAAAAAATGCCTCCTTTTGCACCGAAAGACGAAACCCGTGTGGTCCACCACGTTCACTTCGAGCGTCAAGAAAGCCTACAGCAGCCTCCGGACTACCCGCCTCCGCTACCTCCTCTGGACGACGAGGAAGATTCGGACGTTGTAGAGCCAAGAGCATCGTGTAAAACGACCGACTGGCTGTCCATTTACGTCGCGAGCTTCCTTGCTGTGTGCGGAGCCGTGCAGACGAGCCTCTACTGGAGCTCTCTATGGCCCTATCTGCAAGTGGTAAGACGGCAAAGTTGGGGGAATTTGTTGCATGTAAGTAGCTGAGTTTAACGTAAAATTTCTTAACAATTTTGGTGAATAATCAGGCAAATCCGAGCCGACATTGAACTGTGAAGCTACGCGGCAGAACCACGTCCATTAGTAGTATCGGTACCCAACATGGAAAGGTTGGGGAGACTGAATCCAAAAATCCATTTTGTCGTAAAGATGGGTCCGAAGCTTCGCGGTGAAAGCCCTACTGATGGCCGCAAGCCGTGCTGACACCAAAAAACGCGCCCACCAAAAATGCGACCGTCTCATCACGACCGAAATATAGTGCTTGTATGTCCGTAGACACCAGCCATCGCGACCCGCTAGGCGCGAATTCACGCAGCCATATCATGGATCGGCTTATATGCTTATACGGATTCTTATAGTACGCGACCAAAAATTGTCCGGACGGCGTAGCACAGTCTCTGTAAACTTTCTGGAATACCTGCTCATACAAACTTCATTAACGACACGCTAGGCTAAAGTCGCTTGACAAACGATTTTACTGGTTCTAATATCTGTAAGCCACACAGGGCTGGGAACTTTTGTTCTGAGGGCAAGGGCCAAGGCCTAGACACCCTCCCAGGACCGTGGGACCAGGACCAGGACCTGCCCAGCCCTGCTGTGACCACGTGTCTTCAGTCCTTACATCAGCCCTTTAGATCGACCCCACCTCCACGGAAACTTTCTTCGGCTACGTCGTCGGCCTTCGCGGTCTCGGTCAGATGGTTGGCTCTCCCCTAATGGGCTATTGGAGCGACAGGTCAAAAAAGGTCTCCACTCCGCTGCTAATGGGACTCGCTCTCATGTTCACTGGTAACGGAGTGTACTTGTGCGCGAAGTTGTTGCCCACCTACGGGAAATACGTGATCATGCTGTCGCGATTCATCGTCGGTATCGGATCGAGTATGTTCAAACCACTCGTTTAGACCGTTGCTGCGATGCGTGCGCATCGCTTAGGGTTGGTAGGGTGTTAGGCGTGCTCAATGTTGCTAGCAATTTAATACCATCCTTGGGGCAATGGCTTACGGCTAGGAGCAGTTTCCCGGACCCGGCCCTAGTGAAAATATCGGCAAAAACGTACCGCGGCTCGCCACGGGAATCTCGCTGAGTAAGTGATATCAGTTCCAATACCTAGCTTATTAGAGGTGTTCTCGGTATTAAACGTAAGCACTATGGAAGCATTAGATATTTTTAGACGGTTGTGTGAAGTAGACTTGGCGGATAACCTCCCCGTTCCGTACTGATTCCGTACTGACCCCTCCGTACCGAACTCCTTTCCGTAGAGTAAGACATGGAAGATGGGCCAACTAAAACGGCAGTTTTTCGTGGCGTTCTCCACTAAAACGGCAAAGAACGGCGTCCGTTTCGCGCAGTCCGTACTCCGTTCCATACTTGTACGGAACGGGATGCGGCCCGTACCCCCCCCCCCGCGCTTCAGGGTCGTATTTGACTCTTTGGTGAGATAAATTTTTAGAAAGCTAGTAAAAAGTTAAGCTAAAATAGGTCTAAAATAGTTAATAAAGGCTAAGTATGCCATTTTTAACGTTATTTTTTGGTGATTTGAGGCCATTTTGACTCCACTTTTGGCCCATTGTGGGGGCCACCCCCTGTCCCCGAACCCCCCCCCCCTTCCCCGCCCTATCCTGGAATCCTGCCTACGTCCTTGCCGCGCTTCGCTTAAAAGAACGGGAAACGTCACGATACGAAGTACGGTTCGGTGCGGAGCGGCGATTCTAATGTGTAGGCAGGAAAAATTTCTTAGTTAAAGAGAACCTTCTTGCCATCAGGGACTCAATACTTTATGCTTCCAGGCAACATCAGCCTGCTTCGCGCGTACGCGTGCACCGCTAGTACGACCACTGACCGCTCCACTGCGATCGCCTTTGTCGTCGGCGGAAATGCCATCGGAATGAGCCTCGGGCCAGGGCTACAAATGGTCACTTCTCCGGTTGGGTACCCTGGATGGGTCTTGTCCGGCAACTTCTCGCTGAACATGTACACCGTCCCGTCGGTGCTGGCCTGTTGCATGAACGTAGTCGGAGCGCTAGCAATATGTTTTCTGTTCCGGGAGTATTACGCTGGCGTCACGACGGACAAGAGGACAAAAGTAATGCCACCTTCCATTTACCGGGGAAATTTCGGCCACCGCTGGGTACGCATGCATGCTTCTGCATGCGATACCGCTGGGTACGTATCACTGAAACATTGATGATACACATCAATTTTTCTGAAACTTAAATGATACCCTGCTTATCGGATCAGTTTGATTTAAATCTACCGCTTGTAATGATCCTCGAAGTTCTCTCGCTCTGTGCGCCAACATTTCGCGAGTGCGAAACTGTCGGCGCATACATCGCTTCAGCGCCTTAGGTGATAGAGATGGGTGTGCGCGTGCATGCTAACAGGCTGGCACTTTGCGTCTATGCTCCTAGAATTCTTGTAAGTGGTACCGCATCTACATGCGGTACCTTTTAGTACGTATGACTGCATGCATGCGCGTGAAAGCATGGTATGATGCATGCGTTTTCATAACGTTTGAAAAGCTTTATTTTGCAAACGCCCTGGTTCGATTCGCAATTCGAGGCGCCTTATCACCGTGGGCCCAAGAGCACTTTTCGCAACCTTTTGGCACACTATACCAGCGCTTTAAGTTATAGTGATAGTTATCCTAACAAACACATTTCAATTTGCCCTTCGAAAATCGGTTTCATCCGTTTCGAGTCATTTTGATTCGGCCCAAGGAGGAGGAAGGACGAAATGCCTTTCCGCCGATATAGCCGTTGGTTCGACCAAGCAACGCTTCGAAACTTGTCTATGTTCAGAAGCCCGATGGAGTCCCAGAGGAGCCCCTGCCGCCCTTCGACCCATGGGCCGTGGCTCTGTGCAACATAGCCCGCTTCGCTCAAAAGCTAGTCACTGCACACAACGACACCGTCAGCGTGCCATTTGCGATGGCGATGTTCGCCTTCAGCCGAAGTGACGTCCTCCAGTACGTGTCGCTGGCACAGTCCTTAAGGTAAGCCTGGGCTGACGTGCGCCTTAACAAGGAGGATCGCTTTAGAGGTTTCGTAGCTTTCTTAGTCTACGTTGCCTACGTCACGTTAAAGGTGGAAAAGCGCTTCAAGAGGTAAGCATTTATTGGTTCTATTTTACGCATTTGAGCCGAGCCCTCTATCGTGCCAGCCGGTCCTGTGAAGACGCCGGGTCGGACATGAGCTCGAAAAAAGATGCTTGGGCCTCCAAGGCAGGATAAGGGACGTGTGGCCATCGCCCCTAAGCAGGCGTCATGGGCACCCATGCCCGAAATTTGAAGGGATTTCAAATTTGGCGACGGAAAATGGACCGAAGCCAAACGTTTCCGAAGCTAAAAATTAAGGGCGTCATCCGGCAGCCGTACCATACTGATCCACCTGTACCGGTACAAAGGCACGGCAAAGCCCCAAAGCCCCAGTTGCGGTCAGAACCGAGGGAAGAAAAGCGGATCTTGTTTGGACTTTTGCTCATTACGTGCGTGGACTGTAAGAACGATTTCATTTAGCGTCAGTTTTGGATACTACCTAATGGTCTTCAGAGATGTGCCAGGAAAGCTCCGTGAACATCTATACTGTATGTGCTGAGAATGGACGTTTTTTAACACAAGCTCAGGTTCTAGTTCACGGGATCCGCTTCGGTCACGGCCTTGCAGATATTGTCACAAAAGCCGACGTTTCAGGCTCGACTATCGTATCAACTGCATGGTCTCGCTAGGAGGCTTAGCCCTCTTCTTTCTCCTAACGTTCTCTTGGCCCTTCGTTCCCGGCCATGTACGGCAGTACTATTCGGGCGACGACTTTAACGCTTCCCTTGGCTGTAACGCGACGAAGTTCGACTGGTGCGCTTCCCTGTCGCCTGTCAATGTCTACGTGTACTACGTAGCGTACATCGTCCTGATCGGCATAAGCTTCCCGAATCTGAACATCGCGTTAACGACGCTGCTGTCGAGGATTTTGGGCCCACGACGTCAGGTAAGCGCATGGAATAGAATATGAGTCGGGAGGCTTCTGAGCCTAAAAAAGCTGCCGACACGGCCTTGGACCTCTCCGACTTTATCATGGAAGGTCGGGGACGAAGTTACCGCACCGGCCGGCGAAAAAAACTGAGTATACCCTACTATAGTCGGACACTTTCGACTAAAAACTTCGAGTTTAATTGTGTTTTACATGCAATAAACCTCAATGCAATGAAGCGTATACCAGAATTATTAATTCGGGTCTGGATCAAACGACCGTGCTTCGATGCAATACGCTTGCCGAGCACGAATCATGCGATACCGCTTCGTGTGCGTGACCGAATGGATGCATAAGCACAGCATGATAATGTTTCATGTGTTTTCCCTGACCTTAAGCGCAACGTCGTACAAGCCTAAGACCGAAAACGTCCCTAGACGTCTTTTTAGTGCGACGCCTGTAGGAGTTCGCAGCTCGCCACTTGATCAAAAGTCCTTGTTCTAGGGAGCACAACATGGAATCCTTCAGTGTTCCGAAGGAGTCTCCCGAATGGTCGGCCCAGTTGTGATTAGGTAAGCTCACTTTTAAGTCATATGTGGTCAGCAAATAATGTTCCAGCATGCTCTACGCTGAGCACGGACCCAGAGCCGCATGGCTGCTCCAAATCGCCTCGCTTTCGATTGTCATGGGCCTCTGGGCGGTGTCGTACACCCGGTTGGTTCCTTTGGAGCAGCGAGTCAGCAAAGAACTAGCTGAGAAAAACCGCGCTATATTATGATAATCTGCTGTTTCACTGATTGATCCGATTACGCCTTGTATGTTTCTTATTTTTGGCTACGCATTTTCCGAAACGATGGATTTTTCAATAGCTTCCGCTGAGGAGATTTTCAGTATAAAGTATTGCCTTGCGATAACAGCGATCCAACTAGGTACACACATACAAGCTGTGATCCAGCAAATGTGCCGATATGATAAGAGGGGCCCTTGGGCGAAGACAAAATTTGAGTGAAGTCAGTAAATTTTAAGACACAAACTGTTTCGGCAAATTGGTTCACCATTGGCTAACACGCTATTTTCAACGTTATTTCAGACATTTTAACTCAATTCTAACGTCTCTTTCCCACCTTGACTCTTTGCGACCTGCCTCCCGCCCAGCCTGGAATCATGGCTACGGTCCTGCTCAGTCTCACAATTCTCTACAGACTTCGTAGGACACACTTTGTTAAAGTCTACAACAAAATCTTTATTATTCATCGCCCAGTCGGCATACCGTCACTCAACATTACTTCAGCTTCAGTATAAAATCGGTAATAACAGCATAGTGGTCCGAAGGGTAGTCGTTGTTCCACTGATCCGGCACGTGTTTGAGCGGCTCGGAGCCCTCGTAGTTGAAGGAGTCCTTGACGGTGAGCTTCTCGCCGCGGTAGAAGATGAAGTCTATGCGGTCCTGCGGCTCCGGAATCGTGTAGTCCCACTCAGGGCCGTAGAACTTCTGCACGGTGGACCAGGTGGCGCCTGAATAATGGCAAGTAACGAACGTACTCGATCGCTCGGAATTAGGCTTTGCCGCCGTGCCGTTCCGTGTTGTTACGTGCTGTTTACGGAACAGTTTTCTCCTGTCTTAGCTTGTCGTACCGGTTCACTTTTTGCAGCTTTGTGCAACGATTCGACAATTGTTGGGCTAACTTAAGCTACTCGCCAAATTCCTGGAAGCGCCATTGTACCCCTGGGTATGCACTGGATAGCCATGGGGCGAGAACATTAGCGAAACTTTATGCATGACCGTGCTCGTACCGGCCTCAGTGCCGTACGAGTACGGCGCCGTACAACGAATGTGCTACTGACCCTACCCGTACCGCAATCCGTATAGGCCGCAAAGAACGACCGTACTGCGAGCCGCACTAGAGTATTTTGACTAGAAATCCGTGCCGTACCGTACTCCGTGCAAGGCCAGTACGGAACGGATTAAGGCATCGTACTGATAACAAAGCGTGCCGTCTTTGTGCCGCAGAGACGTGTCAGCTCATGTCTTCCGCACCTAACTGGAACTGATTACTTTAAAACGTACCAGGATGCTCAAGCTCGTCCGGGTAGACCTCGCGGAAGGAATCCTTCACTCCCGTCTTGTCCATGAGCATCTTCGTCGCAGGCCATTCGACCACCCATCCACCATGTTGGTCTCTGAAACATACACGCTTAGAAATCCCCTAGAAGGTCTATGCGCTTACTTGGTCTTTTCGGTCCAGTCAAGATGCGAAGGACAGTTGAAGTCGCCCAAGACGAGAAGCGGCCGATGTCCCACATCGTTCAGAGCATTGTTGAACGCCTCATGTTCGAGCATCGCTTCCATGTTGTGGACTCGACCTGAAAAGTACGCACTGTATGCATATTGAACTGCATATTGGAATACTATCGATAGCGTTATAAACCTTTTGAGACGCTAAGGCTCACGTGCAAAATTACATTTATCTGGCCACGACGAGCTTGGGGAAGCAACTTAATGTTCTTGCCACCCATCGTCAGGTTCGGCTAAGCAGCTGCGGTTTGGGATGCCTTAGCACTAACTACCGGATACCCACCATTGCTAAGCCGGCCTCGCTATTAAAAGGCCCTGAAAAAAGTGGCCACAAGCAGGTTTAAAAAATGAACATATGGGCTTGAATTTTTCTAGCTTTGACGTAGCTTTAGACCTTCATAGCTACGCACAAGCGCAAATCGTCTAAGTAAACCACTGGTATATTTGACGACCTTTTTCGGAGGGGGAAAATTTTATTTGCCTTCGCGTGGGCAACGACGAATGGGAATTGCACTACACTGTTGCTTTGCGGTGTAGGAGAATGCGGGCCTTAAGCTTAGACCCCGGCAGCCGTACCGTCCGTACGGCTGCCGTCCGTACCGAAAAACGTACCGTCCTTCTCCTTTGTGGGATTCTCGCCGGCCATGATCTGACTGATGTTCTGAACGAGCCTGTTGAATGCCGCATATGGTCCGTAGGAGCGATGGAACAAGTGAGCGTTCCACACATTGACGACGACGTCGTCGTCGATGGAGATCGAGACACCGAGAGTGAACTTCGTCTCGGCGGTAGAGTTTTCGACGAACTGAAAAGCTTTGCTTAGCTTGGGATTTGACACTACTTGTCATCAAAAATCGAGGCCTTGGAGTAGACTTAGTGGTCCGTGCTGAGACGAGTTCCGTTCCGTACTAGCACGGAACGGAAAACGCCTCGGCTCATAAGTAGTCGCCGTTGCGTGTCGCTTTAATGGAGGCGAGACGGAAAACGGCCGTTTTGCAGCCGCGCTGTTTTCCGTGCCGTGCCAACGGAATGGAAAACGGCAAGTAATCAGCACGGAACAAAGGTGGACACGGGGGAGGGCCAGCATGGAAAGGAAGACGGCAGCGGGTATATCGGCCAAATCTGCCTTGTGTGGAGGGTCCCTAATCACCACTTTTCAGTACGTCTCTTCCCAATAATAATTCCCTGTCGGGGGTTCTTTTTCCCGATATTTTGCGGAGGGTTCCGGGGACGTAAAATGAGGACGCTTGCCTTTTGCAGAGGACCGTCCGCGAAGATCGCTCAGTGCGGATTTTACGAACCACTGTTTCAAACCCCTAGTAGTAATTCGGCGCTTCGAAGAGAAACGTACCTTGTGCTTCGTTAGGACCGCAGTGTCCGGGTAGGTCTCGTTGGAATGTTGGACGGCGCTCCATTGGCGTCCAAGGAGCTCCGTAAGGTTAGCGACCACTTCCGGATGGACCTCCTAAAGACAAAAGAACAAGTTGTTAGCGTAATCAAACAAGGAAAACACGACGATTTTTTTTATATTAATTATTTAATTTATTAATATTTAAAAAAGTAATCACAAGCCAAAATAAACCTAAAAAATTCTTAGGTTCAAAACATGTAGTAAAAAATTTAAAAAGCAATATAAACAATACTATTTTGCGTCTTACATAAACTATAAATGTCGTATAAAATAAAATAAATTTTTCTACCATCTTAATTTAAACAATTGCCCCCAGCGTACCTGCAATCCGACGATATCCGGGTCGATGATGCGAATGTGCTTCGCGATCTTCTCGATGCCGTTCTCGACTTTCTTCCCCGAGTACCACAAGTTGAAGCTCATCACGCGCAGAGGACGCTCCGTGACCTGCGCCGGCACCGGCATGGCGGTCACCACAGCAGCCAGGACGAAGTTCAGGCAGATCGCCGCTCGTCGCTTCCAGAAGGATGCGCCCGACAGGGGGATTCTCATTCGATTTTAACGGCGACGTCGACGGAGGGCCGAGCTCGATGTCGCCGGCTTGTCGGGGACAATAGCGACGACGGGACAACGGGGCTGCTCGCGTCAGGACGTTGTTTGTACAGGAGGGCACTTGGCGGCGAAAGCTATGGGTTCCTCGTCGCGAAGGCCGGCCGCGTGTACCGGCTAGGCTTATTACCCTGCAAATTGGGGTAGAATGAAGAGTGAACATGTGCGGTACATGTGTAGCGAGCGGGGCAAAGTACACGAGGCCCTGCGCGGGTCTTGGTCCAATACCGGTGACAGAGAACACGCAATGAACGCATCATTGAACACGGTGGATATCACATGAGAGGAGTCGTGTATTATGACCATGCTTAATGAAACACCCGGAGATTTGGCCTATCAGTGACTCATTATTGCCGTGTTCTACCGCCGGCATAGCGTAGGCAAATGCTCACACAACGGCCTGAACGCACGGCCCATAAAGAGCGTAGTTTCGGCCGCTTGACTTGTTTAGCGAGAAATAAATGGGGGACTGAGGACTCCAAAAGTCACGCCAGGCATGTGGAGGAACTAAAAATAAAATGCTCCCAAAAAGTTTTCACATCTACATATATATATATCATCGCAGACCTAGGGTTCGGCCAAAATCTTCTCGGGTCGAAGGAAGGGAATGCGGCGAACATGACCGTGTGCGGAAACTAAATGAAACGGATAGAATTTGTCCATGAAGCGACATGAATAAAACAATAACGAAAGGCCTATTTAGTCGACAACGAGCGCATTGCGACTTTCTGCAGAGCCCCACTGCGATTCCTAGCTGAGTATTACAATGCCGAAAAAACCGGCCCAACCTAAGGAAGCCGTCCAGACGATGGACCAGCGGAAGGCGGAAAAGTGGAAGTAAAGCGTCCTTCCCGCTGACTACTCGTTACCCGGTCAGGAGGATTTCACGTGACCTTGAGGGGCCAAAGTACACACCCCTACCTAACAAGTCAGGGAAGAAAGGACTCCGATTTGGTAACAACTTTAATGGAAAAATCCGACGAAAGTTTGACCAAAATCTCGTGAGAATTCGAGCGGGAACGCAACTCGGACGTAGCTATTCCCGTCCGCGGCGCGTAATCGATGCGGGACGCGTGTGCAAAGAGGCCACGTAGGCCCTTTGTGGAACGGAGGCAGGCCAAGTGGCTTAGCGACGCGACAGCTGGCGGACGTCGGAAGCAGCTGAGAGACGGACGACCCGATGCACTCTTAGCGCCGCCGGCGTCGAGGTGTCGTAAGGGCGCAAAGAAGAGCAAGAGACGGAACCGTTGCTCCAAGGTCTCGTTGGTCATGGTCTGGGCGAACCAGAAGTGAACAAGGCCCTGCGAAACCGGGCCAATTATCTGCCTAAATTCGTACAAGATCCGGATGCGCAGAAGAAAATAAAACCAAAGCGATTCCGATCAAAAAAATGAACCGATTTGCTCCGAATATTTCATTCATTCAGGGTAAGGTTTGACGCGGGTAATGGGCAATTACGACCAAAGCTGGACAAAGTTTGCAAGACATCTGGTGGTTCTAGGATCCGGTCAGAGAGGAACTTGGTAAGCGGGATTCCCTTACCTATTTTCGGGTCCGGCCTTTGGTCTGGCCAAAAATTTCGTTCGGTCACCCTTTGGTATATCAGTAACAATGCTCAAAAGACTCATCAAATCCTGAAACGTTGTCGTGAAGTCGCTCAAAAGAGGAGTGTTCAAACGAAACAGTGCAGAGAAATGGCGAGTGGCATTTTATAATGGCGAAATCTGAGTCGAAGCTTCGGCAAGGCAGTGAACATTGCTTTCCATTTTGTCAAATGCAAACCGATTTAGCGCCAAAAACGCACCGAGCAACATGATTCCCGAACTTCTGGCACCGCACACCGGCGCTTTAGGTTTAGAGTGATGCGAACATAAAGTTTGGAAGCAGCCACCGTATATCCTCTAGTTCTGCCTCTCGTCGTATTCTACTCCTTCCCTTAAGTATTTACTCTCGTCTCTCAAACTTCCTAGATGGCTTGAAATTTTAAAATTCACTAAAGTTTGGCGGTAATAACAACGAGGAAGGGAAGGAAAGCCTCGGTGCGCTCTATTCTTTGTAGCATACTTATAACCCTGGGCCAGTCCATAACCAGTAGCAGGCCCTTGAATTTTAAAACTCTTAGCCTGTTTTTAACCTCTAAAACAACATGGATCGAATTTCTTGGCTACCGAGCGGCTAATGCTAATAGTTCAGGCTAGGCTTCGGCATACCACGCCTCGTGACATGAATCGTGACGTGAACACGTCACGGGTACCCGTGAAATTTTAAAAATTTTACAAAAAAATCCTAAAAGTCATCTAAACGGGTCCTTGCGGACCCCTTCTAAAAGGGTGAAGTGCCGCTCGGGACGAATCCCCATTCGAGGTGGGATACTTACCTTCAGCAAAAAAAAACGATGTTTGGACAAAAATGGGCAAGGTTTTTGGTCAACCGTCGGTTAAAAGTGCCATTTTTTTAATCAATAGTCGGGCTAAAATAACGTCACGGATAACGGTACCGTTATAGGGTTACCCCCGTGACGTGAACCTCGACGTGAAACGGCACAAATAATCACGGCACGGTCCGTTTCACGTCACGCGCGCCGAAGCCTAGTTCAGGGAAAGCACGATGAGAACTATGATCTCGCTGTGGACGGACGACCGCCTTATCGTTGAACTAGACCAACTTGCATGCGAGTCAGTTTATGGTACATCAAAAAGTGCTTGGCAGCGGTCCAAAGGGGAAAGGAATGCCGGCGTTCCTTAGTTCGTCGAGGACTTCCTTCTGCGCATCTTTGTGAAGAGACTCAAGTTGGCTGCTTTGTGCCGAGCGAGTGATGCTGTCGTCGTCGAGAAGCGACTAAAGCTTAAAATTTCTACCAAATTGCGCAGGGTACACGGAAAAAAGCAAATCCTAAGGAAGATCAGATATCCCTCTAAAAATGGGATACCTTGGTTTTGCGCACAAGCTCCTGAGCCGCGGCGCTGAGGTTCCTTGAAGCCGCCAGTGCTTCCGTCACCTTAAGCTCGTAGTCGACTTTCGCCTCAGTCACGGACTTCTGAAAGGCCATTGTGGTAATGTCGCGAGATAATGTAAACTTTGCTAATGTCTTAAAATGCTGTAAAAAACCTTCGCTGACGCTGCAAGCGTAATTTTTCGCAGAAATTGTTTGAATTAGAGTTCGTCGCTCGTACCAAGTACCGGCCAAACCCCTACCCGTACCAGCATTATACCGCACGGCAACACGGCACGGGAAGGCCCACCACGGGAACGGGTACGGCACGGGTGCCAAAAACAGGCCGTGTTTTACCAAGCCGTGCCAACCCAGGCCGTGTTTTATGCCGTGTTAGTGTACACGGGTCGGCATCCTTGGGTCCACCAGGGCACGGCTACATGGCACGGGAGTGGGCACCATGGGTACGGGTACGACACGCGTGGGTCCACCAACGGGTACGGGTACGGCATGGAGGTAACAGAGCCGATCTCTAGTATTAATGGCGTGAAAGTTTGCTGTGGCGACGCGTAGCTTTCATCCGCGAAAAGGTCAGATTTTCCAGTGCTTAATGCCGAACTCTCATATTTCATTCTTCATTCTTCATTCGGAACGGACACGAAACAACCGGTATTCGGAATCGGAATACCCGCGCCTTCATCTAACGAGGCACCTTACCTGAACGCCCTCCGGCAGGCCTTTCACAAACTCCGCCAGGTTCTCCTTCAGCTGTTTCTTGGTCAGCTTTGCGTCGTTCTCGATGATGCTCTGGAACTCCTTCTGCTCCTTCGGGCTCAGCTTGCCCATGACCGCGAGGACTGGGCCGAGAGGCGGTGGGGCCAGACCAAGGGGCATAGCACCGTGGCCGATCGGCAACGTCTCATTCTGCTTTCCCAGAGTCGGTGAAGACGAATTCGGCGTGGAATTGCTGACGTCGACGAAGCCCGAAAGCACACTGAGGGGTCTCGAAGTCGCGGTAACAGTGGCAGCGAGGGCAATCAAGGCAAAGGATACAATCAAACTTGTGTTAGAGGTCATTATGGTCGTGGATGAAATGGATGATGATCGAACTAAACGACTTTGCTGACCCACTGCGCGTGGGCCTTTTTATACGCCGCCGGGTATCCGACTCGACACCGCCGTTCGTCGCATTAGTCGGGTGCGTAAACAAGGTCACGTCGAGGTTGTGACCGTTACGCGCATGATTCGACAACGTATGGGGGGCATGCATGAACGTGTGCAGGTGCAAAGGTGGTATGTGTTTGCCGAGCTGCTCAAGCTGGGTCGGAAGCGAGGTGTAGCCTTGCCAACTGTTTTTCGCGCTGTCATCGGACTTGTTTTCGACGTAGTCAAACCGTCGGGTGCACTGCGAGATCTTCAAAGCAGTACGTATCTCACTAGTTAGGTCTTAGACAGTGATGTGCATTTCCAAAAACTTCTTCACTTTGTCATCAACTCATCACATTATCGCAATTCCTCACTTCATCCCCTGCCTTCATCGTGATGAGGTGACACTTCCATCATCAGGGAGGCAAGAGTGACTTCAT
Source organism: Aphelenchus avenae (assembly GCA_020875895.1). Lineage (NCBI taxonomy): Eukaryota > Metazoa > Nematoda > Chromadorea > Rhabditida > Aphelenchidae > Aphelenchus > Aphelenchus avenae. The sequence continues at coordinate 370,269 of JNEY01000031.1, read as the reverse complement.
CACTCCAACATTAGCATTATATTTCTACGTTTAGAATGTAGCACGAAGTACTCAGACAAATGCTCCGATGATGAAGTAGAACTTCTTCAATCGACTGGTCTGTAAAACCTTCATCATTTCATCAGTTTGACTTCATCGTGATTAAGTGCAACTTTATCAGTCATCAGCGGACAGACGAACTTCATCATTTCATCATCGCTTGACCACCTTAACTTCACCATGATGAAGTGGAACTTCAACTTAATCATGATGAAGTGAAGTAGTGATGAAGATGAAGAAGAAGTTGACTGGTGACTGCACAACACAGGCCCTAGACGTTGTTGTAACTTTTTACCGGCTCAACGGCGGTCGGCGCTAGGACGATAACCACGTATCGCATTCGCGGCTTTGTTTATTCCGCCAAAAGCAGTGACCCCAAACATAGGTCCGGCCATTTAAAATGCTACATGCGAAATGTAGCATTTTAAACGGGAAAGAGAGCTTCTTAAGAAGAGACCTTTCAGGAATCGGCGCTAATCGAGTAGATAGATAGATAGAGATAGTAGATCGTCGCTCGGTTACTACCTACATATCATGCGCATGCCTGTTCGAGTAGTTCGAAAGAGTTGCGGCCGACAGTGCACCTTGAAGAAAAAAGTGTTCACTGGTCCTGTTCGAGATGTCTTTTCGCAAAGCTTTTCTTTAAACTCGTCCCTTCGCAGATGAATCATACGCCGGATACAAAGTAGCAGAAAGTTTCCACTGCCAGTGTGAGCGATAGAAATGTTCACAATGCGTGCAAAATCGATCTGGGCGAATGCTTGTTTATTCGAAATGGGAGCAGGTGTGAAATTCGCAAAAATGCCTAATGACCACCCATAAGAATCTAAAAAATTAAAAAATTCCGGTTCTTGACATTTATCAAAGTGTCCCTTTGGGTCATGGCCATAAACGCCAATGCGTGAAACAAAAACCGGAGAAACGCTTCGTCTACTAGCCTTGACGGCGACATACTAATTAGAATCAGCGGCTGGATTGCGCTTCGCGGCAGGCGCCGCTAACGTGGACGATTATACCAAGTAGAATGCACCGAAGAGTTATCGCACAGGGCTGGGCAGGGTCTCGGGTCTCGGTCCCGTTTAGTTTCGGGTCAGGGGGGTTAAGTCTCGGGTCTCGGTCTCGCGAGAGAAAAAAGTGTCGGTCTCGGATTTTCCCAAGTCTCGGTCCCCGCTAGCGATTTTTAAATTAAATTTCCGGCAAATTTTTCGGCGCCGGCCTTCGGCGCCGGAAAAATGCCTTGGACCCTCCTTTGGAAATCTCTACAATGCCAAATTTTACCCCTTTTATAGGCCGAAGCCGATATTTTGCTGTATTTCAGCCGCGTTTTGGGCCCGCCGCAGGCTAAGCCAGAACCTAGAAAAGGTCCTGAGAAGAAAATATTTTTCGGCTTGGATCTCGGTCTTGTTTTAGTCTCGGGTCAGGGGGTAGTCTCGTGCCTCGGTTCTCGGTAAAGAAAAAAGTCTCGGGTCTCGTGTCTCGGGTCCCCGAATTTTCGAGTCTCGGGTCTCGGTTCTCGGTCTCGGTCCGCGAAGAAAAAGTGCCCAGACCTGTTACCGCATGTACCATAGCGCTATTGCATGCATCGATCATACCTAGACTTGTATGAATTCAGTAGTTTGAACGTAGAGCTGAGCAAAACGATTTCAAGTTGTTTCAGCTTATAATGCGCAAGCGAGATCACATACCGGGCAACGAACCATCAAAGCTTGCACCTAGGTGGGATGGTCCATGGCGAATCGTTTCCATCCGGAGACCTACCTTGCGGCCCCATTCACCACACGTATGGACAAAGTTAAACTGTTTCATGTCCCGGCTACTCTACCTCTGCGGCGAAATGAGGCATATGTCAGGCAGGGAAACGGAACAAACACGGTTCGATCATACAAGTCTAGGTATGACACATCAATCGTAGCGCTACCGCATGCGTCATAGTGCATGCATGCCTCGCATTCTCTATGCATCAAAGGATTACTGCATGCATCGTAGCCTTACAGCAGCATGATAGCGCTTCCGCATGCATGGATCGTAACTTATCGGAGCATTACACGCATCATAGCAATACCGCCTACATTGCGAACGTGGCCGTACGCATGCATCGTAGTGTTATCGCATACAACGGTAGGCTACCACATGTTTCATAAGTGCATCCCCATGCACTGTAGCGTTCCCCTTGCATCAAAGCATTTCTGCATGCATCGTAGCATTACAGTATGCACCGTAGCGTTACTGCTTGCATCGTAGCGCTTTTGCATGCACGGATCGTAACGACTGAATGCATGACAGCGCTACCGCATGCATGACCGTAGCATTACATGCATCATAGCGAGCATGCATCGATCGCGGCGTTACGCATGCATGTAGCGTTCCCCACGCATCAAAGCATTTCTACATGCATCGTAGCATTACAGGATGCAAGGATCGTAACAACTGCACGCATAATAGCGGTAGCGCATGGTGGAATTTGAATGTTCACGGAGTAGAAAACAGCCTTTTGGTGTATTGTTTAATTCGGGCGATACAAAAGGACATGAAAAATTGGATAGCGGAAGTCATGCAATGTCGGTCCGTTCTTTACTGTTGTCCTTGTCCCGGGAACGGCTGTTGCGAGGGAATCGGCACGGATCCTGATCCAACCGCTGGCGACGGCGGCGCGACAATCGGCGCCATCGTCGGGATTATCGCACTCCCGGAAGCGCCAGGCGCCGACGCCTCGAGCTGGCATCGGTCGCCGGTGTAGCCGATGTTGCACAAGCAGGTGAACTGCGTCGACGTACCCATGCACCATCCCCGGCCGCCGCAGTCGCGTGCCGAGTCACAGTACGCTAAAAATCATAATCGATTTTTTCATGACGGATGTCGACGTAAAAGCCAGGCGCGTAGCTAGTGGTAAGCCACGCGGCCATTGCTCCCTCCGTCGAACCCGCCGAACGCGGGTCCGACAGTGGAAATTGACCTTAACGGAGCCAGCTTTGACCTAATTACTCATGCTTCGCCCCCTGTCAGGGCTTGCCCCCCCCCGGAATTTTGGGCTAGCTACGCCCCTGGTAACGGCCGGTGTCGTTTGTCCAACCGAATCTTGGAACCGTTGCAATCCGCTACACACTGACGTTTCTACACAAGTGTCTTTCATCGGCTAGGCACCTTTCGAATGCAAAAAGTCATAATCCCACAGGAACGTGTCGCCCGGCACTCATATGGCGTCAATTTCAAGTGTCTGACATTTTTTGAACTCTTTTAACCGGCTTGGATAATGAACTTTACAGAATGCTTACAGTCTTCGCACTTAGGCCCTGCATGACCGAGCTGACACAAGCAGATCGGCATCGCCTTGCTGCCGAAGCACGTCCCTCGCTCATTGCATTGCGCCGCAGTACAGGCCTAAACACGCGTCACCCTTACGTCGCGTGATTCATAGAAGCACTTTGTGAGTCCAATATCTTACCTCTGACTCCGGCGGCCCTGCGGTGACCGGGAATCCTGGCTGCTGCGTCGGCTGTGCTGGGAAGCCGGAGTTCGGCTGGGGCACTTCCCCTGGGGCTTGTCTCGCCCGTCTGCTCAGAAAGGCCTTGCCTTCGTCGTACGTCTTCTGAAACACACCGGTTCGGATACCTTTCCTTGAGGGATCGGCGACGGCGCCGTGACTGCCGATGCTCTACGGCATAAAAAATGAGTAGAGGGTTCTATACAACCGTATTCCTTGGCATTCCGCGTTCGACGTTCCAAACGTTCCGGTTCCGACGGTAACGTCGGAAGGCGTCTTTTTAAGTTTTTAAGCAATCCGAACCCTACTTCATCATGTTCGTAGGTACTCCGAAGTAGGCGGCGGGGGAGCGAGTTTCAGGTAAACATTTATACTATTTTCGAATATCAAGAATGCCCGAAGTTGGCCTATGCGAAAACTGGGTACTCAGTGGTTTCAATATCCATTCCTCTTCCCAATTTCAATCCAACGGTTTTTTTCTGTTAGGTTGCTGAATATATTGGCCGAATCACGAGAAAACCGTAATCGCTCCAGGACACGTCTGGAGCGTATCATCGTTTTACTTACTTCGCTGGCCTAATGCGGGTTTTCTAGTATGACCGGTACCCACTGTCGTCATGTGTCGCAAGCTTACCTTAGCATATTGAGCGGAGGTGAGATGGCAGGAGGCGACCAGTACCGTCGTAGCGAGGACTACAACGCGTTCTCGAAGCATTTTCGGTGACTGAAAGCGAGAATTCACTTTTATGGTCATGTTCCGCGAAGAAATTTGCAGTGAACACGCGGAATATCGCGATGACGACAGCAAATAAAACCGTTTTTTTATTGAATTTTCCCGTTCATATTTGTCCTCGGAGTGGGGCATCGAATAAAAGCTTTAAAAATGCTACAAGGCTTCATCAGCGTCCATAGCGCCCGATTACCACTCTTATTGGTGCAGAAAATAGTGAATTCTAAGTAAAAGTGGCCATGCTACACGCTCTTTTATTGACGTAGCGACGCGTATAGCGACGTTCCCATTGCGTAATGTTCGTCATTTAATGGGGTCGTTAGGTACGGCGCCGATGTACACTTCTCGAAACTCGTAAACGTAATATGCGCGGAAAAAGCGCTGCAGTGAAATTAGGCATGGATATTTTTATTTCACTATCGGAGTAGTAGGGACCTATGACCGAAGATGGAAACGAAGTTGGGATGTTTTACGGTACCTATGGTACTTATGGTACGGTACCTAGTTTTCATGCTCGAAGCGCTGGAAGGCCTTAATAAAAATACGAATTAGCGTTCGGCGGATAGCCAAGTCCTGTTTTCCACGTTCCAACCCGCTTGGCCACCATCCGGACCGTGGTCCATCCGTACAGAAAAAATACAGAGCATGGATGGCCTGGAAGTTACAATGCTCCGTGCCGTGCATCCCGTGCACGGAATGCACGGCACTGAGCCTCCACGGCGGCCGTTTTCCGTGCGGCGTGGTTACAATGCAGCGTGCCGTGGCCGTACCGTGCAAGGCACGTAACACGGCGTCACGTAACCGTAGTGTAACTTGCCTCGTTTGTCAGGGTTCCCTTCCATCTATTCGGTGCCGTTTAAAAAAAGGTTTTTGCTTGCGAAATCGCATTAGACGGGAAAAAAGACGAACTTTGGAGCCGTGATGTGCTGACAACGGTGCCATGAACCGTAACATTAAAACGGGAAAAACAGCACGGCAAGGCGTACACTAAAGGACTACCTGCCTAGATGATCAAGACGTCTTAGGCTTGAACGGCCAGTCGTCGGAAAGGGGGTGATCAACTCACATGTAAGGCCAAAGTGTTTAATTGCAGATGACATTCGTTCAGATTCTAAGCCGTACCGTACTGTACTCCGTACTATCGGTACATAGTACGGTACGGGTCGGGTCGGCCACTACGGAGTACGGTACGACTCCAGTTTTCTCGATATTCACCACAAGTACGGCACGTACTACGGCCGTACTGTTGGCCGGGTTCGTACTTCGTGCCATACTGCACGGAATAAGGTTCAGAAGAAGTAAGTACGGTGCGCAGGGAGTAAGTACGGTACGGCTACCGGTTGCCGATCCGTAGTTTAAAGCCACACTATTTTTGGGAAATAGGGCTCCCTCCAAGAGGACACTCCCGAATCCTTCCGCAAACATTATTCCAACAAACGAACCGCTATTTCCACCGGACGTCGTCCGCCCCGCCGGACAATGATGGCGGTGTGAAGCGGATGAACAAAAGCCACATGGATCGTCGTCGCCGCGGATGAGTGGATCACTTCACTCAGCAGGTGACACCCACTTATTGAAGGGGAGAAAAACCACCGCGCGATGCAGCGCGCCGTTTTTCGCGCAGCGCTCGCGAATTTGGGTCAGAAGTTCAAGGGTGGACGGCCTGGATGCGCTTCCCGAATTCGGAACAATATCACCTTCGTGAAGCGCGTCCGCGGCGCTGCAGATGGCAGTGGGGCAGTCGTTTGTCAGCCGGTAATCCGGGGCGACTAGAATGCCGTCCAGCGCTTAGTGGATTACCGACCGCTGCGTTTGATGAGTCTTTGCGGAAGTGCAGGAAGTTAGCGTACGGGTGATCCGACCTAGCGGATTAAGCGGAGCTTTCCGGGAGAAAGCCGAAATCCCAGGATACAGCGAATCGAACGGAACAATACTCTTGATCTTACTCTCCACGTGGTCCAATATTGCTAGCACAGCTAGTTTGATACAAAAAGAAGAACAAGTTTTAGGGTATTTATCTGGGCACGTAGATTTTTGTTGGTTCGGCGGAAGCTTTCGAATCCGCAGACTAGAAACAGATGGTTTCTGGTCCCGGCCTGGATCGAAACCGGCTTCACTCCCGGCAAGGAAGCGGGCTCAGGAACCCACTTTTGATACTGCCATAAAAACCGTCGAAGCCGGGGGTGCACTTTTCGGTAATAATCTGTGCCTGTCCAAACTGCCGTAAACGGATTATAATGGTTCAAGCCGGTACTTTTTCGGAAGCCTTCGGCCAGTACCAGTTTTTGGTTAAAAAATCTGGCAAAGGTATCGAAGGAATTTCTTCATGACTCACATTTTAAACTAGGTCTATACAGGTTCTTGCATGCAGTTCTAGTTCGATTTTTTCGGACTCAACAAGTATTGCTAACGGGATGAGTTTGTTAAGGGATTCAGTAGGGGACGCTGTCAGACGTCTACGGTTAGGTCTCGACACGACCCAGCGGCGTAATCCTATATAATAATCGAGCAGTGTCAGTGTGTCCGTTTGTCCCCCCCCCCCCCGACGGTTTTCGGCTTTCCTGAAAGAGCTGAACAGAGATTTTGTGCCCTCGGGGGTTTTCGACCACGCTGGGTCCGAATTTGAAGTCGGAGCGGACTTCCGCCCTTCCCTAGGTCCGCTCCGCTCCATGTGGCGGTTTCCGCTTTGGTGCTCAAAACGGCCCAAAATGCACAGGGAACTGTTTTCGACCACGCTGGGTCCGAATCTAAGGTCGGAGCGGGATTCCGCGCCGTCCCTCGGTCTGCCACGCTCCATGCGGCGGTTTCCGCTTTGGTGCCCAAAACGGCCCAAAATACAAAGGTAACTGTTTTCGATCATGCTGAGTCCGAATCTAAGGTCGGAGCGGGGTTCCGCCCGTCCCTGCGTCCGCCCAGCCCCATGGGGCAGCTATTTGGCTGGCAGGAAAGAGCACAAATCCTTCAAGTTTGCCGTAGGTCCCAGGTAGCCTAGCGCGCGCGTAGCGCGCACAGACACTCGTCAAATGCATGACAGCGTCGTGCGTCAAGGGGACTCTGTTCATTTTCGCATTTTGAGCGGCGATCGCTTTCGCCTCCGAACGCGTGGCCTTGGCGGGAGCATGTGCAATCCGGACGGTGAAATGTCAAATGGCGTTGATGACCTCACAATGTTGTCGCACCTGATGCGCCAATTGACCGCGCCGATAATCGTCCGCTAGACCCATAGCAGGCCGACAATAGGTGCCTGGCGCCGGTGTCCGTGCGCGCGCGAGGCTTAATGGCATTCGACCTTGCAGGCGCAACGCTTCTAACGGGATTACGTAAGCGACTAAGTCAAACTAAGAGTAGGGATGTACTCAACTTGACCAACTACTGGAAAGTGTTTTGCTCATGATGAAAAGCGCAGTAGTTTGCCGCGTCAGTTCGAGCTGCTTCTACAAGAAAGCATGCTGAATGATCAAGGATCGAGAGGCAACAGAAGCCTGATGCTTGGATGGATTCAAAGCGAAAGAGCCTGCCTTTTTTCACGGCTGCGGAGCCCGAATATGTGTCGTTAAGCATCCGTCGTCACGATCGAGAAAATTCCGAAAGGCGTCCGCTCGTCGTGCTTGAAACCTCTTTCCAGCTAGAGTGATCCATGTATTTCTCGCGGAACTCACTTGCCAGGTGATGGAACATGAACACAACAGTTGTGTCCGCACTACGCGGTTCTTATTAAACTTGTAGCTAGCGATGTCCGGCTTACCGCTATGAACTTGCACGCAAAATAGTACACGCTCGGAAGGAGAAGGGTGAAATGGTGTTGTTTACTGCGTTCTGTTTTGCTCCCTCTAACTCCGGAAAGATGTTGTCGGAGAGAGTGAACGACGCATTCACACGTGCTTTGAGTTGCGATGCACAGCAAGCAAGCGTGAACGTGCAAACGATGTGAAGAATCGGTGCAGACTTTCGATCGTCTGCGGCGATGGGTTTACGTAAGGTGCGCGAAGCGAAGGGCAGTTCAAGACTCATAGTTTCGTAATTGCTGAAGCCCTGAGCAGTCGACTCACTGGAATCGGCTTCCTAGAACTGGATTGGTGGAGCTGCGCCGCTGCTCAGCGTCTCCCGACTCTCTGACGATTCGTGCTTGGCAAACTCATCTTGTACTTGAAAGCATGTTTTCGCCGAAATTTTTCTATCTAATAGCGACTAGCTAATGGTAATATCGCTCGCACGTTCCTTTGTTCTCAATTATTTCATGAAGTCTTCGGCAGCTAGCTAGCTCCTCCATTAAGTATGCATTTGGAAAAGCTGGTCCAGCTTGGCGGGGAGTAAACGAAAGGATAACGACCTTAAATAACGCTAAAGGCGTCGTTGCTCGTCTCCTTACTGGCAGGGCCTCGTTTCCCTGATAAAAGCATGCAGGCGAAGAATGTGCGGCAGGCTAATACCATTATTCTAAGAACAAAGGCTTGTTATCAGCGGTGGAGGAAGCTCGTTTCATAAGAAAACGTTATTCACTAATGAATCACTTGCCACACTGCTACCTTCGCTATGATATTGCTCTCGTTTGGAACAGTTTTCTTGGCATTCAAACTCGCCTGCGGTTGCCCTGCTGGCTCGATTGTGGGCCTCAGACCCCATGAGTGCTACCTATCCAGGCCAGGAGCCTCGTGGACCGACGCCGAAGAAGACTGCGTTGTCGCCGGAGGCCACTTGGCCTCGGTCCACGACGCTTTTACAAATTCTTTTCTGCGCAAGCTGCCCAAATATGGCGCTTCTAACGTCAGCGGGTTCTGGATTGGCGGAAGTTTTGGTGGCACGTCAAAGGACAGGTGGTCGTGGACCGACGGAAGCCCGTTCGATTTCGTCGATTGGGCAAAAGGTTGGACATGTGTCTGTGCAGCCCAGAAAACCTACTGCTCTTTCCGATGAGAGCGACTTTTTCTAGTGACCATAAAATAAACAAAATTGGCTTTCGATTTTAACTCATCATTCAGCGACACACTCAGGTTTATCCCCCTATGGAAACTCATAGTTCGGCACGGAGTACATGACGCTTGATTTGAGGTGAACCTCTGCGTGACGGTTCTTACTGTTTAACCCTATCGAATGAGGATGAACGCTGGCATAGCGTCGACTGCAACGATGTTTACGCCTATGTGTGTAAGATCCCAGCAGCTCCCATGCCACAAGGCACACATCCACCGGCATCCGTGCCAACATGCCCTACTCAGCGGCCAACTTGCCCATCAGGGTGGACCTGGTTTGACGCCACGGGCTTTTGTTACAAAGTAAGTCTCTATAAATTCACCCGCTTTTGAGCACTGAAGTCGGCAGATAAAATTTTACCCTGCTCTGGGCTTCACGCAAGGAAACTTTCTCTGTCCTGCTCTATATTCAGTTTTCATCGGCGATCACCGACACTATAGCCCAAAGCGCTGGTGTGACATCAAAATATTTCAAATTTCTATGCTCTTAGCGCCTATTGATGGAGAGCTTCTCGGATTATTCAATGCAATCGAATTGAAATAGAACTTATCAAACGCCAAACAGGGTAAAATAACATTTAGAAAAATGCATGCAGCATACCATACGCATGGTATGCATTAGAGATCGGCGCTGGGACCCCGTGCCAAACCCGTACCCGTGATGACCCCGCCCGTGCCGTACCCCGTACCCGTGGTGGGTAAAAAATTGAGAAGCCGTATACACTAACACGGCATAAAACACGGCCCGTAGTACGGCTTGGCCCGTGTAATACGGCTCTTTTCGAGGCCGTGCCATGTTGCCGTGCCGTATTATACGGGTACGGGTACGGGTTTGGCCCGTACCTTGGTACGGGCGCCGAACTCTAGTATGTATATGCATGCGTGGAGCCATGCGTACCAAGCGGCACTGGATGCAGCAGCATGGAACCTACATGCGTACCAGAAGGGAAAATGTTAATCCAAAAATTATGTTAAGCAGAGAAATACGTACTGGTAGAATTACGAAAATGCATGCCGCATTCAAGTCTTGGATGCATGCTTAAACCCATGCCTGACATGTGGACCATGTGCGGAAGCACGTATGCGTCCAGGCATACATACTAAGCGGTATCGCATGCAGAACCATCCGACCTGCAAATGCTAAAATGAATTCTTTCATCTGGGTCAGGCATATTGAACTTTCTCTGAAAGTGCACGCGCACCGCAATGACGTTGTTTTGACGAAACAGTTGAAAATAACAGTCTTCTCCAAAAATACATGAAAACCCCCGCTAGCGTGGCTGTGTGCGCATTAGAGCACGAGGGAGGCTAGTTGTCCAATATTTTTTTCATGCAAGTAAGATAAAAATCCAGGGAATATTGAAGTTCCCCGTCTTGTGAACTAGGAAGGGAAACATTCTCTGCCTGGTGAAAAGGGCCCTCGGATCGAAACCAAAATTCCTTCCGCACCTAGAGCATTGGACCGACGCTTACTGCTTTTAGTCTTTCCATCCTGGCTCCGTGGACTGGCCGACGGCGAAGCAAAAATGTGCAGCCAACGGAGCTCACCTAGTTTCCATTCACAACTACCAGGAGCAACTCTTCGTACAAGGTTCGCTTATGGCATTAGCCCTGGCAAACCCCTGGATTCTTTAAGAACTATCCGCCGCTGGCGTGTCGATGAACTGGGCTAGCGGTCATTGGGATGGAGGCATGTGGACTGGTCTCACCGATTCCAACGAGCTTGGTACTTTCGAATGGACAGATGGAACGCCACTCGACTACAACAATTGGGCTCCCGGTCGTCCGTATCAGGCGACTTCCACAACATGTGTGGACTTTTATCCGGACTGGTTCGCAGGACAGAACCCCGACCCGTGGTATAACCACTGGGACAACGGCATGCCATGTGACAGCAAGCTACGCGGGTTTATCTGCAAGAAGCCTTCGAATGAATGAGATTGTTGTTCTTCTTAACCGTATCGTCCTTCATCACCGGGCTTTAGCTTGCAAGGCTCGCCCTGATTTCCTTCTTATGGCGGAATCATAATTTCTTTTGCGGCTTTGAAGACATCGGCCGTACTTGGCAGTAAAGCATGAACATGTACGTACAGACGTAAAATGACTGTAGTGCGAAAAAAGGGTAATTAGATGGTCATTGTCTTTAAACGCGGAAAAATGGACATTAATCAAACAGCTGACATGCTGGCTTGGGACAGTGTAATTCTCAGACGACGGCTAACGGTTTAGACTGTACTGGGCATGCCTAGACCTCGTGCTGGCTGTTTTGCGTCCCGCCGAAGCTGGAACACCTACTCGATTGCCGAGCATACCTTCACCCTCAAGCGCTTTTGATTCGAATTCAAACTTTCGTATTACATCCGAAGAATATAGCAGCGCTGAGAATTTTTAGCACTTAGAAATACGATGAATCAATGCAAGTCAACCAAAGACCCATTTTAACTGCTTTAGGCTTTTTTTTATCTCCCGACCTCCCATTCCTGCGTGCTCACAAAGCGATTAAAAAATGCGGCTGCATGAACAAATGCTTGTAAAATTCTCATAATTCATGCACTAGCTACATCCCATCTAATTGTCGACGCCGATCACCATCCGCTAGGCGCATTATATGCCAATGATAGGCGCCTGGTGCCGACGTCACGCGACACACAATGCCATCCGACCACAGAGGAGCGGTCGCTTCTAACGGGACTAAGCAAGCGATCAAGGACAATAAAAGACAAGGGACGGAGCCATTTTGAAATGCGCTACTGTCCTTTTAGAGGGTAATGTCGTTTTTTTGCAGAGGGCCTCCCCCCTCTCAGATAGGAAGATCATTACGTATATGGGGTAATGACCTCATCGTCTCAACCCTCCGTCGGCCTAATCAAGAGACATTTTAATGTGACTAGAGAGTTGAGCAAAGTTCAATGTGTTCGTTTGACGTTCCTATGCGGCCGGTCGTACCGGAAGCTTATTTATCAGAAGCGAGCAACCGGCTTACCGCTCGAACCACAAGAGTGTAGGCCACGTAATTCTCCTAGCGAATTTCCATGCGTTTGTTCACCCTCAATCACGTGGCGTTATGCGCCACCAGTGCGCAGTACGGCTTGACGGTACGGCTGGTCGACCCTGGTCTCAACCCAGCCCTCCCTTTGCCATTTCCCACCCAACCCGTTTCGGATCCGTGCCATCCTCACGCCCTCCGCTAGCCGACCTGTGAATCATTTGTGTGTGAAACAAATGTCGCTGTTGCTTTAGTATTCTGCAATAAATACCGCGGGTACGAAGTGGGCATGCGTGAAATAGGAAGAGGAAGATTATAATTACTCTAAAGTCGCATCACTGACAGCCTGCTTGCAAGCTTCAGCTGAAAGACCTACCAAGAGCCGTACGCCGTTCCCGTGGCCAGCTATGTTGTAGCGGATTTGACAGGGTTTGCCAAAAGCCCTCTGTCGAATTATCGGCTACGCGATGGCTGCACGCCGACATCTTAAGTCGTCGACGTCGAACGGCAGGTCCGTGTACGTCTACGCTTGTTTGGCGTACCATTAGCAGTCGTTTATCTAGTAGAGTAGACATCGGCTTTCCACTATACAACATCAGGATCAAAAACCGACGAGCTCAGTAGCACGACGCGTTGGTCCAATGAGCACGCCATCTGTGAAGAAACTCGCCGACAGCCACCGCCTGCGTGCGACGCATTAGACTTCTCATTGGGGTCCACTAAACCTTTTGACGAGCTGTGCTTGTTTGCTCAGTTGCGTCGCCATCGCACGGCAAAAATTCGTTTAAGTGCACGTGAACGAACAAACGATCGCTTAGGTTCAATTGTCTTCGTCGGTCGTTGTTTGCTGGCGCATGCATCTGTCTTGCGGTTTATGACTTCGCAGTGAGAAAACAACGACGCGTTGATCGAATGAGACTGTCAGCACCGCCTGCCCTGCCGACTACGAGGAAACTCACGGATGGCCGTCGCCTGTTCTCGACGCATTCGACGACTCGCGTCCCGCTAACCCCCTGTATCACGTTTTGTTTTTGTTTGCTTAGGCAGGGCGGCGCACGGCTTAACGATTCATGCTAATGATCGTGAAAGAATGTAAATGATAAGTGAAGAAGAGTAAAATGATCAAGTGAATTGTGTAAATGATTGTGAAGAAACGAATGATCGCTTGACGTTTTTATGCGGCTGTTATCTGCCGAATTAGGCACCGGTCTTGCACTTTATGACTTCGCATTGAATCGGTGATGCGCCGAAGAAATCACTGTAAGGCAGTGGATCAGCAGGCGACCGCGTCGCGATGATGCGGGCGTCCGACGTAAAGCGACTGGCGGCGGTGCATCGCTGCAGCGCCAAACGGCCCCATTTGTTAGTGCACACGGCTCCTGGCCGCGCTGCGTGCTGCTTCGGTCGTCACGTTTTCCGCAGGCCGCCTCGCGGCCCGGACAAAAAAACGCGAATGAGGCGTCGTTTGTCGGGAATAGCGCTAAGAGTACGCCCGCAACGCGGGCAGCGAACGAACAGTGTTTGAGTGAACGAACGAATAAACGCAAACAAACGTTTGAATCAAACAAATGCAGTGACACGTTAATTTGCTTGCAGTGAATGAACGATGCATGAAGGGCCCTGTTTAGCCGTGCTAAACGAACGATCCAAAAGAATGATTAAACGAATAGAAGTAGAAGGGATGGTAAAGCATTAAGCCCCATATATAAAGAGGTGGTGGGCATATGCCGGCCGACCTTCAAGATTCCCTAGTGTCGGAACCATGAGGGCGCCGCCATCTGTATGTTCCCGATGCCAGGTAGGTTCAGTTGTCGTAAGGTTACGTGGAAGATTATCGTAGCGATTGTAGCGATCTAGACTGTCTGACCGCTTTGGCCCTTCAGTCAGTTATCACTTTCACGCACAAAGAATCTTCCTCCAAATTAAGCTGCGCTATGCGGCAGGGAAACCACCAGGCATAGTTGTCGAATTCAAGATTTTTCCCAGAATTTTCTGAGGGAAGTAACCAGCATTCCGGTCCTGCGGAAATACAGAGATCAGCGCTGGGACGCCGTGCCGAACCCGTACCCGTGGTAACCCTACCCGTGCCGTACCCCGTACCCGTGGTGCATAAAAAATTGCCGTGCCGCATACACTACCACGGCATAAAATACGTCCCGTAATACGGTATGACCCGTGTATTACGGCTTTTTCCGAGGCCGTGCCGTGTTGCCGTACCGTACAATACGGGTACGGTTTTGGCCCGTACCTTGGTACGGGCGCTGATCGCTACAAAGTAGGAATTTAAATCCTCTTCCTAGCGTTTTCAAGAGAACCGATACCGACCTTTTTCAGGCGACGGAATCCGATCTGCGGCAAGCATTCGCCATGCGCCTGATCCATTGCCAGCCACCCAACAGTCAAATGACGAGGAGCATCAACGCACATATAACGCTCTTCCTCTCAATCCACAAAGTTCTCCCGCAACGGCTCCAGCGAGTGCGCCAGGGCCTGGTCCTGGAAGCCTTGCGAGTCTGGCGCGAATAAACCAGTCATCTCGACCCAAAAAGTTTGTCTTAATGACAATTCTTGACCATTATACTCGCTGCGCAAGCCTTTTCGTTATTTTGTTGAGTGTGACCAGTGGTCTAAATAAAGTAAGGGTAGGCAAATGGGGTGCCGTTCGTTATCCGTTACGGTACGGCCCCCTCCGTTACGTTAGCCGTCACGTCATTAACGTGACGGATAACGTAACCTAACGAATAACGTAACGGTTGCCTACCCTAAAAATAAAGTTGATGACGCGAGCTCTAGTACAACAGGGTTGAAATACTGTCGCCAAAACATCGTAGCGATTCGTTTATAATCCTTTTCCCGGTTAAGCTTCCGATTTCCGAACTCCGCGTACTGAACATGTAGCTACTATGCAAGACTTTGTCATAAATGTCGAACGACAGAACGTTTTGGTTTGCTGGGACTGTCCAGAAATTATGTGTACATGACATGGGGGAGGGGGGGGGGTCTACGTCGAGGTACACAGAATATACACAGGGGAGGGGGGTCTCGGGGCATGTACACGTGTACATTTAGCACTAGATAAAATGGCCCGCCGCTAGGCGCCGCCCGACGAAATTTTCACTACATTCATCTAATTTTGGCCTAAAATTTCGTTGGTTTCGCCTGCGGCGGGCCTTTTTTACCTCCTCAAATTTTCAGGGCAACTAAAAACCGCACCATCCCTATCATTCGTAAATTTTCGACTAAAATTTAAACTGGTAATTTGACGTGTTTCTGTTATGTCATGTACACAGGGGGAGGGGGGGGGGGGTCCTTCCCGACATACACAAAAACACACAAGGGGGGGGGTAAAAAAAGGGACAAGATCATGTACACATAATTTCTGGACAGCCCCCGAAGGAAATTGCTCGGGAAAAGTTCTGGATGCTCACCATTCGAAAGACTTTAGTCAGGAGGACGTCTTCTTGTAGCGTCGTCACATTGTTCGTTTGCCGCGCGCGGTTTATCTGCAAGAAGCCTTCCATTGCATGAGCTTTTTTTCGCCACGTTCCCTGGCCCGAGCTATGTCTATGGCATCTCTCTCTCTCTCTCTCTACTCCGTTACCGCATTTTTGTATGTATACGTATCGTTGCGAGCACCTTCAGCTTCAGGCTACGACTTATGAAGCGAACGCAAATAGAAACAATGCATGTTTTGAATGTCTGTCAGGTCACGTCATCGTGAACATTTCCGGATTATGGGAAACACCGTTGCTTGAGGGGTAACCCTGACGAGCACTGATCAGGGCCCGGTCCGAAACCGAGCACTATTACAGAAATGGATCGTAGGTCGCGCAAATTTCCTCGGGCTAGCGATTTTCCGCAATTTAACAAGAACAGTGCGACATTCGTAGAATACCAAGAACAAGGATTACAACAAGAATTGACAAGGATTTAACAAAAAAAGAATGATCGGGCTATTTTTATTCAATGTGCCCACAACTATTCCTCGAGGTCCTCGTCGCTTTCCTCCTCAATGAGCGTCGGTTCAAAGAATTCCTCGTGTTCCTTCTTCCCGTGGCGTACCGTCACATCCCAATGCTCGCGGTCCTCGGATTCTCGGAAGTGTATCTAAAGCAGACTGTCCTCTTGTAACCATGTAAACTCTTAAAAGAGCGCAAGCATGCTTAGTGATTTAGTGGAAACGCCTACCAGGAGCCGTACTCCGTTCCCGTGATCGGCTATGTTGTAGCGGACGTTGGCCAGGTTTCTCCAAAGTCCTTCTTCGAATTCTCGGCTAAGCGACGCCGGCATGCCGACGTCTAAGTTGTCGACGTCGAAGGGCAGGTCGATGTCGTCCATGTACAGCGCGACGTCGCAGGTAAGCTGCGAATTCTTGCTTGACTAAAAATTATATTACCTACTTATATGAAATTAAACATGAAAGACAATAATAATAAAGAATAAAAAAATTTTTGTAAAAATAAAAATTAATTTACATACTACATTATTTTACGTTGATAAAGTACTTAGGGACAGGACAGTACCTCGACGACTTTCGTGAAGAACTCAGGCGTTAGAGTCACTCGAGTCATTCGCAAAAAGCGACTTCCGGGCACCGTCAAACCGTCACCGTCGGGCAAATCGTCGTCCCGCGTGAAGCAGTAGCTCAGGATGCCTTCCTCCGTCACATTGAGGCGCTCATGGTCCTCGTAGGGTATCGGGCCGTCAGGACTCAAGTGGAACTCGTTGCAGCCGCGGCGTCGAAGTGACTCGAGTAGCTTGTCGTCGATCTGCCAAACTGAAAGTCGACGGTAGCCGACAAAGGAGAACAGCAAGTAGTAACTCACATACTTAGACGCCCGTACCGTACTCGCACCGTATTCTATGGTACGGGGTACGGTATGACGCAGGTCAAGTACGGGTTTCCGTACCGTACCGTACTGGCGCAGTACAGAGTACGCTACGGCATCGTTCTCAGGCTAAAAATGTATAGCTCTAATACATGTCTAGCTCTAGTATGGGCCGTACCGTACGGGGCAGTGGCGGTCCCACGGTTCAGCCAAGTGGGGAGGACACGTGGGAGATTAGCAAAAATCTTAAAAATTATGGGTTTGCGCTGTGCCTGCGGCGCAGAGCGAGCCCCCCCCCCCATAGAACCGCTACTACTAGAGATCGACAGCCATGCCCGTATTCGTACCCGCATAATACGGTTATGGCATACAGTTCGGGGGGGGGGGGGGAACAGTACGGTACGACACACGGTACGGGTGGTCAACGTCGATCTCTAAGTTCTACTACCCTTTCTTCTTTCCATTCATATAGCTCGTCCCGCCGGGGTCCGGGATACCACTAGTGGGCCATCACCAGCGGAACGCGTACCTGGAATCGCTGAGTCGGCGATCGTGAGACGTTGGAATGTGCGCCCCTCGATCATTTGGCTTAGCACGTCTTCCTTGCCGTTATAGAAATTGCAGTTCATAACGTGCAGCTGGCGAATAAGCGCTGGTGCCGCGACGATCGCATTGTTCGGGGGAGCCTGTTCGTGTCCGTAGAGGCCGAGGCAGGACACAAAGCAGGAAGAGAGGTACGACACCGCTCTACGGACATCCGCGTCAGTTTCTAAAGCACTTCACCTCAACCAAAATTCAGTTTGAATGAATATAAAATTGTTGAAGTCTGTGCCACTTTGTGAAGCTGTAAGTGAACTTACCAATTTGAAGCTTTACATCAGTTTTCTGCGTCGGTACGACCTCCTCCTTTTCCACAAGTACAATGCTCAGCATGGCCTTTCGGTCCGTCGAGCGCGTGGGGCCGAGCTCTTCGCCTTCATAGTCCACTTGGTCGACTTTGCGAAGCGGCATTTTGTTCTTCTCGACGAGAGAGCGGAGGGATTTGGTAGTGATCTGCTTGGCGTCCAAGTCGAACCGATCGAGCCACAAGAGCACTTCCAGCATGGTTTCCGCCGGAATCTCCGTCTAAACGACGTGGACGGTAAAGGGCGTTCAATGCACTTGCTAGCCCTGGTCCATGTGGAGTTTTTCTTAATTCTTTTCTGTGATTTTTCTTGGTCTCCCTTATCCTTTTCCAAAAAAACAGGACTTTTTGTGCTTACAAGAAAAAGAGTTTAAGCGACGTTTTGCAGCAAGCAGACCATTCAGACAAAATTTTATATTAAATACAATATCATACCATTTTTTGCACGATCACACATTATACCGAAAGAGTTCCTGAAAAATTTTGCCGCTTCTACAATTCTTAGGTCCCAAGCCTGGACAAAACTGAAGGAAAATAAGCATGCCACCGAAATTAAGAGAATTAGGATACCGGAGTGTAAGTCGTTTTTGTGCTCACCTTTTCGCGGCCTTCGATGCGTCCTCGCTTCGCCGGAATTCCGTCGTTTTCAGAAGGCATTGTTTATAGCTAAAATTACTCATGCGCTTGCTTAAAAATTAGTACCGATGCATTCAACGAGGCAAAAACGCAGTGGGATGCCCACAGATATTCCGAAATACAGGAAGCTTTCTCCGTCGACTATGCAACACTTGTACGGTGCAGAAAGCAGAAAGCGAAAAAAATTTGAAAAATTTTCACGCAAAAGGGCCGAGGTAAACTATGAAAAAATTGTTTTTGAACTGATCGTGCTTAAAAATTTATCGTGAAGTCACATTGTCTGCTAGAGCTGACAGAAATGTATTTTGGCCGCGGCTCGGTATTTGGAAATATCCCGCTCAATGTGTCCGAAAAGCCAAAAAGATACTGTAGGAAGGCATTCGTGGCGAAGGCCACGAACTGGGAATGACCCCGAGAAGGGCAACGCAACGAGCAGAAAACGGCGGCATACTTGCACACTGGAGCGCTCGGCATACTTGCGGAATATAATTAGGGGTCAAAGCTAGCATTCGACTTGTCAACAGTTATTTTTGTTTGTCACTCCGAAAAAATATTGCTGCAGGGACTGTTAGGACAAACTCGGTAGCCGTACATTAGAGATCGGGAATGACCACCCGTACCGTATGCCGTACCGTGCTGGACCCACCCGTACCGTGTGCCGTACCCGTACCGTATTACGGCCCGTATTCACAACCGTATTGAACTCAGAAATTAGCCCGAGTTACGCTATTAATCAACTAAAAGAATAAAAACGACGTTCTTATGGGCAGCAGGTAGCACATGGCTGTTATTCATAATCGAAAATGGGCCTTTTTCCTTCAAAAATTTTGATATTTCTGTCTTTTTTCTTAAAAAAATATCAAATTTTCTTCAGCTTTTTGTCACCAAAGGGTCCCAAAAAATCCAACCAATAATACGGGTTCTAGTACGGCCCGTAGTACGGGGACCCCCCGTACCGTATGCCGTACCGTACTGGACCCACCCGTACCGTATGCAGTACCCGTATTATACGCGTACGGGAACGGGTACTGGCCAAAGGCCAAAAATGGACGGTAGAATAGAAGGAAAACTGGAAAAGGACTGCCTATTAGTAGTGGCCTAAATGAATCCCAAATTTAACAGACACGTTCTGGACAGCCACGACTGCAGTCCGAAGTTCTCGTGAAAGCCTCGCGACCGTCGCACGCTCGACCGCATTCAGTCCGCCAACCGACACCGTCTGCAGAGGACTGTGGAGCGCATGCCGGAAGTGTAACGTGCGTACACCTTTGCGGATGACTCTTGACTTAATGAGATTAGGTGCCGACCAGGCCCACAAAGGTTACACGTTTTCCCACGTTCTTTACGGCGCTGCGCAGCTATCGACCGATAGCTGCGCAGCGACGCTAGGCCACAGAACGCAGCAATTTTGCACAGTCAGTTAGGAAAGTCATGAACAGTTAGGTATGCCATTCTTGTCCGAAATGTTCCAAATCCTTGTTCATAAGTCGCAAAACGGGTTAAA
The DNA here is from genome assembly GCA_020875895.1 of Aphelenchus avenae. Classification (NCBI taxonomy): domain Eukaryota; kingdom Metazoa; phylum Nematoda; class Chromadorea; order Rhabditida; family Aphelenchidae; genus Aphelenchus; species Aphelenchus avenae. The sequence goes on along the minus strand of JNEY01000031.1, from coordinate 350,190 downwards.
ACTGAATCCACTCAAACCCTAACACTCCTGGCGGAAACAACGTTTTAATCCGCCTTCTTCGTTGGGTGGTATGAAACTACATAGTGCATGAACTAATCAAGCTTTTGCAAAGTTCCTTTGCCGTGACAGTTAGTTTTTGCTTATTGTATAGCTTGCAAACATCACCAGTGTATTGTTCCTGACGTCTTGGGAACTGACTCCGTTGGCCGTTATGGGCAAGCGATGACTCATTATCTTGCGGGAACGTCGATGTTTTCTGCTTCGTTCGTATCATAAACAACGCGAGCCGCGGGATGCGCAATTATTACTCAGCGAAGTGTCGACAGGAGCCAAAATATGACGGGCAGAGCTCTCGGTCGCGCGGAGCGAATGCGCCACAGCGTGCTCGGCGTCGCGGCCTGAGACCATCAATAAAACGAGGCAGCGTGAAAAGACAAGATTCGTAGACGCTGCGAGGGTGGCTCGCACAAGAAAGCTGAGATTGGCCGGTATGTCGCGAGAAGGGGTGACCGTCGATGGACAAAGGCCGCAACCACATGGAAGCCAAAGGAAGAAGCTCCGAAGAACGGGCGGATGCCGGAACGCAGGGAGAAACCTGTCTGCGAAACAATCGGTACAGGCTGGATGACCGTAGCACATAACCGATAGAAACTTCGCAATCGTTGAGCAATTTGTTTGATTTATGCCTCCTCGAAAAAGTAGGCCTACTATTCTGAACTGCAGTCGCAGGCATTAAAACCGTTTTTCAAGGATAATTTCCGTGACGAACACTGTACGTAACAGGTCAATATGGTACTTTGCGACGATCTGTCCCCAAGATAGCGGGGATAGCCGCGTGTAAATTGAGTAAGAACTCACTGACTTATCGCTGTCTATGTGAAAGTGTCCAGAATTTGGCAAATGCCCGCCGGCTTCTTAACATCGGCAGCACATTTTCGCTGAACTGGCCTGTTAGCTCAACTAGTGTGAACTGAAGTGAACTAAACTGACCTCCAGTTGAGTTCAGATCAGTTGGTGCAAGACCCGGTTCATCGGAAACTGTGATTGGCACGGTTGAACCACCACCGGGTAACATATGTGCAGCCGACTCATCACAAACCACGATACAGCCCTGAACGTCTATCTTTATTTAAGCATTTTTACATCATACGACCCCGCGTAGTCCGACTAAAATCACTTCGCTCCATTTGCTCGCAACCGAACCTTGGTTCTTTATTCGAGAGATCTGCGTCCTCCTAAAGTGATCGTTGTCTACGTGATACCTCACGGGCTCGTTAAGCCTTTCGCCCACTTCGCTTGTTTGCAGCTGGATCGACATCGCGCGGCAAATATTCTTGTACATAAAAACATGAGCGAAACTTCCTTTGGCTTTTATCGTAGACGGTCCTTGTGTAGTCAGAGTAGGCATTGGCCGTGCACTCAGGCGCGTAGCTATCGGCTGGTTACGCCATTGCTTGTACGTTATACGTCACCGTGAATAAACAACAAGCTCTGTTGCTCGACGCATCGGCCGCACGAGCAGGCCGACTGAAAAGAACTTGTAGATAAACATCCTACTTGTGATGCATTCCACGCACAGCGACCCGCTAAGCCCTTTATTAGTGCTGGGCGCCCCCGGAGTAACGTACCGGTTCCACACGTTTAAAACCGGTCCCGATACCGATTCCTCGGAAAAAAACACCTTGTTCACTGACTGTGGGGAAACTAGATATGGCCGCCGCCTGTTCGCAACTTATTCGACGTCTCGCGGTCCGCAAAGTCTTTGATCAGATTTTGCTTTTGTTTGCTCCGCAGGCCCGGCGTCGCACTGCTTAACGAGTCATCTAAATGATCGTGAAGGACTCGAACGATCGTTTCTACATTCTTCGCCGTAAGTTCATGTGGTTGTTATTTGGAAGGGTAGGCAGCTGTCCCGCACTGTACCACATAACGACGAAACGACGATAAACAACAAGCTCTGTTGCTCGACGCTTTGGCGCTAACGAGCACGCCAATGCCGAAACTCACGGATGGTCGTCGCCTGCTTTCGACGCATTCACGACCCGCGTCCCGCTAAATCCCTTATCACGTTGTGTTTTTGTTTGCTTAGTAGGCAGGGCGGTGCACGGCTTAAAGATTCACGTAAATGATCGTCAAGGAATTTAAATGATCAGTGAAAATGCACTGAAGAAAACTAAATGATCAGCGAAAAAACGGCAATGATCATTAAGCAACAAAACGCTCGTTTGGCGTTTTTATTCGGTCGTTATCTGCTGATGTAGGCACCGGGCGTGCACTCTATGACTTCGCAGTGAACACACAACGCGCTGAGCCTACTGACACAAACGGCAGGTGTGAGCGGTGCTCGTGCTACACCCGAGCGCCAAATGCATTACAAAGATTGCTTGCTTGCTGCTGCGTCCGTCCTAACACATGGCACTTGCTTGAAGGCGTGTAATGTGTTCCTCATTAACGATTAAACACTATCCATTTCGGTGTCAGTGTTCGTCCTTGTTTTTGAGAAAACGTAATGTTTCACTTGATCGTTGCATTTCATTGGCAAGCAACAACTAAAATCAGAAATAGCACTTGCACGTCCTTTGACGGCGAATCTTGACTCTTCCGCTAGGTCAGAATGGTAAACCGGATCGAGTTGTTTTTGCGAACGGGGTCGAAACTTCTGAATAACCAGAACATTTATGTTGATTGTTCAGCATGGACGGCGAATGACAAATTCACGTGTGACAGAGCCAAGCCGAACTAACGTGGCATGCACGAGTAACGACGTTGTTTGGTGTCGCCGTCGCGTTGCTTGCCTATCAGCGCTGAAAGGCTGGTCTGGAATCGACCCCTTGGTCGTAATCGTAACTAACCCCGCGTAACCTAGTAGCGTAAGCGTAAGGGGAGCAGCCCTCCATCGCTTCACAAAACTATTGGAGATGCTGCGGTTCTAGTACGCTATGCGGGTGCAGGGTCGATAAAGGGGGCAAGGTGTTTAGGTTCCGTACCGTACGGGGGGGGGGGGACAATTTTTGTTTGTACGACAGGGGGACGGCGCATTTTTCATTAAAAAATAAAGTTTGTTTATAATGCATTTTGCATTGTTTTCAAGTGTTTTTAATGTAAAAAATGATTGCCCCTTCATCCGGCTCTTGAGTGACCCCCATATAGTGCCTGGCACTATATGGGGGATAGTGCCTGGCCTGGCACTATATATGGGATCTTTTCGCGAAGAAAAATGTCTAAAAAGTTGTTAAAAAATTAAGCTAAAACAAGTCTAAAATAGATAATATAGGCTAAATATGCCATTTTAACGTTATTTTAGTGATTTGGGGCCATTTTGACCCATTATAGGCTAGGTAGTACCGATGCCGATAAGGAATACGCAGCTGATCATGACATGCATGTACTGCTCCTGCTGCCCGGGGGGGGGGGAACAGAACGAACGTACTGCAGTCTACCAGCATCTTTTGCCTATACTAACTTCACGCACTAAAAAATGTCGTGACAAAAAATGCGTATCTCCGAATCCGATTTCCCGAATAACAACAATTATTAAACAATAAATCGCGTAAAATTCCTAGAAGAGGATGGAAATCGTCTAGAGTTTCCAAAAAAAAAGTTTCTTGACATTGCTTTGAACATAGAAGCGTGTTGTCGTGTACGTCGCACTTCATGAATTGTGGTTTGCGTCGTGTGGCCGGCTCGGATAGTCACACCGTTTAACCTGAGTCACGTCGTCAAGTTTGCAGGCGAACGTTTAAACGACTCTTTTTGTAGGGCCAGACCGACTTGTTGCATCAGCCCACAAGCAGAGTAAGTAAGGATAAATTCCCCAATGCGAAAAATCGCGTTGATTTCTCGAGGTTTTGGCATGAACACCGCGAAGTTATGAATCATGTTTTGTGTCATAAAACCGGCTATGGTGCATTGTCGTTTCGCACGCACCTCATCATCATGCGGCTCACATCATTCCGTCCACGTTTCTTCCGATTGATGCCGTTTATTCGCCTTCAAATAACTTTGCATGGTATGGTATGCTGCTTGGGCATCGTATGTGAAGGGGAAAACAGGTAAAATGAACAAAGAGAACTATAAGTGACATAGGTGTGCGTCGATAGCGGTGATGCGTCGAAGAAATCAGTGTAACGCAGTGGAGCAGCAGCTGTTCGCGTCGCTATGATGCGGGCGTCCGACGTAAAGCGACTGGCGGCGATGCAGATGCATTGCTGCAGCGTTGAACGGCCCCATTCGTTAGAGCATATGGCTCCTGACCGCGCTGCGTGCTGCCTCGGTTGTCACGCCTTCCGCAGGCGGCCACGTAGACGCGAATGAGGCGTCGTTTGTCGGGAATAGCGCTAAGAGGACGCCCGCAACGCGGGCAAAGAACCGAACGGTGTTTGACAACGACGAATAAACGCAAATAAACGTTTGAATCAAACAAATGAAATGAGACGTTAGTTTGCTCGAAGTTAATGAACGACACCGAAGGGCCCAGTTAAGTTGTGCTAAACGAACGATCCAAATGAATGAATTAACGAATGAAAGTAGAAGGAATGGTAAAGCACAAGCCCCGTATATAAGGAGGTGGTCGGCATATGTCGGCGTACCTTCAAGATTTCCTAGAATTTTCGAATTATGAGGGCGCAGCCGGCGGTATGCTCACGATGCCAGGTATGTTGTACCATGTTAGTGGTCGGGGAAATAACATGAGCAAATAGACAGTTTTCCGCTTTGGCCCAGTTTTAATTTCCAGGCAGCCGAGACCAAAACTATTTTTTATTTATTTTTATTTTTTTGTTTTTTTTTAATTCACTAATTTAATTAAATGCAAAAAGTATGTTACCACGGCAGTTAAAGAACATTTCCTCGAACCTTTTTCTAGCATGTTCTGAAGGAAATCGCCTCCTTCATCCCGCCGCAGAACCGTATCAAATTTTCCCCCCTCAGTGAAGGCTCCACTTGTTTCCGCCTGGTATTAGCTGGTTCTTGAAAAAAAAACAATTGTGGCACTTACCCCCCCCCCCCCCCCCACGTACGACTGGACCCTAGACGGCCCAAATGCGTGGGTCTCATTTCCGCGACTGGAAATAGGTTTGATTAGAGGGACTCTGCGGTGTTTTTTTGAGATTTTACAATAAATTCAGCATTTCCGGCTTAAATTGTTTTAGCGGACGGAATCCGAGCTGCGGCAAGCATTCGCCATGCGTCTGATCTGTTGTCAGCCACCCAACAGTCAGATGACGAGGAACATCAACGCACACGTTACGCTATTCCTCGCCACCCATAGAATACTTCCAGAATGCATCCAGCGTGTACGCCGATGTCTGGTCTTGGAAGCTCTGCGAGTATGGCGCTAGTCACACCAGCCATCACGACCAAAAAAATGTTTTTAATGGCAGTGCAGCCACTTCTGTGCTATGCAAGCTTTATTGACACTTTTTAAGTGTAGTTAGGCGTAATTAAAAACGTAATTACGAACGATGTGGTACGGGGTGCTGTGGAACACAGTCGCGGAAATATTTGTAGCGTCCGCAAAATGTGACGTAATGCAGGTTGTGAGGCCTGCACTCGGGATTCTCTCCTTTGGACGTTCCACGTCCCCGGCGTCGCCTTGCGACCGGCAGCTATCACGCGTGGCCCCAAACAGATCTTGCTGCCGTTGTTGCCGACGGATTGCATTCCCGCAAGCTATGCGGACGCCTCCCGCATTCCAAAGCTACCACATCCCACGCCGATCGCTTGACCTTTCACGGGGATCTATGTGCACATCACATAGATGACCAAGGGCGTAGCTAGGACCCCTCCAGCCGAAATTGAGAGCGTATTTTACCTAAAATAGCCCGCCGCAGGCGCCGCCAGAGCGATTTTTACTCTTATGTCACAAAAATAATCGAAAATTAGAACGAAATGTGTCAAAATTACTCAAATTCCTGAAATAGAAGAATGTGCCTTGGACCCCCCCTTACCCTCGCCGGGCATTCGGCCCGGCGAGGGGGGCCCCCTAGCTACGCCCTTGCAGATGACTAACACTACGGCCACAACGGATTGCGGCCGCAACGGCCGCAACCACCGCAATGCGGTACCGCAAAAATGGGTGGCCACATAGACCACCGCAATGCGGCCGCATTGCGGCCGCATTGCGGTGGAGTTTCAAAGAAAAAGTTGAAAACTCCAGCGCAATGGCCGCAATGGCCGCCGCAAAGCAATGTGACCATAGGGGGGACCCTTGGGATGAAGGGAAATCGACCATCGCCGATCGTCTCCAAATTTTGCCACGACGCTAATCTTGACAAACCATTTCCAAATATGTATGTCATTTTCAAAAATTCCGACTTTTTTCTCGGTGCGTTAATATGGAGCCATAATGTTCTACTGCACTGTACTTACGCCTCTAGTGTGTTTTCAGCCGTTTAGGGCGTCATCATTCATTATGCACACCTAGTAATTCTGTTGAAATCACTGATTGCGGCCGCAATCCTATGTGGCCACCCTTTGCGGCGGCGCAAAGCGGAGCTGTACCGCAAAGGGTGGCCACATAGGATTGCGGCCGCAAGGCCGCAACCACCGCAATGCGGCCGCAAAGCGGTGGTGTTGCGGTGACGGTTTTGATGTGGCCACGTGGCCACATAGGATTGCGGCGTTGCGGCAGTGCGGTGTTGCGGCGTTGCGGCCGCAATCCGATGTGGCCGTAGTGTAACTCACGAGCATACCGCCTTACAGCGATCCCACTAGCCGCTTGCGACAAAAGTCTGGCCATAGAAGTGTACTGTTTGTAGAGATTGGTTGCGTTGTATTCTGGGATCTGGGATTTGTTGTATTCTGGGAGTGCATAAATAGGGAGTCTTCGACCGAAAGGTCGGATTCCCATCAATGGCATATTGTGTCTAAGGCAGAGTTTGGAATGGGCCCGACTTTGATGGGCCCGGCGCGGTCCTGGGCCTTAAGGCAGTTTTTCTTTTTTTACTTAGGGAAAATTTGCCTCGGTCCCCCTTTGGTACCTTTTTTCAAGATGCCAGAATTCTACCCTGTTAAGCTACTTGGGTTTCTGCAGACAAAATATTCGCAAATAATAAAGACGCCAACTGGGGTTTATGAGGCAAAACCTGATCATAAAAATGGTCAAAAATGGCCTAAATTTGGCCCAGACTAAAGACGGGCCGGCCCGGGCCGGGGCTGAATTTAGGCCCGGCCGGCCCATCCCGAACCATGGTCGAAGGAAGGGTCTCCCGAAGAGCGATGAATGTTCGTGATTTATTCATAGGAATTGGTTCATTATTTTTGGCAGATATAGCTGATAGGGTGCTTAGCGCTCTTTAATACAACTCTTCACAAGCAACGGCAGTCGACTAGTCGAGGACGATAACATACGGAGCCGGCAACATATAGTTCCTGGAGTCTCGGGACGTCCGCGGAGCAGGTGACAAGCGACTGTTGTTAACCCGGATTAACCGCCCACGGTAGTAAACTTCGGGCAAGCCGAGCATTGCGTTGCTTCGTGGCGTCGCAGAGTTAGTTGGCGTGACGCCATTACGCCATGACGCCATTAAATAATGTCCCGTAAACCGACGAAAACTCGTTCTCCATCATCGTCGTTCGTCGACGTGTCTCGAGCCTCGATTTTGCTTTTTTTTATATGGCGCGTCGCACTCGACGCACGGGCTGAATGAGGCGCCCTCCGACTGTGAAGGGAATCCGCCGCTGCTTGCGACCCGATTCAACTCCACGCAGGCCCGTTAAGATCTTTGACGCGTCATTTTTTCTTTTTTAAACCGGATAATCAAGCACCTCTGCTCATTCACGAATGTACGTGAACGTTGGTTTGATTTGTTCAGCGGGCGTTGTCTGCGTACACGAGCTCTCTTTCCAAGCCCTCCAGTTTCGAACAAACGCTTATGTATCCGCTAGATATGTGACCGTGTTTCTGATCTTTGGGCTAAATTAACGCGTTACTGGTGTGCTTCCAAAAAGACAAGTTAAGCTGTTGGTCCCCATGCCCGGTATCTCAACGAAAAGTTATTTACTGATCAAATATCGACCTAATCGCATTTACGGAAGCGTTATGTACGCAGGACTCGTACCATGGCGTCGCATCTAAATTTCCTACATCGAGTAGCTTGCGGTACCGCTAAGTACGCATGACTTCACGCATGCGTATCCAAAATATTTCATGCTCCATGGATTTTCCTGATGCTTCAGCTATCGCCTAACAAGTACCATCGGTACTTACCAACTGATACGTACCGAACAGCCATCTCCCACGGAGGTTATGTCACGCCGGTTTGAAACTTTGCCATCACCCCCCCCCCACCGTTTTACGTTATTGTGGTGACTAGCCGCCATAATAGTCCTTTCATACAGTTCACTGCGGAATCGGTGCGCATTTTATGCAAACGGCATCGTACACAAACACGTGATTGAGCGCTGAACGGCATAAAGACTGTACACGGTGCTGTGTGCTCAAGCGTAGTCTGTCTGTCCTTCTCGTCCCACCTGCGTCAAAGCGCTATTTGGACGCCGGCAATTTAACCACGGGCAGACGGACTGCGTAAACAGCGCGACCCGCTAAACGGATAGGTTTCTCCTTCTACACAGGCTTTCCACGGAGTTTTATTTCCACGGTAGTCACTTTGGGTTCGCGTGGAATACTGCGTTTTCTCTAATAAGGCACCCCCTCTTTTAGCTTCCCCCTCTAATTGCCCCCATAAAATGTAAATTTTTGGTCAAATTTCGATGATTTTTGGCCAATTTTTCGGAACTTTCACCAAATGAACTGCAAAATAACCTCCACACTCTGTTAGCTACGCACACTGTTTGAGGTAGATTGCTTAATTTCCCCCCCCCCCCCAAGGTCGCTGTTAGAGAAAGTACGGAAGTCCGGACTTCATTCTTGGATCAAGGGACACTTCGGAGTGATTTTTATGCATTCAGATGGGGAAGTGTAAAGGAGTTTTACGCGTTACGTTTATGCCTTATGCGACGTACACTCTACGATTTAGAAAGCCGTCTACGTTAGCTCTTGCAGCAGACCTCTCAACTGCAATGTCCAAAACACCCACCGTCACTCCTTCCAGGAAGCGTCCTCTTTCGCGAGAGCCCAGTCCGCCGAAGTACCAGGAGGACTTTGGCAAAGTGAGCCTTCGCCATGACATTAGTTCGCTGGATTCTGACTACACTATGAAAGATCCTGCGCTTCTGCGTAAGCTCCTTCTGAGGATCGTGCCCAAGATGCGGGCCGAGGAGAATGAGGTCCTCACCGGTGAGCTTGAGCGGACGTGCGACCAAGCGGAGAGCATGCACGAGCCGACCGTGATCAACTTGGGAACGGAACAAGGACTGCTGGCCACAATGGTGCGCATGAGCGACGCCATGGTGAGGGCTCTCGCTATTTCTGTCATAAAACTACGGCGGCCTGACTCGAAGTTCGCAGCTCCAGATGGTAGCCAGGTACGCTAACAATGTTGTTTTTGTTTTGTTGCAAAGCAAAAAATATTTAATCCGAAAACAAAGTAAACTGTTTGTTTTTTTTAGCAGTTCGGACCTTGCATTTCTCGTTTGGCGGACAGTTTGTCATCGAAATGTTCGTGTAGGATGCCACAAGATAACATGGGGAGTAGTTCATTCTTTGGCCACGACCGTGGCGTTCCCAAATACAACAAGCCTGAGGATTCGAAAAGGGGTCTTGAAACTAAAGTGAAGAATAATACGTAATCAGCTCTTCAAGGGTTACCTCGAAAAATCGCCATTTTGGGGGGTCACTCCCTTTTTTCAGTGGACTGAAGGGGCTTTCAGCCAAAAATTATAAACGTGTTTTTTAACTTTGCATGGGCTATCAAATAATACCGAAACTCGAGGGGGTAGCTCAAATTTTTTTCCTTCCATACCCGACAGCCGATTAGGGTTGTATGGATTCCGAATGAAGACGCTTTTTGGCCCGACTTTGTTACTGTATGGTCTTGACAGCTAAGGAGCATCCAACACGTTTTGATGGGGGGGATGGAGCCGGGGGGGGGGGCAAACACCTTTTATTACTAACCCTGGATTTTAGTGACGCAACAAGTAAGGTAAAATAATCCCAATAGTGGGGAATTCGCGAGCCAACTTTATTGTTTCTTTAGTCAGCACCAGCAGCAATGCCAATGTCGGCCAATCGTCTTGGCCCGGCCACTGCAGGCGGAAGTCGAGCGGCGGAGCAGTCTGGCGGACAATGACCGTCGGGCGGACAGTGGTCGGCCGGCTCGTTTCATTCGTGGGCTAATCCGCCGCAGCAAGCGATGTACGGAGGCTATTCGCCAGCGATGTATTCGGCTCATGGTCCGCCGAATGGACATCCGCCTTATGGACATCGATTGCCACCGCCACATTTGGCCTACGGTCCGACGAGCGTACCTCCGTCTTCGGCACAGCCAATGCCACTAGCGCATTTGGCCTATGGTCAGCCAAGTGGACCTTCACCGCCGGGACTACCGTCGCATTTGGCTTACGGTCAACCAGCTGGACCTCCTCTTCCTCTACCAGCGCATACCGTTCCCGGTGGGCCAAGCGGACATCCGCCTCCGGGACACCACGTGCCACAAGTGTATGGGAATGGATATCCGCTAACTGGACATCAGATGGCCGCAGTGCAAGCGACTTATGGTCCGCCGTGTGGAACTTCGCTTCATGGCCACGATCAGGTGCTAGCGCATTCCAGCGGGCCTCAGGCCCCTCGACACCAGCTCCCGTCAGCGCATTCTGCTTCCGATGAGACGACTCCAGGCCAAGAACACCAGTAATGGTTCGATTTCCTGATTTCTCATTTCATCCTTGTTAACTAAAGAGCTGTCCCTATGCACGCACGAATCAAAAAATTTCAATCTATAAGTGTTCAAGAGTTATGTAAAACTGGAAGATTTCGGCTATTCATTCGGCTACGAAAAGTTACGGCCGCCCGAAGTCCCCCAGTTTGCCTTCTGCTTACATGGGATATCAAGCGGCATATTCGACGATGCTTAGCCGGTTAAAAGAATATTTTTTGCTCATGCCTATCCCAAGAGCGGTTTTCAAGCACTAAGAATTTGAAAATATCATCTTTTTTATTTGGTGCTTGCCCTGGGGTCGATGAGCGGAAGGAGATGGGTGCTTTCATGTGTCGTACGCTAGTATGATGGAAGCGTACATGCTGGAACACGTGGGACTTAGGCCGTGTCCTACGGTGTTAACTAGCCCAGACTCAGTTCCCGGAGGAAGTGGCCGGCTGTGGCCTTAGTCGCCAAAGCGACAGGCCCCGATACTCATAAACCGTCGGCTTATATCCCACCACCCCAAATTTTTGAGCCAAGCCATCCCATTTCAAGCCCACGTTTTAACTTGTGTGTGTGCTGGACATTTGATGGCATGACTGTTGTTCGCGAAGTTCTCCGCCAGAAAATGCGCGAAGATCTTTGTCGTTTTCCTTTCTTTTGTCGTAAACGTGCAAGTGAACGGTACGCATATCGCATAAAGTCCTTTGGACTGAGGCCTGCATTATGAAACGTTGTTTGAATACTGCCTACTTAGGATCCGGAACCTAAATCATGCGTATTCAGCCCTTACCCAAATAAGCATAGTTTAGTTCCTGGACGCAGCCTGAATGTGAGTGTACTAGCACCTCACATTCGCTAATGCGGAAGCAAAGACTCTAGTATGGTTTAAAAGGATTTTGACAGGGTCGTCGGCGCTTAGTTTGAATGGTTGCTCTAATGCCCAAGAGACCCTTTTGTGACCTTTCCACTATGGGTTGACTCGTGCTTTGGGAGCTAGCGCACCTGCGATGTTAGCATTAGGATATGCTGTTGATTATCCTTCGTCGTAGGCATGACTAGGTGCAATTCGTCCAGCGATTCAGCGTTTCGCCGGCAAATTGCATGCTTTCGTATGCTATGTACGCATGAATGCGTACAGGATGACTTTCCGTCTCTGTATCTTCCTGCATTCAGTAGCATGCGATACCGCTGGGCACGCATGACCCCACGCGAGCACGTCCATAGCATGACATGCCTCATGTCACTTCCCTGGAGCTTAGATTATCCCTTGGTTACCGACTATCCTCCTGGGCTACATTGTCTCTGCTTAGCCGACGCGGTCCCTGGAAAAAGACTGAAAATGCGATGTTTGGCTTAGTCAAGTAAGTTGTCTGATTAGGCATGCCTGCGGTGCACTGCGGGGTGCAAACAATCTACATCCATTTTCTGCAAAAAGACGGACCACACGCAAATGTCATTTGCAAATGCATAGCTGATGAGACGGAGCGCTACGTGCAGCAGCCAGGCACGTCGTCCTCGCCACTTCCGGGACAGACTAATTGCATTTGTGAGGTTCTGCGACGCGTGATGGACGAGAGAACCGCCCGCCGCGCCGTTTCGGCGTCAGTTCCGCATTCCGCCGGTTATGTCAGAAGCGGCGACCGCGTTTGATGTGATGTTCAGCATAACAGTGCTCCTTGAGTTTTTAGTTTTCTGGGAGTTTCTCGGACTCATTGTGCGCCCGCACTCAGGCACAATGTGGACCGAGAGCTCGTCTGCTTCCGCAGTCAGTTTTTTTGGCAATACTTCGCCACGACCTTTGCACTCCTTAGCATTTTTCCAGGAGTTACAAAAACGAAATAAGGGAATAATAAATCGAATAATAAAGAATCATAAGAATAAAAGCCGGGACTACTTACGCCCATCGAACCTGTTTTGCCTTCACCCCAGTGCTTTAGGTGATAGTGGCTAGCCGGCATAAAAGTCCTTTCATACAGCCCTCTTTGGTGCGTATTTTATGCAATAGAATTGGACCACACATGGAGTCAAGCGGTGGACGACAGTGTAGAGGTCCCGCATGTCCTGTACGTCGCTTTTTGCCCAGGCGTTGCCTACGTGTCCTTATCGCCCCACCTGCGTCAGACTGCTATCATGCGCGCAAACGGCAATTTTAAGCCCCATCGAGCCATGGGCAGACTGGCCGAGTAAACACGGCCACTCGCTAAAACGAACGCAGTTCCCCTTTTACATAGGCTTTTCGCTGTTTATGACGGCTAGGAGACGCTTTGTTTTCACTATGAATGGGTTTGCTAGTTATCCTAGCGTGTGGCGAGACAATTTGCTGGTATGTCACAATGCTGTGCTTCCTCAACATCGGGAAACTGTCGCCGTACCGATGTGCCATACCGTACTGATCCCCGCGTACTGCCGTACCGTACTGATCACCCTGTGCCGCACAGCGTACCGTACTCAGTACGGCGCTGTAATCCGTGCCATCGTCCCTTTGAGCCGTCACTTTGAGCCGTAACCCGACTAAAGTGCATATTTTAATAAGAACTTTTTTAGAACAATGCGTATGACTTTTGCAGAATTGATCATAAGAAAGGTATAGCGAACTAGACACAAACAGAGCGAAATTTTGCGAAAAACAGAAGAACTTTCCGCCGTAGGGTCACTGTACGTGCCGCATTAGGTCACACGTTTACCGGGCTAAATTTTCTCTTGTAATTTTGTTAGACCAAACTAGCATTTTGAAAAGGCCTCTAGGTATTACGTAAATTACTCGGAAGTGTTTCAAAAGATTTCCGAAAATTTCTGCGTTTGCTAATCTTAGGCCAAGCATGCTTTTCAGGGGGTCTTCTTTGGAGAGCATCGGAAGATGTCGTAGGTATTGAGGTAACGGGGTTCACGAAGTCTGTCTGGTCTCTCTCGCGTTGTGGTAGCGTCAAACATTACGACTGCCCAACTGCGTTTCCTGACGTCGTGTAATTATGACATTTTTAGCGAACCGCCTGCTCTAGCTCTCTTAGCAGACAGCGCCTGCTAGCTCACAAATGTCGAAGGCACCTGCCGGTGACGGTTCTAGGAAGCGTCCACTTCCGCGAGAACCCAGCCCGCAACACCTCATGGATGACTTTGACAAGCTTCGGCTCAGAGTTGACATCAATTCACTGGATACGGACTGGGCCATGAAGGACCCATTGCAACTCCGTGAGCTGCTGCTGAGAATAATTCCCAACTTACGGCCGGATGAGGTCGACAGTATCTCGAATGAGCTCGAGCGGGTGTGCGACCAGTCGAGTAACATCCACGTGCCCACCACGATCGACCTCCGCACGAAAGAGGGCTTATCGGACACGATGGCGCGCCTCAGCGACGCCCTCATCAGGACAATGGCAATCGCTGTTCTAAAAATTCGGCGGCCTGACTCGAAGTTCGTAGTCCGAACAGACGTCAAGGTACGCCTAGACTGTAGGGCTGAGCAGTCCTCGAATTAACATTCTGAATATCGCAAATACACTTGTTTCTTATGATGGTCAAATTTATGGAGGAAACAATGAATATTAGCGACGTAATATATGCGGCCTCGTCAGTAAAGATCGGCAGCCGTACAAATAGCACGGCCGTACTGTACCGTACTGCGTACTGTACGGTACGGAGGGGGTCAGTACGGGACAGAGTACTAAAGGTCGGCAGTCGTACAGATAGTACGGCCGTATTGTACCGTACTCCGAACTGTACGGTACGGCTGCTGATTACAGATCCTTAAACTAAACTATCTGCATATGGCAGAATTTGTGGACCTCCCATACAGTTTCTTTAGCATGCGCGTCCAGCAGAAGCAACAACGTCAGCATCGGCCAGGCATCTCGACCCAGGCGCAGCAAGCGGGAGTCGAGCGGCAGTGCAACATGGCGGACCATGGCCGCAAGCCGGGCAGTGGTCGGCCGGACCGTCTCACTCTTGGGCTATTACGCATAATCAAGCGGCGTACGGAGGCCATCAGCAGCCGCAGCAGTTCGCATATGCTCTGCCGAGTGGTCATCCGACTATGGGGCAACAACTTCTACCAGCGCACTGGACTTCCGGGCAGCCTGGTGGACCTGCGCCCAGTGGGCTCCAGCTGCCGCCGCATGCAGCTTATGGTCCGCCGAACGCTCACTCGATTCCTGGTCATCAAGCGCCGCCCACGCATGCGGCTTATGGTCCGCCGAGTGCGCATCCGCGTCCGTACCAGGTACCGCCAGGCCATTCAGTCTACGGTCCGCCTAGAGGACCACCGCCTAATGGGCCGACTTTTGGTCCACTAGATGGACCTTCGCCTCCTGGTTCTGGCCCGCCGACGGGGCCTCCGGCTGCTGGCCCACAGAACCCATAACCCTACGCCTCCGCGAATTACGCGTCTCGTTCACCAATTCGATACTTTTTTCCGGCGTTCGCAGCAAGTGTTGCCAACCGTTCCAGTATTTTTGTAGGGCAGTAGCGAGCATTTCCGGAGTCAACAGTGCACTTCTTGCGTCACGAATTCAACGTGCTTCTCTCGATGTCCATGGCTCTTGTATGCATCCTATTCTCCTTCTAATAGACACGAACTTCTCGTCTATCGCAAGCGGTTTGCACATAGTGCCTGGATAAATAAATAACACGTAAATGATTCAAATGAGTACCGGAAAATGGTTTCGGTAAGCTGTTTTATAGGTACTCGTCATCTTACCGATATTCCCGTTGGGCGAAATATTCAAGTAATGAGGCCCCCGGTGGGGGACGAATGGGTGCGAGAGGCGTGCGCACAATCTGGGGGCAGAAGTATGCGCCGGAAATTCAAGTGTTCAAACGATCAACGGTACTCTTTCCTGTGAAAAAAGTTGGTTACTCGGCCGGCGCTCCATTCGATATTTCCGTTAAATAGCGAGTGACCGTGGGCTTAGCTTCCATGGCGCTCGCTATCACATGGAAGCAGGAAACGGTATTCGAAACTTTGAGCGGGCATAAATTTTTCTAGCCAACAGATCGGGTTGAACGTATCCACTTTTCCATAACTTTAGAAGCCCTATCGTATGATATCAAAACTGTCCCGATAGCGAAAACTTTTTGTCCACGGACAAGGAACAGCGCTTTAGTGTAAAAGCATAGGGGAACCATTTTTTGATCATATCACAAAAGGGCTTAGAAGGAGACAGGGCAGTCAAGGGGGAGCAAGGGTCTAGGGGGGCAAGATCCTGTCCGCCGAAAAAAATGCCTCTTGGTACCCCCTTACCATATTTTTTCGTGCCCTCAGAAATTTAGGGGGGGGGGGGGTGGGCATGGCCCCCTGCTCCCACTGTCGGTACGCCATTGTGGCACACTTCATTAATTTAGTCTATCAGCTCATGATCACCAAAGCTGACTGTTGCAGAACTTTATTCAGCTTAAGTTCAAGACATCCTGCGTCAAAAAGCCGGATGCTGGCTGTCTGGAGCGAAATGGCAGTTAGAGTGAACGACAATTTTTTCACAATTTAATTGCGAAACGAGACTATTCTTCAGAGAGATATGACAATAAGTCGTATAAATAGGGGAGTCATTTTATACGGTCAAGCACAAACGAGCTTAGACGGAAATAAAGCAATCGTCAGAATACAAGATGCTTTCAGTAGGCGCTTGCCTCCTCGCTGACCGCCTTCGCATAGCTCTTCCCGCGACCGCACTTAGCGGCGATATGCGGCGCGAAGACCGCAGCAATGCCGATGAATAAGCACGCGTTGACGCCACCGGCGGCCTGAAAGACGCATTACGTAAAGACATAGAATCGAAGAATAGACCCATGAAATATGCTGGGCACCCTCAGGGCCGCAGCCGACTTTGATCCTATCCTGAATTTTTAAAAACCTATCCGACTATCTGTGTCTACTCCATAAAATCACCGATTTTCGAAATCCGATTCTCTGCCTAGAAGTGAACCAGGGCTGCGGGATGAAATTTGGTTGACCGAGACCGAGACCGAGACCAGACTACCGAGACCGAGACCGAGACTTTGAAAATTTTCGGCTCGAAATCGCCCCACCGCGGTCAAAAATGTAAAAAATTCGGTTAATATTGGCCCGCCGCAGGCGACACCAACGAAATTTTGGAGGACATTTAGAGAAATATAGTGAAAATTTCGTAGGTCGGCGCCTAGCGNACATGGCCGAGACCCGAGAACAATTTGGATTTCTTACATGACCGAGACCGAGGCCGAGACCAGACCCCCCGAGAGTCTCGGTTTTCGAGACCGAGACCGAGACCCGCAGCCCCGAAGTGAACCAGTATATCGATCATTTTGGCAGGTTCCGATTCTCGATTCCCTTCGAAAAATCGACTCCGGTACCGATTCCGATTGTCGCATAGCCCTAGAATGGACGTACCGCGAGCCATCCGAACGCGTTGCCGGTCGAGAGAATGGTGCTCTGCGCCACTGTGCCGCCAATACCAGCGACCAGAATCCACAGCACGACGCCAATACAGGCGAAAAGGATCTCCTGAAAGTAAGCACGCTAGCAACGATAAAGACATTAGATAAACGACCGTCAAAACACTTAGAGTATTAGAACAGAGAACAGCTTCGATTAATCGTGCTTTGTCAACTGTAATGCCCGAAGGAAAACCTTGACCGTACTACGGTACGGGTTTCCGTACCGTACCGTACTGTCCCAGTACGGAGTACGGTACGGCATAATTCTCCGGCTAAAAATGCACTAGTACGGGCCGTAGTACGGTTTTAATATGGTCCGCACCGTTCTCCGTGCCGTATGCTACGGTACGGAATACGGTACGGGGTGATTATTATGGTACGGAGTGCAGACCGGCGGTGTCAAGTCTAAGTCTAGGACAACCTCGTCATTGGTAGATGATACCGGCGTGGCTAATTGGTTCCCGTTCATCCGTGATCACGGCACGGCGCAAGAAAGGGACGTATTATATGCCGAGCCGTTCCGTGGCCGATATTTTAAACGCCGTGCTGGTTTTTTTTAGCCATTACGATACGCCTACGGCATGGGACATGGAGCCAGAAGGACCAGGGCGTAGCCAGCCCACCATTTTGGGACAGGGGTAAAGGGAGGGGGGGGGACTTACCTAGTCTGAATTTGGCTTTTTACTTGTTTTAACTGCGTTTTTCCGCCGTCGCGCAGCCCGTCGCAGACACCGCCAGACCGATTTTGGGCTTATGCTGCAAAAAGCCGCTGAAAATATGACCTTCAAATGTGTCGGGGATAAGATTTTAGCGCATTTTTGCTTAAAACAGTCGGCCGCAGGCGCCGCCAGAACGACTTTTAGGCTTACTTGGCAAATAAATTAAGTTTGCTTTGGTCCCCTGGCTTAACAACTACGCCCCTGAGAAGGACTATATAAGGCAAGGGCGTCTTCTCCTGACCCAGTAATGAGATGATTCAGCTTGGTATTGGTCGACAGAAAGCTCACCGTTAAAGCGCAGTTAGTCAAGCGAAGTTCCTCGCCATTCCTCGACGTCCGGATCAAGAGGACGTAGAGAAGGCTCGACACCACCACGTAGAGGAGCGTTAGAGCGGCGACGAAGTAGAGCAGGATGATCTCGTACTGGACCGTGATGTAGGCCGAGATGTACCGCGCATCGATCAGAATCAGCACGATGATTGTGAGGATCTAAAGGTCGGATCTGAAGTTACTTCTAGCCGCAGAAGGGCTTACCGTTATCAAGACCTTCAGGGCGAATCCGGCCAAGAACGCAGCTGGGACGGCCATCACGAGTGCGTCGCTTACTACAGACAGCATAGCTACGTTATTTCATCAAAGAAGCGCGCACGTGCACATAAAACACAAACCGAGGAACGTACAAAAACTGGGCCTTCAAGCAGGTCTTAAGAGGTACTACTTCTGGATATTCTCGGGGCATTTTTTTCGCCGATTCAGGTCAGGAGGACAGAAGAGAGCACGTACGCGTCGCACGCAATAGCGGAAACGAAAATTGTATAGTTCTAGCGCTGGACATTTTAGTGTGCATAACGCCCCAGCCCTGATAGATTCATTCATTTCTTGGCTCCGAAGCGACAAAATGCTCTCATTTCGCAGCCATGTGCAAAAGCTCGAATTGCGGCATTGTTATGCCAAGCTCGGACATGCATGCATGCATGCGTGCTTACCAAGCGGTACCGAATAACGCGTCCCGTGCGGTTGGTAGAAAGTTTTCTCAAATATGCTGTATAGTTTTAAACACACCGCTCATCGTGCAAAGTTGTGGCTTGTCAAAGGCATTGTGGAATCCTACTAGCGACGATGCATGCGCGTCGTACGCTAGAAGCTAGTGTCGAATGAACTGCCCTTTTGACTTTTCATGGTTCTTCACGCCAACCATGCGACCGACAAAGGAACGTGCATCAAGTGGGCCTGGGCCAAAAACAGGGCTCGATCCCAAACAGAACCTGTCCGACCTTTGGGTCCGGGCCAGGCAGGATGGGAATCTTTTACGCCTGCTCGAATCCACACATCGGTGACTCGAAAGGCTACGCCCTTCACAGGGGACCTGTCGCATGGCTTTCAGGGTATGAAAAATAAACCCGCGACTAGGGACTAGGGCCATCGTATACGTTTATCACATTGCGACGATTGATAGAGAAAAAACGAACTGTAACTAGCACCGCATAAAACAAGTTCGCTTTTGTAGAACGAATCGATTCGTACGATGTTAAAGGAGTAAACAAGCCCGTAATCGAAGCAACCAGAGAGTCAACGTTTGCTCGCGGGCTCCCCAAAACGTACAAGCGGAATAGAATTGCTCCGCGAGCGCCGAAGACCGCCGGAAGAATTCCGAATTCAAGCGGCGAAGTAAGCAAACAAAGGTGCGACCCGACAGCAGAGGGCCGCGGGGAAGCAGTCTCTTGCGGGCCGCTGCGACGCATATTTGTCCCCTGAGCGGTCACCAAACGGTGAATCATTGCAAGTCTTCTCGACACTTTGGAGGCGTATGAATGGCTAGCCCTGTGATAATCTTTAATGTACTGTCCACAAAAATAGGTAGTGTCAAAATCGGTGCATGAGGGAAAAGCTAGCAACCGCCTAACTCGAAAAATGCTGACTTGGAGGCTAGTGAGAGCTGGCGTTGCATTGAAGTTCGGCGTACTATGTACGTCCTTCTTCGACACTATTTGGAGGTACCCGCAAGAATGGCTGAAGCCCAGTATAGTCGAAAAAGTTATGACAACGGTGAAGACTAGACTTTACGCACGCACTCGTTTCAGTTCTGTTGTCTTTAGTTCAATCGTGTCCTCAAACCGTCGACGGATTTATTCTCGGATTACGTCCAGCTTATAGCGGAGGCAAGGGAATTCGGATTCGAATTTTGGTCAAAAACTCAATCTCCCAGAAGGTTACAGTACGCAAAATGGCTCTAAGCTAGGCCGCTGATGGACGGTGTTTGACCGTTTTAACGGCGCTAAATTGTGCACGACGGTTGTGTGCTTTTTTGCCGTAATTCCACTCGAATTTCGCCTGTACCGCCTGTCGGACGCCATAAAAACGGGTGATTTGGCTACGTTAGTCGTAAGCATCGAATAAAATCTTCGGTTGTGAAAATCGAAAGATTTTTTAAATTTCGGTATCATACTTTTTTGTTTCTTCTGATAAACAAGATTCGGCTTGTTCCTGGAATCCACCGTCCTTTACCTACTGGGCGCATCGCAAGAATCCAAGTGAGGGGTTAAACATTTTTCTGGGAACATTATCCTTCGCTTTTCCTCCTTTTGCTCAGCACGCTTGTGAAGACAATGCATGAAGTTCGCACAATTTAAGGAGACGGCACTATATTTATTAGTGGTGGGTGACCCGCAAGAACTTAGCACAACCTTGATCGGCAAGCATGAAAGGGCAACAAAATGGCTCTAATAAATGCAAAGTGATGAATAGTCGAATCAAATCAAGTGATGAATAGCCGAATCAGACGAATCAAAAAATCGATAGCGCTATAAATAACTCTACTCGGGTATGACGTTCATAGCGACGTTTTCTCGCGTGGCCGCCGTCTCGGCCTCGCTTTCCGCCGCCTTCGGGTCCTCTTCGTCGAGGAGATTAAGGCCTTTGGCGTAGTAGAAGACGAACAAGTCGGCGATCAGCGAGATGCCGCGGATCACGCAGTACATGTAGTGCATCCTAAGAGTCGCGTCATTGTGGCTTTCATAACGCGGATGCCTTTGCGAAAACTGCCTACTTTACGGCTTGTTCAACGGCCTTTACCCCCCCCCCCATCTCATTGGTCGTTCAGTTGACAACATCCAACAGGACGCCATAGCGCAATGGCGCAGCGCAGTTCCTTTAAGTAACTGCATGCATCACGGTTGGGACTGATGCTCCGAGTCGAAAATTCGGTACATTTTCACTTCTTACTTAACTTACTTCTTTTCTTTATTTATCCGGATCCTGCCCAAAACTTAAATAAAATTACCGAAGATAAAATGCCCAACACTACAAAAAAGCGGATTCGGACACGTTTCGATGTTACTTTTCGCTTTCAGGATCGGTTTGAATTCTTGGAACCCCCATCCTTGACGCGCATGATCGTATGGGCTGGTGGGCGGACCAGATGGTAGCCATGAGTTGCACCAAAAGCTTACCTGACACGCAGCGTAGTCGGTTCGTAAACGGAGCAGGACCCTCTCGACGAGCACGTCTGGTCCCAGATGAGACACGCACTGTCGATGACCGCTCCCCACAAAATGGGCGAGGGTAACGTGCCTGAAAAGACGACTTGCGTGATTTAATTTTTATTGCGTGATTGCGTGTTTTTTAATTTAAAATAAAATTTTATATTTCTTCCGGTCTCTTCGGTGGACGGTTTCTTATGGTCCATTAAAAATAATAACTTTTATCAATTTATCAATTTTGGTTCTGCGAACCCCTTTCAAGCTTACCAATGCCACTGACGAGGAAGCCCTGTAGTCCCAGCGCGAGTGACCTTGTCGCCGGTGGTACGGACCGAATGAGCAGCAACATTCCGGGTACGACACCCGTGCCTGCGACGAACGCGCTGGCGACCATCGACAGGCAGAAGACGATGAGCATTCCCTTGCATTCGTTGCGGCACAGATCGCGCTTGAGGACGCCGTGCGGCGAGCAGTCACATTCGGAGAATTCCTGAAGCAGAACAATGGTGTTGCGTTCGGGTGGAGATGATGTTCCGTACCATGCCGTTCTCCGTACTACAGCACGGAGTAAGATACGGCGTCACAAATGGCGTATTACATGCAGTACGGTACGGTGAGGCATCAATACTGCACGGAGTACGTTTCGGAGGGGCTCAGTATTTTACGGGGACGGTACGGTGGGGGGATCAGAGCGGCACGGAATTCACGCGTACGGTAAAGAGGGGCTCAGTACTGCATGGGTAACGGTACGAACGAGGTCAGTATGTCACGGATCACGGTACGGAGGGGCCAGTACGGCAAGGGGAACGGTACGGACTACGTCCGTACGTCGCAGAGTACGTAGGGAGGGGTCTGTACTGTACAGGGTACAGTACAGCCGTTTGCATCATGTCTTCATTGCGTACCCGACATGCTGCACCCGTATACTTGTCGAGGCCGCTTAAAAGTAAGGGATCGTTCGCACTCTCCGATATAGGTTCTCCAAAAAATGCAGGCAGCAAGGTAAGCAGGTACGACTCTACAACCAACCATGTGGTCCAGGGTCTAGAAGGAGAACATGTTATCGCCGAGGCTTCCAGTTTAAAGGTCCCGAGAATGGGCGCAAGACATCCAGTTTTTCACCACGTCTTGTTTTTCTTTGCAGTTGAATGCGCTTACCAAATTGTACGAGTTGATGTCGATAACGTTCACGCGACGACAGCCAGCATGGCACGGTGAGAAAAACACTTGACCATCCGCGTCACACACCGGGAACAATTTGGCGGACTCGCACCCGCAGTCGGCGTTGCAGGAACTCGTGTAGTTGAAGTTGGTAGCGAGTCCAGCGGCGCCGACGCTGTTTACCACCGAATGGCAGCCCATCAGGCTCTTGCTGAAAGACGTCAATGTTGCTAAACCGATTCGGCGACTACGTAAAATTAGACCAACATGTTTACGCGTCCATTGGAGTGTGTCAAGAGCGCCCCGAAACATGACAATTTATCAGAAAACGTGTCAGTTAGCATGATATGTTGCAGAGTGTACGGCTCATAATGGTTTTCCTGCAGTCCGGCCGGAAGCTGAGGGGCCTGCACGAACAAGACATTTAATTTGCTTGAAGACCGGAAGAGTATGCACCTATGTCCCCTGCCATTTCTTCGGCAAGCGTCCCAAGCAGTGTTGAGCGAGGTCTTTTCTCATGACTGCGACCAGAATTACCACGCTAACCCGGATCTTTATGCATTAAAGGGCTGGTACATGCGCGTACGCCAAGAGAAAATCTGCGCTACCCGACCATGTTTAGTGTTCTTCGATAGCCCACAAAAAGTTTAGTAACATCCCAGAGTTGGAGCTTGATCGTACATGTTTGGCAAAAGTTATGGCCCGCCTCATGCTTGCATGCGATAGCGAGCCTACTATAGCATGCGGCTCATAGCGGGCAAGAAGCAGAACTTTTTACCGAACTGGGTCCGTGGAGGCTTTCATGCATCCAAAAGCTACGCCCGTTTCTGCACTGCGGATCATTTAGGGGAAGACGGGGGGGGGGGGGATTGAGCCCACTATATCACGCGTCTCATAACGGGCAAGATCGACGAAAAGGTTAGGGCATGCAAACATGAATGCGATGGCGCTATGGCATGCGAGCTACTGAAAATGAATAATGCATGTTTAAGAAAAATTTATCTGCTTGGTGCAAGTAATCCCCGATAGCGGCACCAGCTGCGCGGAACGCAGTCGCTAGTTCCAAGACTATAGAAGGTTCCTATAAGAAGCTTCTGTCCGCTATGGGGGATTGCGCGTAGCAAGCGTGCATGTGCCATAACGCACGATTTGATGAAAGTATTGGCAAAAGTATCTCCTTCTTCCCGGATATGCTCATGCGTCCATACTAGAGTTGGGAAGCCGAGGAGCCGTCATTACGGCGAGGCATGCCGGCCGGGAGGGGTAAGATGCCATCTATAGTCCATACCGCTCGCTATCGCATGTAAGCCGGGCCGTCCCGACCTCCCTTGAAAAAAATACGTTATGTCTGGATTCCCCGCGCTCAAAATCCAACTTGGGGCCGGTTTGGAAAAAATTGTGTACCGCTCGCTAAGGAGTTCACGAAGAATACTCATTTAGCTCCCCATTAAACGACAGCCCACTCTTGAGACTTACCTGAAATAGATGCCGATGTTGATCGAGCTAACAACGAGCACGAATAAGGCGGCCACGCGTCCGTTCAGCTTCAAGCGACGCGTCAAGAAGCCTCCCGCAGCGGTGCCTGACGCGAACCCAACGACGCCGAATGCCGCTGAAAAAAGACATGCTTACCTCCAGACCTGTATTGGAAAGTAGTCGATTCTATTCGGAATTTGGAAGACACTGCTTTTGGCGCAAGTCGGATACGGAACGGGAAAACAGTCGGCATTCGGTATGCTCAAGAAATAAGCCCGCCGCAGGCGACATGATCGTAAGTTAATCGAAACGCTTACGAATACACTGAAAACTTGCTTTAGCGGCGGGATGTTCGAAATACATCTAGGTAGAGTAAGTTCAAGTGTTTATTCGAAATTTAAAAAGGCGTTAAAACACCACTGTTGCCGTTCGACCATCACCCCCCCCCCCCTCTCCAAAGTTTAATGCTGTTCGCACCCCCCCCCCCCATCCTTCGTTTTAATGCTTGTGGATTCTGACGCTTTTAGACCTAAAAAGTTGACCTCCAAGCGAAGAGGAAAAACAGCAAAAAATTAAAAACATAAAAAAGGGGCAAAGGTGCCGGGAAAACACCTGGAATCGGAATTCCGAGACACCCCTTACTTGCCTCCGGCTGCTTGCCTCACTGCCTACGAGGAATTGTACTCACCCATGTACATGTGCGCCTTGTAGCCGGGGACACCGTAGTGGTTCTCGAGGTACTTCGGCAGGAACACCATGTAGCCCTTAAAGGCGAGCACGTCGAGAACGCGAGCGATGACCGCGCCTCGGTAGACGTTCGACTTCAGCACGTCTTTGTACGAGTCCAAGAACCCTAAGACTTCCGAAGTGGAACTCGAAAACGAATGAAGTTAAAGGTCGGTTATCAGCCCGACGAAAGCTTACGGGTCTTGCTTATAGCCGCAGGCGCTTACCTCTAAGACCACCGCCTTCGTCCTTCTTGACGTGCTTGTCGAAAAGCTTCAGCTTCTTGCTCTCGCGCGTCACTCTCTTGCCATTCAGTTCGGCCCTACAAACGGCACCTATTCGGAAGATGGAGAAGTACGCGTTTGCTTGTCAAACATGACTAATAGACGATATGACATCGTGAGGAGATTAAAATTTAGAAGCATGCACCAGCAGAGTCTCCCCAAAATTCGCCTGAAGCAACCTCTCGTTTCTGGATTTCCAAGCAAAAAAAGACCTGAAATTCGGCGGGCTCAAACGACGTTCGTTTATTGAGAAGGCAAAAGAAGCATTTAGATTCAGAATGCGCTTTCCACCTCGCTTACCGACTCACCTGGATTGTTGCGGGAAGAAATACAGCGCGATCGAGGGTCCCAGTGACGCAATGCCGACAATGAGAAAGCCCAGCCACCATGCGCCGATCCTAAGCTTGTAGCGGTATAGAGGGAAGCCTGCCCGCATGCTTAGCTTACCAGGTCGGATCCCGCGGGGTCAGTCCTTGCGGTGCAGTGGCTAGAACGAGGAGAGGTTTGCATCATTTTGACGTTATTCAAAGTTGCATACCCGGGAAGGTGAAGTACCACTTATTCACTGCGCTGCCAATGAGGAATCCGCAGATGGGTCCGAGAATCCGAATGAACGATATCGTCGCTAAAACGATCTTTAAGTCGAGTGAGAGCGTCAAAGAACCCGAATGAGTGTTCTTTACCGAGGTATAAGGGCATGCTCTTGCTCTTCACATTGTCGTCGATCAGTGGTATTCCTAGGGCCCAGGGCATCGTACGGCCGACGCCAAGCGCCAGTAGCGCGATGAAGATGATCAACAGCGGGCCGAAGTTAGACGTCTTCCGTTGGCACTGGATGTCCTGAAAACGAGAAGCTGAACCAAAGCGAATGCTGGACGCAAAGGTTGCAAATGAATCAGATTCAGGCTTCATGTCAGTAGAAACGACGTGCCGTACCGTTTGTTGTATGAAGGTACGGCAGAATGATACGGACTACGATACTGCGCCGGAAAGTGCCGGTACTTTATGCGTCCCGTCCCCTACAGTTTGCCGTCTTACGGCAAGGCAGTACGATAAGCGACGGTCAGTACGCCAGGGGGGGAGGTGCGGTACGGAGGGGCTCAGGACAGCACGGAGAACGGTACGGAGCCGGTCAGTACGGCACGAAGTACGGTACGGGGCGGTCAGTCCGGCACGGAGTACGGTACGGAGCATGTGTACGGCACGGAATACGGTACGGGGCGGTCAGTACGGCACGGAGCATAGTAGGGGGGCATCAGTACGGCACGGACTACGGTACGGAGCATCTGTACGGTACGGAATACGGTACGGTGCGGTCAGTCCGGCACGGAGCACGATGGCTGGGGGGGGGAGGTTCGCACAATCCCTGTTATTAGTCTGCAACGTATTTTTGGTGTTTGTCACCTAAATCTTCGCCAAATGTTGCGCTCACTTTCAGAACTGTCCTCAGGTCGTTTATCATCCTGTGGCAGAACGCAAAAGGTGCTCCAGCTGCTCGCTTCAGCGTTTTCAAGTCGTTCTCCGGCTGGTGCTGACGACGCTTGATGAACATTCGCATCGATTCCCTTAGAGACTTTTCGTCGCTGCGACCGTGGAGGTAGTCTTCGGCGTGATATAAGACCTATAAAAAAGACAGAGATTTTGTTCCCAGTTACAGTGACCGACTCACCTTCCCAACCAACGCTTCATCCACCGAGTAGAGACTCGAATTTAACGTGTCCTCGGGAGCGTGAAACAGCAAGTCCTCCTTGACGGATTTTGGTAACTGCCCGCTAACTTTAGCGATCAGCTGGTCCCTCGCTAGTGCTGGGATTCGATCGTGAAGCGGCGGGTAACTCAGCATCTCCGCCATAGAAGCTTGAGGTTTAAGCAGCGCATCGTCGACGTTGAGACGGTCCTAAAAACGACCGAATTTTGCGAAGGCTTGTTTTCAGTTAACCAGTTATTTTTAATAACAGGAAATTAGTATACCGACCTTTTTAAATTCGTTAAATTTATTTATTTTTTGATTTAAGACAATTAATTCGAAGAAGCATTTTATTATCTAAACGTATAAATTCAGGTTGCCGTATATTTTACTCAACAAATGTTGGATTTAAACCTATTAAAGCTGACCTCAATCGTGGTCAAATTCAGTTGAGGCTTCGCCGTGGGAAAGATGAAGTTGGGCGTAGCGGTCATAATGTGCGCGAGGCCGATCGTTACGGCGCCGGCGCCAATCCATTTCGCCCGATTACCCCGTGAGCCGAAGTAGGAAATGAGAATCACCGTTGGGACGTAGCTAATGTCATCTGAAATGCCAATGGACTGTCAAGACCGTCGAGTACGTCCGACCTAGGGTTTATGTGAGACCTAGAAAGAAATATGCACCTATCTTCGATGACGACTTAAAAGCGTGCGGGTTTTTATTTGCCGCAATTTGGCTTTTGCCGTGGCAAAATTTGCTTTGGCCTCTTATTCGAAAAATCTTCGTATCGATTTTTATGCCGAAGAGCTCTTTGCGAGCACTAAGAAATGTTCCCGATACGCAGATATGACTGATATTTGCGGTGGAAATATAATTGCTGCAGAAAAACAAACAAATCTGCGGCGTGCTTAAAATAAAAATTTCTGCTTAGGGAACTGTCTTTTTGGCCAGTTTTATCTCTACCAGCCTCCCTTCGAGGTCGACGACGTCGAACTTACGTGCAGAGACGAGGAACCCTGAGATCTTGCTGGGAATCTGGAACTGACGCTCAATATTCTGTACAGCAGTCACCTAAAATCCGTCCTATAGGCCTGAAACTTTTGTTCCAAACTTAACATGTACGAACCACCCATTGACTCCAAAAATAGGACGAAGGAAAACAACCCAAGGAAGACATAAATTCGGCTAATCTCCATGTTGATACCCTAAAAATACTGGTATTAAAATTCAGAACAAGCAAAGCGAACGCGCGACAAGCAACTTCGACGAAGATTCGCGCATAACGTCCAATAAAGATTGCGTCTCGGTACGCGTAGTGGTAAACGGCCCAAAGAACGGTTACGTGTGGGTGTCGCGAACGGGAACGTCATGTTTAAAAGACGCCCGTCTCCGAGAAGAACGCGCAGGACCACGTCAGAGTCCGACGGTTCAAGGTCGCAGAGGAGAACGCTTGGTTTTCGCAGAAATCATGATCTTCAGGCACAGGGGGCGTACCGGGGACTTAAATTTCGGAGAGGGAAGAACAAAGGGGGCCTTACCCATTTTTGGCGCCGGCCGGAGGTCGTCACCCTTTGGAACTTTTCCATGATAACCAATGCATGGCCTCCCGATGTGTTTAAACTGCCCTTTTTACACCTGTTAAACGGCAGTAGCTCGCCAGAGCGATTTTTTGACTTGATTTACCATAATTCGTCGAACGTTTAAAACCTCATACGAACTTTGGATTTCGAGAAGGGATGTGCATAGCGCGCATAAGTTTTGTTATTTTATGGCGCACCAATACCAAAACGCGCGCACAACGCGAAAGTAATTAGGTAGTAGACGAGTACAAATGAACGGAATCGACGAGCATCATCGAATTGGCCATTAAAGTGCACGTCGAAAAAGGAAGTGATGTGCTGCCGCACAAACTTTCGAAAAAGGTCATGGGGTCGATTAATTAGATGGACGGGCGGTAGTTCCTCGATAAAATTGAAAGTTTTGGCAGCGCAGATTGGAAGTAGAACCTGGTAATCCATGTTCCTTGTCCCGAACACGACTTGAGGTCAAACGCGACTTGGCCGCGTTCCCAAGAACTTCTGAAAAGCGGCTTAAAACGTGATCTCTTCCGTCTCTGATCGGCTCCAAATTTGTGTGTATTGCAACATCGCTATGAAACAAAGGGAATGGCACAAATTTCTCAGAACGGTACGGGTATCGTATCGGAAGGATTGGAACGGGACGAAGAACAGATCGGAGGTCCACTGCGGAAGCCTAGCCCTAGCCCCGAAACACGTGGAAAAAAGGATACGCAACATGATCCGAGGAGCTGATTCGCATAATTTCATCTGCCGAAATTCTTCCAGACGCTAGTCTACGGTACGATAAAGTTCCGAGAAGAAGGATCTCTCACGTTCTTAGGACCTCTGCGACTTTAATACTTGCTATTTTTGCTCCGCATCGAACGCTGTTGGGCGAACAGCGGACGATGTTTGCTTCTCGCGAACCTTCCAATCTCCACCGCAAAGTGTCTGCGCTCAGAAAGAGGTGGAAATGAGTCAAATGTGACCGTTCAAAGGTGCGTGCATGAAGGAGATCACAGATTTAAATGTCACGAACTTGTCATGCAAAAAGACCCAGGTGATTGCAAGGGGAAAGTGTGATAGCGAAGTAGGCCGCCGGCAGAGTAGCGCGATGCCTAGGGTCGGTTGCAGAGTCCCATACGGAATTGGCCATTGGTGTCGGAGGGGGGGGGGGGGGGTAGTGCGGAGTCAGATCGGCTTCTTGCTCAAAAAGCAGGCGGTTCCTGCACTGCAGCCACAATTATGCCCACTGACCACCGCACCTAACGACGTTGAACGGTCGTAAACGTTACCGCGAACGCGCCATGTAAACCTCACGTATTTTGTGAACGTTCCCTAGAAGGTAATCCCAGGACATTCAAAAGGTCGCCATGCATCGCTATCGGTTTCCGGTAATATCGGTTCATTTTGCAGGTATCGGAATCGGTTCGTGTTTTTGTGTAGTGTACCGGTTGGCATCGCCCGATACGCGCACTATGGGCGACGGCCAGTGCTAGCACTGACGTGATCACGTAGCGGTTATCCAAGTGTACCCATAATGCGATAATCCTTAAGGTACACTGACCCGACGGATGGAATACGTGGAGCGCCTTTCAAGTCTATAAGAGATCCACGATCCCCGAAGGTCCATGGAACATGATCGCTAGGCATTACACAATGCTTTAGACCAGATTGGCTCATTCCCTGAAGCGTATGCCAGGCACATGACATCCCGATGAACCGAATGACCGGACCAAGCAAAAACAAAAACACGGAAAACCGTATTTCCCTCTATCAGAACATACAACGATATAACAAGGAACTGCAATCGGACGCATAAAATAATTTGGTAAAAACGAACCTTACCGAAGTTAAGTTAATACGTTACCGAAGCTACCTCGAGCCTTTGGAAGGAACCAGAAGGATCTCCTCCATCTACTTAACAACCTCAATAAGTCAAAAGGCGCCCAACAAATGGCAACCTGATGCCCCACAAGAGACGGCGTAATGAACTTCCTGACAAACGGGTCAATAATCCCCCGTTGGGCGACGTGCGCGGTCGTCAGATTGGCCAAAACAATCGGTCGGTCGTTGGCGAAATGGCGATAATTTCTTCGATACCACTTTTGTATTTTTGTTACCCGTCGAGGCCTCACTCGCGACCGCCGTCGTCGCGCAGTGGCGAATCCGGTTTTGCGCGTCGGCGGCGCTTCACCGCCGTCCGACATCGGTGATGTGCGTCAACGCCGCCGCGCGGCGACGCGTCATTACTGCGGCGATGCACCGATGTTCACGCGGCCGGCTCCGGACGGTGACTTCTCGGCCACGCATTTTGAAAAGACCTTTCATCGCCTCTGGCTGCCCTTCGGCGTGCGGCCGTCAGGTCAATCTTCGACGCGGCAAAGATCACGTGCGCAGGTCACCGGAAACGAGTTGAAATCCAGCGAATTCGACTCGAAAAGGTGGCCGTCGGCGATGTACGCTTATGCTCCAATTCGATTGGGCAAACAAGGGCAGAAAACATACCCTACTTTTCGGAACATGTCTTTGAACGAGTGGGCTAATCGCCCAATGAAAAGGTTTACAGGTCTTCGGCCGGCTCATGGTCGTTTGGGTCCCCCCGTTTGGGTCCCTGCCATTTGGGTCCCGCCGTTTGGGTCCCGGACGTTTGGGTCATGTTGTTTTGGGTACCGGACGTTTGGGTCCCAGAAAATTACAATTTTATCAGCTAAAAACTATTTCATAAACGCTTTTTATCAGTTCCAAAAAGATTCTTACAGCGTCTTTTTGCATGCCCAAAACAATCTCGTTCAAAATAAACCTTGGTCATTTACAATTTTTCCTGGAACCCAAACGGCGGGACCCAAACGTCCGGGACCCAAACGGCAGGACCCAAATGGCGTGTAACCCTTCGGCCGACTAACAACTTTTCTTCCTTGGCCTGCTGCAAGAGACACCAGAGCGGCTACAGGTCATTTCAGTAAATGCCATTTCAGTAAATGCTATTTCAGTAAAACTATTTCAGTAAATGCCATTTCAGTAAAAACTTTAGTAAATGCCATTTCAGTAAATGCCGTTTCAGTAAATGCCATTTCAGTAAAAAAACGCAATTTCAGTAAAAAAACGCCGTTTCAGTATAAAAACAAGTTTTGACTCTTAAGATGTAAACTTATATACCTTGTACTTTTCGGGAGAACATTACAGGGGGTTGTTCTCCATTGCGTTTCTGGTACCCACTCACGCGCCCCTTTTAGGGTATAGAATAGTGTTCGACAGCAGACCCGAGCCGACCTGCCGGCCCGACCCCGACCTGCCGACTATCCGGGACGGCGATTTTTCAAGAACCCAACAATTTTTCTGGCGGCACATGCCGTGGGTTGATCTAGATTGAAATGCCCAATTTTAGAACACTTTCTGGTCACATAAGTCAATAATTCAATCCTAGCCAGCCAGCAAAGCGCCACCCTG
Source organism: Aphelenchus avenae (assembly GCA_020875895.1). Taxonomy (NCBI): domain Eukaryota; kingdom Metazoa; phylum Nematoda; class Chromadorea; order Rhabditida; family Aphelenchidae; genus Aphelenchus; species Aphelenchus avenae. Next base: position 318,478 of record JNEY01000031.1, on the reverse strand, counting down.
CAGCGCTATTCAACGCGCTGCTAACCGCACACGAAGTCCTTGCATAATTTAAAGCTCGTAATTCAAGCTTTGACTTGCTTTATTTTATTACTTTTTAATTTTACTGAAATGGCATTTACTGAAACGGCATTTACTGAAATGGCATTTACTGAAATTTTTACTGAAATGACATTTACTGAAATGGCATTTACTGAAATAGTTTTACTGAAATAGCATTTACTGAAATGGCATTTACTGAAATGACGGGTTACCATCAGAGCTAAACCGTCTGAGCGGTGCACGGGAAGCGGTCGGGGAAATTCGACCTGCACTGATGGCCGTCGTCGACGAACGCTTGTGCTCCAAATCGGTTGACCAGACTTCTCATCACTCATCACTTTTCGGGTCATGTCTTTTAAACGAGCACCTAAACGCCCAATGGCTAAGTCTACACGTTTTGCTGGTTTTAGGTAGATCGACAGCTTTTCTACCTTGGCTGTTTGGAAAAGACACCAGAACTGACACGTCCGAGCGGTGCGGGAAGGCGGGGGGGGGGGAGGGTTGGGGGGGGGGGGTTTGACTCGAAAACATGGCGGCGACTGCTTGTGCTCTGATTCGGCCCGGCAAACAAGGGCCAGAACACGCGCACTTTTCGGAAGATTTCGTTGAATGAGCGGCTAGATGTCCATTGGAAAACACGTCAAGTTTTTCCGGTTTGGGGTGGACCAACAACTTTTCTTCCTTTGCTGTTTGGAAGAGACACCAGAGCTGAACCGTCCGAACAGTGCATGGGATCGGGGAATTCGACTCGAAAAGATGCCCGTCGGCAAGAAACGGTTGAGTCGAACTCGGTTCGGCAAATAACGGTGGAAACACCCACATTTTTCGGATCATATCGTTGAACGAGCGGCTAGATGTCCATTGCAAACAAGTCAAGTTTTTCCGGTTTTCGGTAGATCAACAACTTTTCTTAGGCTTGCTGGAAGGTACGCCAAAGCGGAAATGGGCGAATTCCACTCGATAAGAGAGACTGCATCCAAAAACACTACAGTTACGCCCATGTTTGATCGGCAAACAAGGGCAGGCGACACACACACTTTACGGATCACACCTTTGAACGAGGGATTAAACGTTCTCAGACAAACAAGCCAGGTTTTCCGGTGGCTCGGCTTTGAGAAAGGCGCCTCAAAGCTCAAAAGTCCGAGCTGTTCAACGAGACTGTTTATCGGAGTCAGCATGAAATATCAGTCAAACGTCGGCAACCGTAAAGGTGGTACGGCCCGTACCGTAGCGTACAGGCATACTATCGGTACGGAGTACGGGACAGGTGGGTCAGGACTATACGACTAACGGTACGGTACTTCTGTTTCCTTGATTTTTGGCACTAGTATGGCCCGCACTAGCACCGTACCGAACGTGTGTGCGGTAAGTACGGTACGGGTGCCGGTTGCTAATCGTTGGTATCCGCAATTTTCGGTATCGGAATCGCTTCAAAATTTTGGTATCGGATCGGAGTCTTCTCCGGGAGGGCCAGACTTCCGTTTAAAAATGTTAGACGCATTCAGCCTCGCACTTGTGTAGTGTTGTACACTGCAAGACGGCGAACTTGTAACTTTATTCAACGTAAGAAAAAAGGCAGATCGTAACGCGAAACATGAGGATGTCGAGAACAATATATGCCGTAGCCGTCGAGCTGGCATTCTACTTGTCGCGCTCGTCCGCGAATGGGTCCTCCGGGTGGCCGATGATGCTGAAAGAGCATCAGTTAGGCAGGCACGCATTGGTAAATTAGGGAAGGAATCAGGCATCATTCGCTAACACAATGGCCAATTCTCGATGACATCACGGTTCAGGAACCACCTACCGGTGCCATTGTCAAGGAGCCAGGTCGGACCTCTGTAATCTTCGGAAAACAATAGAGTTTCAGTCCCCTGGCCACCGCTTACTAAGGGGTACCTCTGGATGTTTACCACTTCAAACGATGGGCTTCCTGGTAGTGGACGACCACAGGCGCACCTGGATCAATGGCTATTTCAGGGATCCCACGGTGAAGGCCGGTGTCCGGCACCCGGATAAAGTGCCCTGGATCAAGATCACTTAAAGGATACCGGCGATGAAGGCGAATCCCATGTATTCCTGGGTAGTGGCCAAGTTCAGGCGCGCCTGCATGAAGGCAAGGTTTGTCTACCCCTGTGGGAAGACCTGGAAGGGTTAGCCCCTGGACGAAGGCCAGTTCCAGGCAACCATCGACTAGAGACTTATCCCAGAGATTACTGGGTAGTCGCCAACCAAAGGAGCTCCTGTATTAAACCCCTTTCCGCATATTCTGAAAGATTACGGGGCAATCCCAGGTATCCCTTAGGGGAAGGGAGAATGCGAGGTTCGCTTGGTACAAGTCAAAGCCGAAGCTGTGTGCATGCGACTTACTGGTCCTGGAGGAACAGTCGTCCGTGCTGCGGGGCCTTGTTCAGCTCGTCGACCTCGTTCTTCGACAGCTCGAAGTCGAACACCTGGAAACGCACTGACTTCCTCCCGACGCGGTTTAGATGAGCTTACCTGGAAGTTCTCATGGATGCGCTCCGGGTTGATGCTCTTCGGGATGACGCAAATGTCGCGCTGGATCAAGTGACGCAGAAGGATCTGTGCGGGCGTCTTCTTGTACTTCTCCGCGAGCTTCACGACCAGCGGGTTCTTCAGCGGCTCCGGACCCTCGGGCCAGGTGAGCTTCCTGAAGAACGGAGAATTAAATTAAAGTAAAATATGTGCAAGGGAAAATGAGAAATTTATGCTGCAGGCAGTGCTGCAAGTGATGAAACTGATGTCAGCTGCAGCGCTGCTTCATGGCATATTACGCCGACTGCATCGCAACAGTGGACGAATCCAGTGAGGGTTGCAGCGCGGCACGAGGTACACTATGCCTCTTGCAGGACTGCCCATGCTGCCGTGCCGTTGCCGCTTGAAGCGCTGCAAGCGAATCTCTTCAAAGCCACCTGACGCATGTGCAGCGCAGCGACAGCCATCTGCAGCGCTACAAAGAGGTATCCCACGCCACGTACCGCGCTGCCAGCTAACGTCATATGCCAGCCAGCTGCACGGTGCAGGGGTCTCAAACACCCCCGGAATTCCGGGGGTACCCCCGGATTTTGACCGTTTGCCCCCGGATTTTCATAGGTAAAATTCGGGGGTTAAATTCAGCTTTTTTGCCTCTGACTTAAATTGTCACGGACTTGTTATAAGTTATAGGTGTTAACCTTGCTTCCCCTTACCTATAATTTTGATCCGGCCTTCGGCCGGATCAATCATAAGGGTACCCCCTTTGCTAATTTTTCCCTCGGGCGCTGCTCGCGATCAAATGCAATTCCAGAACGTGGAGTGCGCCGATATGCACAACATTTTCGGCGCAGACTGCGAGTTGTTGAAAAACGCACGTACTCTGGCTAAATACAGCGCCTAGGTGTTAATCGGCATTGTTATGAAACGTCAATAAAGCTTAAAGCGTTTAGGAAGCAGCTAGATAGATACCCCCGGATTTACCCCCGGAATTTCACCTTCCGGGCCCGGAATCGCTGTTTTGGAGTTGAGAGCCCTGGCTGCACCAAGGAAAATTAAACGACAAAAATGTCGAACAAATTCTTTTTTTTCCAAAAAATCTCTCCAGAAAAAAAATCTTTCCAAAAAAGTCCTCCTTAAAGCACTTTTTGAATGTTTTTGACAAAACGTGATAACATCGTTTCCACGCAAAACTTACTGTCCACTCGGTAGCTTGAAGTTCGAGCGTCCCGGCGATCCGAGCGGAGCGTACGCGGTCACGGAGATGTTGTGTCGGCGGCAGAAGTCGTGGAGCTCGAATTGCGCGAAGTGCAGGTGCAGCTCCACCTGGTTGTTGTGGATGGGGACCTTCGCGATCTTCAGCGCCCGCTCCATCTGGGAGACGTTCCAGTTGGAGACGCCGATCGCCTTCACAAGGCCCTTGTTGTAGACGTCCTCGAGGGCCTGAAAGATGGGTAGCGTTGCTAACGGGAAGGCACAAGCGTCGCGTTGCGACGTGCAGAGCCACAGCGGGCCGACTTGCATCACATTGCGGCGCCGCATATAGTTCGAGTAAAGATCGGCCCCCTCACCCGTACCGTACTACGTACCGTACTGACCCCACCCGGTACGGTACGTTACGGCAGTACGGGCCGTAATACGGTACCGTACAAATACGGGATTTACTAGTGCTAAATATCGCGAAAACTGAAGCCGTACCCTTCTCCGGTCTGGACGAGCCCATCCGTACCGTAAGCTGCGGTACTCTATGCTAGCCCACCCGTACCGTACTCCGTACCGATAGCCATGCAGTACTGCACTGTACGGTCGTACCACCTGTACGTTTGCCGACTTTTAGGTGGGAGCACATGTGATACAATATGCGGCGCTGCAAGCGACACCGAACTCCTTAGCTGAAGTGGCGGCCGGTATGGGCTCTCTATTGGCAGCGCTGCATCAGGGGTTGCGATGCAACTGGCATAAGTATCCCTCAGGTGCTGCGCAGCGACCTACTGGATTTCCTCAAGTTGCAGCTCCGCAATTTCTCAAAAGATTGCTTGGATGCGGCGCTGCAGCTGGCTTTTGGTTCCCAGTTTTGCAGCGCTGCAAATGCGTTGTAACCGGTACAATGTGCCCCACTTGTAGCGCTGTAGTGAGCTTAACACGTAGCACCACCGCAGCAGGTCAGTCGCAGCACTGCACGCGATGCGTGGCTACATATTTGCCGCGCTGAGGCTGGTATACGCTACACAAATGGCGGCGCTGCAAACGCCGCACCTGACTTTGACAGAGGACCGGGCTCGGAGACACGCGGCTAGAGCTGCTTACCTGCCAGATGTCCTCCACCTTCACGCTCGGATCCTGCTCGGACATGTCCTTCTGAAACCAAGGGGTCACTTCAGTCAGTGCTTCGGACGGCTTACCTTGAACGCGACGGGCATATGCGCCAGATAAAGGTCTACGTAGTCGGTGCGGAGCTTCTTGAGTTGTTCGCGGAGTTGCTCTTCGAGGTCGCCCTTCCGGAGGTGGCTGCACCAGGCCTAAAACCGGAAATTAGTGGTCTAAAACACCCGAACAATAGTTTCAAATCATAAACTAACAATAGAAAGAAGTAATAAAAATGCAAATAAATTAGTTAACATTGAACTGAAATTAAATAATTCAGTTTTAGTAAATTTCGTGGAGGTACAAAATTGTCATTGAAAAATTTGCACTATTTTTCCGAAGCCTTACCTTCGTCGTAATAAAGACGTCCTCGCGCTTCAGCTTTCCGGAGGCGAGGTACTCCGAGAGGGCCTTGCCGATTTCTTCCTCGTTCGCGTAGACGGCAGCGGTGTCGATCTGGCGGTAGCCCGCATCAAGCGCGACGGTAACGGCCTTCTCGACCTCGCCGGGGTTAGACTAAAACCGTGGTGCGTTACGCAATGAAATAAGCCGAAAAGCGGGGGAAACAATAAAATAAAGTCACAAATTCGTTGGAATAAAAAATAATTAAAAATAATTCGAAATTAATTTTGAGTAAATTCCAACTTTTATGAAATGCACAATATTAATAAATAAAAGATTATTTTTGATGTTTTTCATAACTGGGTCGGTGGTTAGAAGGTTTGCGTACCTGCCACGTGCCGAGGCCCACGATCGGCATCTTGACGCCGTTGCTGAGCGTGATCGAGGTCATTGTCGGGTTGAGAAGCTAAAGCAGAATGATGATTACACGAGAAGATACGCACAAAAGTCAGCGATGTGAACCGCTTATGACGACGTGGCAAATACACGGATGAACAAACCAAATGGGCACAAGCTACGAAGCATGATAAGGCAAGGACTGGAAGCGAGGGCAGCAGGCAGTCTGGAATTTCGGTGGGTCTCTATTATCTGCTATGGGCTCTGACCAAGGAAGATGCTCAGTACACAGACTTAATGCCACTAATTTGCGTAGCGCAATCGGACTTTGAACCCAAGCTTGCGCCCGATGCGTAATTAAGGGAGTAAGAATGAGCCGGTCAATGGCCCCGCGTCTAGCAAGCACTTTATTCGGATTGCGGTGAACAAGCTGCCCAATAATAGGTAAACAAAAATAATAAACACGCGCTAACCCGACCGGGGAATTTCGGTTTCTTGCTGCTACGTGCAAATGGCCAGCGCTTAGGTAGTTCGGTGCTTAGGCAGGAAAATACGGGTCCAGTTTTGGTGCGTTCTGTCTCTCTTACGCCAGGTCGCGACGAAGATAAATACGTTTATAGCAAAACAAACAAAAAATAAAATTAAGGACACTAAGGACGTCGGATTTGCGGCTTGAAACAAACCGAAGTTTCCAGACCCAGACAGCCCTGGGCGCGCTATATAGAGCACCGCCGCCGGTGACAATGATAAGGGCACTCAGCGGTCCTCCGACCCATGAGGCATTCGTTCCCGGCGCAAAGATCACGAACGAAACTAGCGACATTGGTCTGCGTCGCCGGCCGAGTATAGCGAAACAACTGGCCCACTCGGATGGCGGGCGGTCGGAGGGAAACGCGCATTTGCGAGGGCCGTCTGCAGCCGCGTCGGAGAAGCGACGGACGAAAGGCAAACATCAGTCGTCCAAGCGGGCCACGGGAGAAGAGCTCAGTGCGGCAAAGCGCATCAAAAGGGCTGGAATTGCTCTCGTCGCTCTCTCTCTTCGCTCTCGCTCGACGAAAAGGAGCGTTCTCTCGCCGATTTCGGTGTTTGCTCGGCGCACTTTTTGCCGCCGACCAGCGTCTGTCGTCGTGCAGCTGCATCGTGGCCGCGAGAGGACCTTTTTCGCGTTTTCCAGGATGGGTAGTCGTCGCTGACCTTGGGCGAAAAGAAAGAGTTTTCAAACACACTCGGCTGTCGGTCCGGAAAGACCACGTGTGAGTTCACGAATGAAAATGAAAAAAGCGTTCTCCATCAGACAGGGCTAGCAGGCACTATAGCGTGCAACACTGAGCCCTAAAGCATCTGGAAACGACCCGAGAGTCAGGCAGACGCTAAGCTTGTGTTCTATCGCGTCCACCACGACGTAATGCTGCCAGCGACCTACCGCTCTGATGCGCACGGGAGACGTAGTAAATGGGCAGCCCGAAAGTAGATTTGCGAAGTGAAACGGGCGCGTGAAAGGAATCGAAGCGGGAAGAAAAACCGACGCCGCATTAATTTAGAAAACTAGCAGGGATGCCGCGCTACGCGCGGCAGACTGGCTGAGATACAGGTCTTTTATATTCCACTGCTGTGAGACTTTAAGGTCCGAATACACGCGCTTCAAGCTCTTCTTTAAACTCATTTTAAGCTCTGCGTAGTCCTGCTGGTATCTGAATAGCCCTCCTTAAAGCCATGCGTAGCCCTGATTGAAATCTCTGAGGACTCCTACTTGAAGTCCTGAGGCGTACTGCTCTGGGCTCTAAGGAATCCTGCTTGAAGCTACCAGGCGTGCTGCTTGAAGCTCTAAGGAATGCTGCTGGTAGTTCCGAGGCTTGATGGTTGAAGTTGTATGAATGCTGCTGAAAGTTCTGAGAATGCTGCTTGAAGTTCTGAGGCGTGCGGCTTGAAGTTCCGAGGAATGCTGCTGGTAGTTCCAAGGCTTGATGCTTGAAGTTCTGACGAATGCTGCTGAAAGTCTGAGGAGCGGTTCTTGAAGGCTTGAGGCTTGCTTCTTGAAGTTCCGAGTCCTGCTGCTTGAAGTCATGACGAATGCTGCTTGAAGTCCTGATGAGCGATGCTTGAACTCCTGAGGACTGCTGCTTGAAGTTCTGAGGACTGCTGCTTGAAGTTATGAGGCCTGATGCTTGAGTCCTGAGCAGTGCTACTTGAAGTCCTAAAGAGTGCTGTTTGAACTCCTGAAGAGCGATGCTTAAAAGTCCTGAGGACTTCTGCTTGAAGTTCCGAGGCCTGCTGCTTGAAGTCCTTAGCAGTGCTGCTTGAAGTTCTGAGGCCTGATGCTTGACGTCCTGAGCAGTGCTACTTGAAGTCCTGAGGAGCGATGCTTAAAGTCCTGAGGAATCCTGCTTGAAGTTCCGAGGCGTGCTGCTTGAAGTTCTTAGGCCTGATGATTGATGTCCTGCGCAGTGCAGGGATGCGGGATGAAATTTGGTTGACCGAGACCGAGACCGAGACTAGACCTACCGAGACCGAGACCGGGACCGAGACCAGACTCATGACCGAGACTTGAAATATTTTCGGCCCAAAATCGCCCCACCGCGGTCAAAAATGTAAAAAAATCGGCTAATATTGGCCCGCCGCAGGCGACACCAACGAAATTTTGGATGAAACTTAGAGAAATACAGTGAAAATTTCGTAGGTCGGCGCCTAGCGGCGGGCTATTTTGGCCTCATTTATTTCTCATGACCGAGACCGAGACCATCGGATTTTCCTCATGACCGAGACCGAGACCAGACCCCCCGAGAGTCTCGGTTTTCGAGACCGAGACCGAGACCCGCATCCCTGGCGCAGTGCTGCCTAAAGTCCTGAAGAGTGCTGCTTGAAGTCCTGAGCAGTGCGCTTAAAGTTCTGCGGACTGCGGCTTGAAGTTCTGAGGAGTCATGAGGGAAGCGCTGAATAGTCCTGTTTGGAAGCATCGAATAGCCCTGAGGAAATCAATGAGAACGCCTACGGGAAGCACATAACATACCTGCTGGAAGCTTTGGGTTGATGAGCACAGGCGGATGTGCCGAGCGGTGAGCGAAGCACCTGACGGAGGCAGAAGAGCACAGAAGAGCAGCGGAGAGCGTCGACAGCGATTAGCCTAGTACACAGAATGACCCGTCTCGCTGATTTCAGCCCCATTTATAGGTGCAGTCTGACGTACGCAAATTTGACATTCTGACCGGACATACGCGTATGTCCGTGTCCGTACAGACAGACAGGAAACTCAGGTTTAAAAGGGAGGATTTCACGGCAGCATTGTATCGGCACGCTGTGGGACCGTCATACATACCTATGGTACGGATAGGTACGAAACGATAATTTTTAAAAGGATTTAACTGGATCCTAGCCTGCGCAAAAACGATACCGGCCAGATATTAAGCGTCAGACCGGCAATGGGCTGAGGCGAAGGCAGCAGTATGTAGGCACATTAGAACAAAACGTCTTCTCGTGAGGAATCGTACTGGCAAAATGCGGGCGATGTAGGGCTTAATCGTTCGCCGGCAAGAAATCATCGTCGCTTCCATGTTCAGGTGTGCTTCGGAGCGATTACTTGCCAGAAAACCACTGTCGCGCAATGCAGTCTTTATCGTCCGGTCCAAACAAAAAATACGCTCCGTGAAGGAGCTCGACAAGCTTATTAAATCGTGCCAAACTCGCGATTAAACAGGGGAATCCAGGGCCGCTGCAGGCTACTGGGGACTGCGAGCAAACGCGGACCTTAGAGTAAGCCTCTTAGCTTGTTGACGCACTTGTAACCCCCCCCCCCACTCGTTTAGGAAAAGCTGAAAATACCTACAGGCCCACCTAGGGTCAGATCTGCCGGTCTGTTGGCTTCTTTCAAAGCAGAAGCACCCGATTATTTCTAGGCTACTCTGAGCTCGCTCGGTAGGACCTTTTATTCGCGGCCTTCAAGCGACAGAAACAACAGAACATTCCGATTTTACATGACACACAGAGATTCACAAACGGTCGATGGCGAGCGGCAGCCGATGAAAGCGGACGTCGGGGAAGAACTGTCGACAAATCCGGTCGTGCAAGGCCTTGAGACGCGGGAACTCCCTCTCGAGCATCCTCTGAATGGGCAGCGCGTAGGGGAGGTTGTACGACGACGCGATGTGACCGAAGAAGGTGCAGTCCGCCTAAAAAGACGAGGTCAAGCAGCGTCAACCGCGGGCTCAGTGTGGTACGGCGTTAAGTCCGCGGCAGGATTTACACTCGCTCCACTTTTTGACTGGATCCTTCTAGATCAAGACACACTTGTTCTTGTTAACAAGCACTTTTCTACTTTAATTCTAAAATTAATTTATCCTTATTTATTAATATTATTTTTATTTTACTTTTAGGTAAATTTTAAAGTTCGTAACATTTTGGAACAATTGGTAGTTACCTTGAAGCTAAAAATGGGTAGTACATTTTCTGTTCCGTACCACCTCAAGGGAACAAGAACAATTAAAGGCCCGTAACGAGGGTCCCGGTCGGATCCCGAGCAGCTGCTCGTACGATGTGAGGCGTACGCCGTCTTGGACGCCGAAGACTTACCAGTGTCGGACGGCCGCCAACGAACCATTGCTTGTCGCCCAGGATGACGTCGAGCGCCTTCAGATCGTAGCGTAAGATGGTCACGATCTCTTCTTCGGTATGCCTACCATCGCCATTAAAGTTGAGCATCTTCCAGACCTAAGACAAGCGGTCGAGGAACTACCATCGCTCGAAGGGTTGAGCTGATATCAGCTTTGAGGATGATCGGAAAGACGAGGCTTTCTGTGATCGGAAAACCGATTTTTTAAGTTTTAAGTTTTTTAAGTGAGCCACCCGACCCCGGACACTCGTACCATGCTTCGTGCCGCACGGTACAGTACGGTAGTACGGGCCGCAGTGTGGTACGGCTGCCGACCTTTCTTTGGTAAGGCTTTTTTAGACCGCCATAAAAGCATAAGAGCTAACCGTGTGCTCGACGACACTTACATAGGGGTATGCGACGAGGAAGAACAGGTGCCGAAAGTGACGCCAGACGGTCTTCTCCAGCACCGCGTACATGAAGTTCGTACAGTTGAGGCCCGCCCGGTGATACATGATCGTGCTAAACGTGGAGTACGGTACGGCGCAGGACCAGCACGGGCTTCAGTACCGTACCGTACTGACGCCGAGGACGCTGAATGACGTCAGTAGGGAGGACGTCATTCTCTAGCTAAAAATGTCCTAGTACGGGCCGTGGTACGGCTTCAGTACAGACCGTATCTTCCTCCGTACCGTACCCTACGGTACGAAGTACGGTAAGAGATCGGTAGAGTACGGTGTGCGGTACAGTGGGTGGCAGTACGGCACAGAGAAGGGTACGAGGGTTCGCATCTAAATCTACAACTACTAAAGGCATACGTGAACGTCGGCGTGTCCAACATGCGCGTGACGAGCCGAACGATGCCATGTTCTTCTGGGGAAAGGCCAGCCTAAACGTAGAAAACTGAACGGAGACTGCTGTCGAAGCCTCGTAGTTTACCTCAGGCCTAAAGTACTCCTCTAGCTTGAAGATGATCAGCTGGGAATCGGCGTAATGTTCTCCGTTGAACTCGACGAAGGGCAGCTTGCCTTCAGCTGAGCGTCCCAGGTACGTCTCGACGATCTTAACGGACGTAAATTAGAAGCACCTACGGTCCGGGGATAAGCAGGTCATGGCCCTGTGGTCCTAAGAGTTTTGGTCGCGGTCCTGGTATTCAAAAAAGACGCCTTGTCTCGACTTTCGATGGGCGGCAGATAGGCGTAGGCGTACGAATAATTATACGTATTTTGTCACTATTTTTGTGCGTCACAGTTTCTTCAGCTTGCCTATGCAGTTCCGCCCTCCGCATTGCTGGGAGTTGATGTTTCTGTAGGTATCGGGGAGTGTTGCTAGCATCGTAACTAGAAACGAGAGTGAGTCCTGGTCCTGGACCCGTACCTATGAAAAGTGCTCAGCCCTGCTACAAAGTTTCCACACGTTTGTGTGTCAGAAAGTTGCCTGCGAGGACGGGAACAGCCAAAGTGACGGCAACTAGGAAACGCAACTGCGTGGATGTCCAAAATCGGATTGTTCCAGTTCTTCCATTTTACAAACTTAGTTTGCAGTGAACATCCGACTTTGCGCGATCAACGTTTGTACTTTTGGACTGAACTGAATTTAGAATGTTTGCAGGCTCGTTTCGAGCACGCGGTTGTAGCGAATGGGTGAACAAAAAAGTCATGGAGGTATGGGGATTCGAACCCCAGCCCTCTCGCATGCTAAGCGAGCGCTCTACCCCTGAGCTATACCCCCGAGTGAATCAGCGCGATTCGGCAGGGGTCAAAGGTCGGGCAGCCCTAACGGCGTGGCGGATATTAAATGAATTCTCGGACGGCATGCAATTCACGCTGGGCGTAAATCGGAATCGCTTCGATTGTCGGCTTTTTTTCGTCGAAATCAATAACGGAAAACGTTCTAATTTGGAACTTGACTTGAGAGAATCCCCACCCTGCGCGGAACTCTCCCTCTTGCAGGCGCCGCCCGCTTTGCACGCCATTGTACAGTGGTTTTAACGAGTGCGTGGTATTGTAATGGAACCCACGTTCAGCCCTGGCGCCGAATTCAAGTACGGTCCATTATTCAGTCCTTTGAAGCAAGCGTGTTAGTACACGTAACGGCATTAGAATGACGCTTTACGAGGTACCGCCTTCAGCACGACCGTACTGGAGCGGTACCGTACTACTCTACCGATAGCGAGAAATACGGCACGGCCCTTATGCAGTACGGCTTTTGGTACGGCCCGTCCTGGACAACCATCTGTGCCGTAAGCCGTACCCTACTGCGGCACGGCAGTGGTACTGCCGTACCGATAGTGCGTAGCATGGCATAGCACGTAATTTGGTACGGGTCCCGTGAGCTTCCGTGAGGGAATCGTGACCATATTAAGTGCAGCTTGCGACCGGGAAAAACATTCGACAGAAATCTGTCTCTTGGCCCGTTTCCGTTCCGATTCTAATGAAAGGGTTTTCCCGGAAATGGAAATGGAAATGGAAATGGAAATGGTAGCAAATGACGCTAGTGGGAAATGGAAATGGAAATGACCAGAAATTTGGCCTGTGGGAAATGGAAATGAATGGAAATGGAAAGAAAAAATACCATTCATTTCCGCTTTTTTGGTTACCTAAGGGTCCCCCCTTATGTCAAATCGGTGATAGTGATAGTGAAATAGTGACAAATCAAACCCGACCGCCATGAAATCGCTGACCCACCACAGCCGCTGGGCGACCACTCATCCCGGCCCGACCCCTCTTCCCCTGTTCGACCTGACCCCTCCCCCGCGCCGGACGGTCCAAGCTGATCCCCAACCTCCACTCCGGACCGGCCACCCGTGCCGACTTTACCCCTCCCCTCCCCCCCCCCCCCGGACAGACCTACCGCCCGGACCGAGACCCGGACCGACCAAACATGCTTCCCAAAAATTGACGCACATAAAGCCCACGCAGGCGATACCAACAAAATTTAAGTCGAAAATTTTCATTTATGCTGAAAATTCGCTCTGGTGGCGCCTAGCGGCGGGCAAAAACAGTGTCGAAAAAAGCGCTTTACTTGACCGAAGGCCGACACCCAGCCAACATGGAGCAGCACGATTTCTAGCAGTAAATTTACTGTTGGAAATGAATGGCTTGGAAATGGAAATGGAAATGGCGGCAAATTGCTCTAGTGGGAAATGGAAATGGAAATGTTGGGGATTTCGGAAATGGAAATGGAAATGGAAATGGCTGAAAAAGGTGGAAATGGGAAAACCCTGTTCTAATGAAAGGGCCGCTAACCGGTGCGTAGCCCCGTTCACTCCGGATTCATTCCCGCCTGCTTACCTCGTACGGGATGTTGTTCACGCGTAAGAAGGTCTCCACTTTGAGCGAGTACGGGAGCGCATTCGCGGTGCACTTCGGTCGGGGGAATGTGTAGAGGTAGACGACGTCCTTCTTCCAGTCCTTCTTGTGGATGCGGACCTTGCGCGGACGCGTCTTCTTGCAGGTGAGCAGCGTGTAGACGTATTTCCCGACGACGCACGCGGCGACGGAGGGAATCGCGACGCGGAGAATCGTCCGGTACAGCTCGCTCTTCACGTAGTCGGCGTACCACGGGTATGCGATCTCGGAGAGCGTGTTCTGGATGCTGAAATCTGTGAATATGTCTCAAGAAAGTCTATTAATTAGGCCTTCGTATGGCCCGAAAAGAACGCCAAAAAATCCCTGTCTAGCAGAGAACTGATTTTCGATGGGGGTAGGTACGCCCATTATGCCGAAAATTATACTTAGAGACCCGTACTGAATTCCGTACCGTACTTCGTACCAAATTCTAGGGTACGGGGTACAGTACGGCGCAGGTTCAGTAAGGGTTTCCGTACCGTACCGTACTCTCGCATTACAATACGGCATCATTCTGTGGTTGAAAAAGTACTAATACGGGCTCCAGGACGGCTTTAATGTGGGCGGTACCGTACTTTACGGTACCAACCACGGGCAACGGGCCTTCAAGTCGAGGCCAGGCCCGGCACGCGGGCCTTCATATCGAGACCCAGGCCGGGCCGAGCCGGGCCGGGCCTTTGACTTCTTAGGCTAGACAGGAAAAATCCCCTTGGTCCCCCCTTTGGTACCTTCCATAGGCTAAAGTGTTGCCCCTTATAATGGGGTTTAAATACAACATTCGAGTATTATCACCTAAAACAGCTTCCCGCAGGCACCGTCAGAGCGACTTTTTGACTAATTTACCAGAAATGTGTTCAAAATTTGACCAAAATGTGGCTGTTTTTGAGCCCTGAACCGGGCCTAAATGGGCCGGGCCGGGCCTAAGAAATCGGGGCCCGGTTGCCCATGGTTGGCGGAACAATGTACAGCAGGTGTCCGTGCGGTACGAGGGTGTCGCGTCTAAGTCTACGAAAAATCATCGACTTTTTGCACTAGCCACATAACCGTGTCAAAACTGGAACTTACATCTCGTCCGGGGACGCATCCTCGAGCTGAGCCAGCGCGCCATTGAGCAGTGTTGCAGACATCGTTGAGTTACGAATAAGGACGCCTAGAAAAACGCGTATTTTGCGAAGTTATTAGCGGTTAGCACGCATGGAACTGTCGCGGAAAGGTCACCATTGAAGAAATGTCGAAGAACAGAGAAAACCCCCTAGTCTAGCGAATTAAGTTAACACAACGGTCTAGAAGGTAGCTTGATAAAAATGAGTTTTTCTTTGGCAAAAAAACGAGTAAGAAGTAAACACCGGAGGTCGGAGAACGCGCGCGAAACAAAGCGATTGCAAGCGAACGTTTGCACCCGGCGGACGGAGGACGCAGTGGACTCTTGTTCTGACGCTGGGAGGGAGAAAGAACGGGAAGCCTTCTCTTCCCACCATTCCGTCCGTCGACCTTGTTTGCGTAATTTGCGCCGCCGTCGCGGATGACGCGTCCGTCGGCGGGGAACGAGACGCGGACAAGCGTCCGAGGAAGCAAAATAGTAAACACTCTGGCTCTGCTATGCTTGCGAGGACGTATGAACGCGGGCTTATGTAAAAGACGTATCGGGCGCATTTAAAGACCATAAAATCGTCTAGTTAAAAATACCGAAAAGACGTCAAAGCAGGGTGAAAATGGTTGCGAATTGCAAAGTTCACCCAGGGTCACCATACGTTCGTGGACTGTAAGTTAATCAGCGACCAGGGGCGTATTCAGGATTCCAGGATNAACGTTAAAAATGGCATATTTAGGCTATATATACTATTTTAGAGTCATTTTAGCTTAAAATTTTACTAACTTTTTAAAAAATTTTCTTCAATGAAGGCCCCCCCCCCCGCTAAATACGGCCCTGTCAGCGACTTGATGGTCGCCCGAGGCTTGTAGAAGCGTGGCGCATTAGAAGTGGGAACATGTGGAGTTCGTTGGGAAACTGGCCAACATGTGGTCATACTGCGATAATTGCAATGAAAGCCGAATAACTGGTAAAAAAACGATGTCATAAAATCAGCGCCCAAGGACTCCCAATCGTCATTTTACAGCCTGGGCTTCCATCACACCGCATCGGCTTAAAAACGGCAAGCAAAAAACCTCAAGTATTGCTTAAACACGCTCAGCTAGGCACGTCACCGAGAAGTCTTACCTGATCTGAATCTTAAGTCTAAAGGACGCTTAGCCTTAGCTTATAACTGCGAAGCCCAGCCCAGGCCTAAGCTCAATCATTTAGGGTTGTTAACCTCAGTCAAAATTGAATGTGTAAGCCTAAGCCTAGGGCAACGGTCATATGGCCTTAACCCATGCCCGCCGCAACCTCCCACCTCCCGAAATAAAGCCGGATCATTCGTGAACAGAGAGAGACTTGTATGAAGAAGGTAACTGTACGAAGGTAACTTCCTAGAGATCCTGTAGGAAGGTCCCGGAAATGATTCCGGGAAACGGCGCTTTATTGCATAAACCAAGGCACGCGTGGGTAAGCGAGCGTCGAAAACATTCTTTACACAATAAGAGGCAAAAGGAAAAGGCACAAATATGTGGGCATTACTCGTCGGGTTAGTCCTCCTCGAGGGCCTTGAGGAGTTTCGCATTCTTCTTACGCAGCTTCTCGTTCTCGTCCTTGAACTCGGCATTCTCCTTGCGCAGACCTTCGCTCTAAAATCGGCAGAATTAGGGAGGATTCGTTAATTAATTTTAACACTTCCTCAGTTTCTTAAACGCTTGTATTAAGGAATTTCGACTATTTTTTTAAATTAAATTTTTTCATGTAGTGACTAAAAGACTTGTTTGATTTAAATAGTATTTCAAAAAAATAAATTGTTCAGCAGTTTAATTAATTTACATTACTCGGCACAATCGAAATGATTAATTTTATCTCAAATTATTGATATAATTCTGAAAACATACCGCTTCCTGCGCATCCGCGAGCTTCCCCTTTACGGATTCGAGCTCAGCGAGGGCCGCGTCAAGTGCCTGCTGCTTGCCATCGAGGTCCTTCGTCAGTCTCTCAGCCTCCTGCTCCTTGCCGAATAGCGCCTGTGTGGCTCTGAAACACGGCGAATAAGAGTGACAAAGGAGCAAAAGGTCGCTCATGGCCCATGCTCTGTCCTAGCCCATTCTGAAGCCTGGTTCATACCCTGGCGTATTCTCCAACCTGGTGCGAGCTCGCATCTGACTATTCAATCGAGGCACTGGACCAGACTTGGCTCATGCTAAACTTCGATGGCCGTACCGTACCGTACTGCGTACCCTATTCTACGGTACGGGGTACGGTACGACGCAGGTGCGGTACGTGTGTCCGTACCGTACAGGCACAGTACGGTACGGCATCATTCTCTGGCTGACTACGCACTAGTACGGGCCGTAATACGGCTTTCATATGGGCCGTACCGTACTCTACTGGACCGAGTACGATACGGGGTGGTCAGACGGGTACGGCGCACGGTACAGGGGTGTCGGGATTAAGTCAAACTCATGCTGGCACATATCACTCGGTCAATTCAAGTTCATATTGTAATGCTGGCTCATGCTTATTCCTGACTTATGCCCAAAGTAGAACGCTAGCAATCAACTGGGTACATGCGCAACCCACCGCTCATTCTCAACAAAGATTCATGCTCAACATCGATGCTCATTCAAGGCTTATGGGTAATTTGATTCAGGCTCAAATCACACCTCATTCTGAGCCCTCGTCATGCTCGATTCAGGCTACTCTCGACGTAGGCTCGTGGTTGGCCCTTACTCATGCTCAGTCCGTTGCACAACCCAATCACATGCTCAGTCTACGCCGCTGACGATTCCTGGGGCGCGCCCATTCCAGTCCAGAGTCTCAATCGGACTTACACGTCGAACTTCTTCGTCATGTCGTTGAACTTCTCGCGCAGCACCGAGTGCAGCTCACGCTCCTTGGCGTTCTCGTCCAGCAGCAGCTGCTTCTCCCTGGCGAAGGCGTCATTCCTGAACCAACAATGAACCCGGGCGGATGTGACCGAGGACTTACTCTGCCTGGCTCTTTGCCGCGAGCGCATCGTTGTCCTGCTGCACGCGTCGAAGGCGCTCGACGAGGTCCCTTTTCTCGGAGGTCAGTGCGGCGATTTCGGTCTCGCGTTCGGCCACCTTCGACTCAAAGTCCGCGATTAGCCGACGCAGTTCGGTTAGCTGAAACGGGCATTTCAGTCCTGAGCGCACTGAAGGCTGGGCCTAGTACCTCTTGTCCACTGTCTCGGGTGCGTCCGAATGCCGCTCGGGTCCGCTCGCTCTGCACGAGTAGCTGGTCCTTGACGGCGATTAGTTGCTCCAGCTCGCGCTCGCGGGCCTGAAATCAAGCATTAAGCTAGCGGAGATGAGGAGAGTATATTGCGGTATCACATCAAGCCTGAAGTTCCATTATCAGAGGCTAGCTTAGGCTGCCCAAGCTCCGGCGTAAGCCGCCCAAGGGCTCGCTGAGCTGACCATGTGGCTGCTTGAGTTGGTTCGTGCTATTGTGTGGCCCCGAAGAGCATGAGTAGTGTGGCCGGGACCCCATGCCTAGTGTGGTCCCGGACCGCATGACGGGTGTGGTCACTGACCGCATATCTAGCGTAGCCCGGACCGCATGCCTGGTATGGTCTCGCACCGCATGGACAGTGTGGTCAGGACCGCATGCCTGCTGGGGTTCACGGGCTGCATGGTTGCGTGGCCCCGGACCGCATGCATGTGTGCCAAGTACAGCATGGCTAGTGTAGTGGAACCGCATGCTTGACGTTGCCTCTGACCGCATGGCTAGTGTAGTCGAAGACCGCATGCCTAGTGTGGTCTAAGATCGCATGCGTAGCGTTGTCCAGGACCACGTGGCTAGTCTAGTCGTGGACCACATGCGATGGTTGTCGTGGCGTCTAACCGCATGCATGGAGCGGTCTATGACCGCACGCGTAGTGCGTTCGGGCCATCATGGCCCGTCGCAGACCGCATGCCGACTGTGCTCAGGGACCGCTAACATAGTGTGGTCTCGGACCGCACGGATAGTGTGGTCCCGGACTGCAAATCTAACTTGGTCCCGGGCCACATGCCTACCTAATGTGGTTCCGAACCGCATAGGTACCTAAGTCCCTGAACCGCATGCCTATGTGGTCCGGGACGGCATGCCTAGTATGGTCTCGGACAAACCAGGAGACCACCTGCTTAAGGTCCAGAATGGGCTAAACATGCTCGGTTAGCTCCAAGGGCGCCTAGTAGCCCGCTATGAGCCTGTAGACCCTTGCAGTCTCCTCCAGCGTACCTTCATGACGGCGATCTTCTTCTCGAAAGCGGTGATCACGTCCGACGGGAGCACGTTTTTGCCCTAAAGCGGAAAGGTTAAACCTTAACCCTGTCTTCAAGCTCCATACGCTCACATCGAGTCCGTTCTTGAACTTCTCGAGCAGGTCGTCCAGCGGCTGCGTCGATCCTCCGTTGAGTGCCGGCTTCTCCACCAGGTGCAGCAGGTCCATCGAGGAGTGGGAGATCCTGGGAAAATAACCATGATTATAGACTGCATCTTAAGCAGGGCAATGGGTAGCTTAAGGTCGGCATTGAGAACTTGGACCTGTGCTATTTCCGCTAAGGCTGAGTCAGCTAAGTATACGTCGGTAGTTCTGACCAGTCGAGCAGCGAGCTCAACCTTGGCTCCGAAACGCCGCAGTGAAAGTTTCAGCAGCTCAATCAGAGCCTCGAGTACAACAAAGTCTTTTGACAGCTCAGTGTGGACTTTGAAAATTTCCAGCGGGCATGTAGCGGCTCAAGTCGGGCATGGTCTTGAGCGGCTAGCCACTAGCCACTGATCAGCTCAATCCGGCATTTAGCTGCTCAAACAATTTCGACAGCTAAGGCGGGGTCTGGAACAGCTCACCCAGGCTTTGAACTGCTCAGTTCACGTATTTAGTCGGTTTTCAGCTGCTCAAGCCGGGATTTAGCAGGTCAAGAGGGCTTTGTACACCTCGGACTGACCATTGATCACCTCGGACTCCAGGCGTTTAGCTGCTCAATCGGATTTGGACAGCTAAGGCGCGGTCTCGAACAGCTCACTCCTGGCTTTGAACTGATCAATCCATGCATTTAGCGCGTTCGCAAGTCGAGTAATTAAGAGCTAAGCGGGATTTGACCAGCTCGGACTGCGGCATTCACCAGCTCACTTTATGCGACTGAGCCACGCAAGCCACTTTCTTTAGCAAGCGCTCACCTGCGGCCATTGGTCGACGGTACCGACGAGACGGAAACCGCGTCGCTGTGTGAGCTCACCTTCGCCGTGGTGCACAGGACGATCTGAGAGCTGAGCCTAAAATCCGCGCTTTATTCCCGGAAAGATCGCAGGAAACGCACGTGTGAATCGAGAAGTCCGGCACCTGCGCGCAGTGCGTGAACAGTCGAAGCGCGTCGTAGACCATGTCGGCGTTGCCGCGCGCGATTGCGAACGCGATGAACGGGATGAGTTGGCCGTCCTAAAGTAGTCGTGATAATGCGTGCGCCGTGCCGTGCTTTGTGCCGTACCGTTTCCCGTAGTACGATAGGGCAGTACGGTCAGCGGGTCATTGCAGTACGGCCATTTTTGGACCGATTACTAGACTTAGCGGGTACACCCCCCCCCCCCCGTGCCGGAGTCCGTTCCGTCCTGTACCCACCCATGCCGACCTCCGTTCCGGCCTGGACCCACCCGTGCCGGGCTCCGTGCCGGGCTCCGTGCCGTGACAGCACGGCCCCCAGGACGTAACGGCATAAAAGACGGCCGTTTTCCGTCCCGTAATCCACTAAAACGGCACGGAACGGCACCGACTTCCGAGCCGTTCGTGATCCGTCCCGTGCCAAGAAGGAACGGAAAAGGACCCGTCCTTAGCGCTCAGCGGTGTCGGGCCGCTCCGTTCACGGGACGGCACGGATCACGGCACGACCCGTCCCGTTTCACGACCCGCTAACTCTATCGATTACGAATCCCGAAAGTGACCGGTATTCGATGCCGATTCCATTCCGGCCCTAATCCACATTCGCACTTACCTTGAGGTATCGCCAGTAGAGCTCCTTGTGCGCGCGCGAATGGTCCTTGAGCACGGCGAGGAGCTTTAGAAGCTCGAGCGGGACCGCAACGCCGTAAATGCTAAACAAATAGTTGACCGAATCGGACACAAAATTCAAGACTTACCTCCACTCCGGCAGCTCGTCGATCGCGTGCGGCCGCGCCATGAAATTGACGACCCGGTTGCTGATCTGCTGGAACTGGTAGATGTGCTCGCAGAGCGGCGGCGGCGCGATGTCCAGAAGGTCCACGCGAACGTCGTCGTCGTTGGCGACCGCTAAAATGACATCGATTGGTAAGGTTAAGTCTACGGCTCAAGTCTAAATAGACTGGATAAGTAGGCTTCGGCACCCGTACCGTCGTACGGGCCGTTCCCGTGTCGCACAGCCGTATTATACGGTACGGCTTAAGGTACGGATGGGGCCGCGTAGGACGGCTTCCAGGTACAGACCTGCCTTACACGGCTTCTATGGGCCTAAAAGCCGTACTTACGTTACAATGGCTTTTTTACGGCTCTGTGAGCCAGTACGGTACGGCTGTACGGCCTGGTGGTTAAGTACGGTACGGCTGTACGGTACGGCTTGGGTCTTACCGAAGTCTTAATTTCAGGGCCCATACATCATGCCGTTAGCAAGTTCGAGAGCCGGATCTCGGCCTGAACATACCTTCAGCCAGCCGGAGTCCCTCCGTGATCCGCCTGCACTGGTGGATGACCGCGTCGGAGCTGGTCTCCACCGTAGTCTTGATGTTGGCCTGGATCAGCTGCACGACGCTCAGTGCCGGCACGAAGGAGTCCACTCGACGGCCGCCCTCGACTGCTTCCTGAAAAATGGAATGTTACCTAGTCAAGGACAGAAGTGGGCAAATGGGCAACATGGACTTGGATCCATTATGTATAAACCGAGCAGGTCAATGACACTTTCTAAAGCCTGGCAAAAGGCTGCTCATATAGGTAGGCCCTAGTGACCAAAAGCGAGCCCTTGAGCAAAAGAAGGTCGAACAAGTCAAGAAGGGCCTCGGCTCAATCATTCTAAGCCGAATTTGTCACTTCAGGTAGAGCCGTCATAATCCGCCACTTCAGCAGAGCAACTAGGCCGCATTGGCGTTTGATGCTCATGTGGCTCCACCTTAGTACAAAGCCCTTAGCAGCCTCGACGAAGCTTCAAAACGTTGTGTGGCTCACCTTGACGACATGCGTGAGGAGACGGATCGCATTATGCGGGATCTCCGGCCTTATTGCCTCGTCGTCGCTGAGTGCGGCAGTCGTGCATGCGGACATGATGGGCGTCGTGAGGCGTCTCTCAGCGGGCGGCTGGTTCAGCAGGGCGGTGCATACCGCGGCTCGCAGTTGGGGCACCTTGCAGAACTGATTGAACATCTCGTAGATCTGAAACAAGTCGCATGGGCGTAGGTAGAAGAAGGCAAGCAGTTAGATACTTTGTAAAGTCCAGACTTTTCTACGCTTTTTGATAAGGCAACCGCAACCACGGCTTCTTTAAATCGCGCTTTGTTCCGTTCCTAAGCCTGAGCCAAATCTAACAGCCTCAGCCTAAGCCTAAGCGTGGTGGCCGGTGTGTTGCAGGGCCTAAGCTGGCTATGTAACGGGTCCTAAGCCTGTTAAGTAACACATCTTAGTCCATTCCACTCAGCCAGCTTAGGCCATGTTAGTAACCCAGCTTAGTTTGTTACGCACCGCTTAGGCTTTGTGGGGTACAAAGTTTCTCTGAGCGAGAATTTCTAAAACGTGGCAAACGCTTTAACCAAATCAAACTTCCAAACTTTTAAGTATGCGTAAAACTGCTCCTTGCAAAAAAGTTTTGGAACTAAGCGCCGTTTAGGCCTATTTTTGCTCATTCGTGAGGGTATTTTACACAGGGCCTCCCTTGGTAAAGGCTCTATGACCTCCCTACTAGAGGTCATATGCCTGAATGACTTTAAGCCTTAGCGGGTAAATATCGGAAGCCTATAGGTCATATGTCAGGATAGGCCTAAGCCTTAGCGGGGCAAATATCGGAAGCTCAAAACGTCCATGGTGACTATTCGAATCGTTCGTTTCCGTACCTTCAGCGACTCCTCCGAGAGCGGATCGAGAGTGGCGATGAGGGCGGCCACCTGCTGGACGGACGTCTCGAAGTACTTGTACGCGACGAGGTTCTTCGCCGTCGAGCTCAGCAACGGCACTGGACAGCCCTAAAAGCGGCATGTTCAGCTCGTTAAAGGCGCCCGCAGTGACTCACCGGTCCGACGTCGGTGACCACGAGGCGCTTCAGGAGGTCCGCCGCGATGTGAATCGTCATCAGGAAGTCGCCTAAAACGGGAAGTAATAATAATGCGTTGTAGTATGGGTTTTATAGCCGCCTAGACACGTGCTAGGCAGGGCCGAGCGTTTTTTCATGGACCATGGACCGAGCAGGACCATGAAGGACCTAGACCCCCAGGCCCACAGCACCACAGGACCAGAATCAGGACGTACCTCACTTTTCCCGACACTATGCTGTAAAAACTTCCCGCCTTCCCAGGAAGTTTAGCCTTATGAATTCGTGGGAAACGAAGAGGCATGCATCGACGGTTTGAAGAAATTTTGAAGGAAAACGCGACAAACCATGCAAAATTTTCGTCAACTGAGTTTCGCGGCGGACCATCGAACGTCGAGATGGGCACCCTTTTTCGACGACCAGGACCAGGGCCACCTGGGCCTGCCCAGCTGTGGAGCGAAGGACATAAGCGCCAAAGCACTTGGGTCCTGCTACGTATGGACTAGCATTGCTAACCTTGAGGAGCAGGCAGAAAGGTGAGCAACTATGAAGAACAAAAGCCGACTGTGATCACTAAGTTTTCCTCCACCGTCTAACTCAACCGTTGTCCTGTATGGGCCCACGACTGTCGGACCAGTGGCATGCATAGAACTTCCCGAATTCCTTCTGCCTTGCCTTCCTGATAGTCCGGGAAAAGACGTAACTTTCGGGGAAATTGCCCTCAACAACGGGCTACAAATTCCGTGATTAGGGAAATTCGGTGTGAGGGATGTGCTCTGGTCCAGGGCTGGGCAGATCCTGGGGGCTTAGGTCCTGGTCGTAAAATAATTCCATTGGGCATGTCCTGATCCTGGTACTAGTCTTGGTCTTGTGGTCCTGGGCGCCTGCCCTGCTCCGGTCCTGGGCGGCCCGTGGCGCCCATGTGCAAGAATCCGTCGGACGGTTCGGAGAACGCTACCCGCTGAATCGATAGGGTAGCAGGCTGCTTCGCGAAACTCACCCGTTGCGAGGACGTTGAAGAGGCAGAGGAACGTCTGCGAAACGTTCTGCTCGCAGAAGACCTAAATTTCAGCCATTATTTCGCTGAGAGCTCGACTCATAGACTTACGGTGTCGCGGGTCTTCTTGTCCAGGTAGCCGATCATCACCAGCGAACAGACGACCACGATTTGCATGTTGTGCGAGAGCCGCGAGAGCAACGTGAGGCACAGCTTCTTATAGGAGCTCTAAACGTATCGGATGAATCGGAGAAGTGCTGGCATCGGAGAGAAGCGTTGGCTTCTTCTTAAGTTCTCCGATTGACGGCGCGCCATGGAAATTTTGCGCATGTCGGCCCAGAATTGTGGGCTCTCAGGACATCATTTGTCCATAGACGAATGGACACATATGTCCAATTAAGTCGGCCGTCATTCGTATCACATTCCATACGGGTACACCTAGGCTCTCAGGACACCACTCGTGCAGGCACGAATGGACATTCTTGTCCATTTGTGGGATGCACACCATTCGTACGAAATCCCACAAAACACAGTCCATTGCGGTGACCATACATTCCGGTCCTGAACACTCATTCTACTGCGGTCTCGACCACACTGTTCAATGCGATCCTAACCATTCATTCCGGTGAGATCCGGACCAGGAAGTCCAATTCGGTCTCGACCATCGAGTCCAATGCGGTCATGACCACACTCACAGTGCGATCCCGACAACACTGTCTAACGCGATCCCGACCACACTGTCCAATGCAGTCCAGACAACACTGTCAAATGGGTCCTGACACACATTCCGTTGCGGTCCGGGGGACCGCTCATTCCTGTGCGGTCCCGACCAAACTGTCCAATGCTGTCGTGACCACTCGTTCCAGTGGGGTCCGGATCCGTGAATTATAATGCGGTACCAAACGTACTTCAATGCGGTCACGAGCTGCGCATTCCAATGCGGACAGGGTACTGCATTCCTGTGGGGTCCGGGACCGCGCATTCCAGTGCGGTCCTGACCACGCACTTCAGTGCGGTCCGGGACCGCGCATTACAATGTGGTCCTGACCAAGCACT
This sequence comes from Aphelenchus avenae, assembly GCA_020875895.1. Classification (NCBI taxonomy): domain Eukaryota; kingdom Metazoa; phylum Nematoda; class Chromadorea; order Rhabditida; family Aphelenchidae; genus Aphelenchus; species Aphelenchus avenae. Next base: position 293,514 of record JNEY01000031.1, on the reverse strand, counting down.
TCAGTGCTGTCCGGGACCGCGCATTCCAGTGTGGTCCTGGTCCGTGCATTACAATGCGGTCCCGACCACTCACTCCAATGTGGTCAAAAGCCGCGCATTCCAAGTGCATTCCAGTGCGGTCCGGGACCGCGCATTCCAGTGCGGTCCGGGATCGCGCATTCCAGTGTGGTCCTGGTCCGTGCATTACAATGCGGTCCCGACCACTCACTCCAATGCGGTCAAGAGCCGCGTATTCCAAGTGCATTCCAGTGCGGTCCGGGACCGCGCATTCCAGTGCGGTCCTGACCACGCACTTCAGTGCGGTCCCGGACGGCGCATTACAGCACCGCTGTGACCACTCATCCCATGCGGTCAGGGAGCGCGCATGCGACAGCGACTGCGCAAAAACACACGCGCCGAAGTCTTATTGTAAATCCGCGCTCCGACACTTTCGCAGACCGCATGCGCAGTCACACACAGTTGCGCACAATTTTCGCAACCATTGTAGGTTACTTTGCTCGTACTTTTTTTTGCACTCGAAACTTCCGTGCACGCCTGGACAATTTTTGTAAGTTGATTTACTGCGCATCGCATGCTCTGCGCACTTTGTAACAGGTAGGTTTTAAGGCGATACGGAACGTGTTTTTTCGCAATGCACACGAAGTCACAAGAGGTAGGAAATGTCTTCTGGGGCCCAATTAGCAAGGCAATTTTTGCATTTCATTTTTCGGGCCTCATATTGTAGAGGAACTTACCGAGGCGCGGACGGTCTCGCAGACCTTCTTCGAGCGGGAGATCAGATTGCAGAGAAGCGCCATAACGTAGGCCATCCACTCCTGTTCATCATCTCGGCAGCTAAACCATCCAAATGTACGAAGTATGTAACGCTCCTACTCACATTTCGACGATGAGGAACTTGACCAGGTCGCTGGTCCAGGCGCCCAGTACCAGCGTGCGCTCGTAGGTCAGTACCTGAAACAATAGCGCTGTCAAACCGGGCAAGGAAGGCGAGGTTACTTGTAGCAGTCGCAAGATGTCGATGAGGTTCTGCGGTACGAGCTGCTCCGCTAGGGAGATCTGCAGGCATCGGTAGACCGGATCGCAGAGCATTAGGTCACCAGCCATGTACCGCCGCAGCTCCGGGTTGTAGCGCGCTGAAACGGGGTACAGTTAGTACTAGCGCCATAAAGCCGCGCTTGCTGCTGCCCACTGCCGCTTACTGTAAGCACTAATTTACTGTAACTGACGGTCCTACTTACTGTAACTGACGGTCCTACTGTAAGTGCCGGCTGATGAGCAACGGCAAGCAGCCTACTGGGGAGCTACTGTAAAAGCTATTGTAGTTGTGACGCATCTACCTACTGTACTAAGTGGACAACCCACACGTCAGTACTGTACCTACACGTCGCGCCCAAATGTGGAAGGATGCTTGCTCAAGGAAGTTATGGGCTGCTCGGTGGGATAATGCTTCCACTTATCCCGAGCAGCGGCACCTAATAGAGGTCATCAGTGGAGAGCAACGGTGACCCGTCTACGAGCTCTGCCCACTGCTTATCCGAGCTGAGAAACTGCTCATCCCAGGTCAGTTCAGTCTGCGGTAGGACCTGCTAACCAGGATTCCGAATAGAGCGGACTGGGTCAGTAGCTCAGCGTAGCTAGGGAGGACTAGTGTCAGAGTATCAAGACCAGGCCCTGCCCAGCCCTGTGCCGTACCTAGTAGCTCAGCACGACTTATGGGTCACACGTCAGAATATCCTTACCGATATTGAACAGGGCGAGGTTAGTCTTCGAGCGGAGCGTCGCGGACGTGTCACTGCTCTGCAGGAGGGCTCGACACTGGGAGAGCATGTCGATGACGTTGACGCTGGAGAGGCTAAGGCGTCCGGTCGGGTCGATGCTAGACGTCTGGTCGATAATTTTCTGAAAGATTTACCGTCGTAGTGGAGCAATGGAGCACAAGAATGGAGCACGTGCCTTGAGCCGATCCGAGAGCCAGGCGGCGTTGGCTTTGGACGGCTCGATGAGGTACTGGTTCGCGTCGAGGACCACTTGCTGGAGCGAGGTCTCGAGGTCCTGTATGCTGGTCGGAGGCATCATTAGTCTGCGTGTTTTCGGCGGAGACGGGTCTTCGGTAATCGTGTACTTCAGGAATGGAGTGAGTAGCAATCTAAAACAGAAATTGTGTTGTTGCGAAAGACGTGAATGATAGTGTTTCGCGGAAGAAATAAGAGCGAAAAGTACATCGCAAACACATTATGGTCGTTGTATTTCCGGCCAAAATCATATCGGCCAGCACGCAGAGTTAAAGCGCACAGACATGCCGACAAACTACGGGAAATGCGATGTAATTCCGATCAATAACCGCGTGAAACTCGAGGAGAACGCACGTCTTTGAGCAATATCTCGCAAACACTTACGCATTGGCATGCAAACACACTGTTCCGAAAGGAGCGTTCAGGAGCGTAAAAGCATTCTGGTATTCCACAGAAAATATGCTTTTTTCTATCCTGACAAGCAAAGCGCTGGCTCAATTTCAAATAATTATCTACTGGTTGTTTTGGTAGCAGAAGCAGTGTACCTATTTCGGCAGCGTATTTGAAGCAACGTGAGAATACTTTTGTATTTTCTAGGAAAATGGTTCTACGCGGCTTCTATAAGCCAAGCAATTCTGCAGGCTGATTTGCGCAAAATTACCGCACAACATGAAACACTTCTATTATGGCATTAAAACTTGTATTTGACCACTAACATACGCCATGATTGCAAGCGAATTGCGAAAAATGCCTCCGCACCCATTTTCCTGCAAGATCCAGTGATTCAACAAATAAATTAAGGGCACAACTCAGAATGCAATTATGAGCACACTTCATAGCATGAAATACTTGTATTTCGATGCTGAAACACACGAAACTAGGGAGACGCATTCGAGAAAATTTGGCGTCACTTAAGCCGTGCCGGGACCTTTGGCGCAGCGTCACGCGGCGCAGTAAGGACCATGCACGCAGCGAAATGGATCAGCGACCAGCGTGCGTTCCGCGCTTCGCCTCTTGTGGAAATGGAGCGGGACAAAGAAAACGGGACGTGTTCTGCAGTAAGAGCAAGAAAAAATTCCGGCGGCGTAGCTCGAAAACAGTAGCGGGAATAAATCAATCCAGAAAGATGTTTGTCTACAACTCAGACGACATTGGTTGGTAGATTAGCGATGACCCAACCAAGTTGGTTTAAATGCGGTTTCCAGTGAAATCAGAGGAATTGGACAATATCGCTCCTACGCCTCAAACCACTAATGAAAGCTTACGAAAAAGGAGTCACAAAAGAAAGCACTTCAAGGAGCACCCGCGCCGCTTTTGTCAAGGGAACTAGCGTCAACGAAACTTTGTTCAGTGCCCAGTGGAGCACTAGCGACATAAGGCCGCATTAGAGCAGCCTAATGCCGCTCCACTGTAAGCGCTAGTTTACTGTAACTAACGATGTTACTGTAACTGCGCGGCTGATAGGTAATCAACGGCAAGCAGACGGCTGAGGAGCTACTGTAAATGCTACTGTATCAGTGATGCATTTACTGTACTTTGTGCTCAGACCTTGCTCAAATGGAAGCGACTATCGTAGAAACCCCATAAATTTGTCGTAGAATCCCCATAAATTTTTTGCACCCATATTTTTACAGTACTTTNGCAAAAATATGGGTGCAAAAAATTTATGGGTAAAATAATGCAAAAATATGGGTGCAAAATATTTATGGATAAAATACTGCAAAAATATGGGTGCAAAAAATTTATGGGGATTCTACGACAAATTTATGGGTAAAATACGATTTTGCCCAAATGGAAAGTTCAGTGTGATTCACCAACCTGCGCAAAGCCAGCGCTAGGTCACGGATCCACGGGCGCGACAAAGCTGTGCATTTACCCACCAGCAGCGGACGAGCGCGCCATTATCGCCGTCCGTTCACACGCGCTATGACCCCGGCAGAGGTCATTAAATGGCGGCGCATGAAGCGACCGCGTATTGATACGAGACGCTTTTGAGGGACGCATATTAGCCTATCGGGCGGGCCGGAGTACTGCCGCACTAATGCCGACGAAAAGTTGAATATGGAGGGCAATCGAACGTATGATCGGCTTGCGTAAATTAAAATTGATTATAATTATTAAACTATAAGTAATTAGTAAAATTAATTTAATTGTTAAAATTAGTTTAGTCCACAATTAAAATTATTTTTAAAAAATTAAATTAGGTAGGTGCGCAAGACATGTTTCCGCGGGCTTTGAATAGTCTTCACAACAAATGTTAAATGGCGGGAAGGCTTTCCTCGAGAGCGTTACGGTGAGTGGCACAGTGCCCAGCTGGCTAGCTTTCGGAACCCGTGCCCGTTTTACGGCCGTTTACGTTCCCGTTCCCCGTTTTCCACGGGAACGAGGAATGGCGCGGGACGAGGTCCAATAACGGCCCGTTTCCCGTACCCGTCATTTGCGTAGGGAGAGACCCTTTGATGATGAAAAATTTGGAAGTTTTGTACAACAAGCAACCAGTGCAGCCAGAAGTGCAACCAGAAATAGACGCTTTTTTACTGAAATCCACCGCACTTTTTGCACTTTTTAACTGCCGGAACCTAGGCGTACTTAAAAAGAACGGTTTAACATGGCCGCTCCATGGGTGTTTTCTTTCGGAATATGGTTTTCTAGCCCATTTTAGGTATGAGAACAGTGAACGGGAAACGGACCGCGTTATTTTTGACCGGGAACGGGGATCGGCTCGGGAGGGGGTAGCACGGGAACGGGGAAGCGCACGGGGGTGGCATAACCGAACACCACAGCTGACCCATGCTCGAAGCTTAGCACTTAACGGTTGTCCGTTAAAAGAACGTCCTCCGATGCGCGTGTTTATATCGAGAGGAGCAAAACAGCGAATAGTACTTGGTTGGACGTGCAGCGTCCCCGGGAGCGCATTTTCTACTAGCTCCTCCAAGACATGCGATGAATCAGCGTCGCGAAAAGAAACAAAAAGAAGCGGGCGGGCGACGCTCGGCCCGCCACAAGGACAAAGCAGGAACGCCCGCTTACACCTGATTTAGCAGCACAGTCTGCGAGGAGGTGACTACCCGTAAGATGCGCCTCTTCATCGAGCGCTGATGAGCGCAAATATTTGCACCTATCGCGGCGACGCGACTGCGACAGCACTTACCGCCTGCTCAGTGCGGCGGGTCAGCGAGGAAGCGAACGGACGGACATGAGTGACCCAGCTCCTCGTGGCAGGCCAATTAGCCAACTGCATCCCTCGGGACTAAATGCGTTGCGCCTAATTGTTTAGTTGCCCGGTTTTCCCAAAGGGCACCAGCACTTGCATAATGCTGCAAATGTGGTTGCAAATTATGAGACTCACACGTGTGACCCTTAAACGGCTGGATGCCACAAAGACCAAACAGGTTGCAGTGTTGCAGTTGGGTGGCAAGATACGCAGTGACCCGCCCCACCATAGGCGGCTAGCTCCCATTTTAGACTGAGTTCAGAGTAGATCTTGAGCAAAACCCAGTTTCTTCCGGCGTTCTTTACTGTTCTTAAAGTGTACTCCGTACTCCGACTTAAAGTCCGACTTTGCCATTCCGCCGACGCGAAGATAGGGTAAGCAGCGGTAAAATGTCCCATCATCCCTTCCCCTCAGGTTAGTACCGGTTGTTTGAATACCATCATTTATCGCTGAAGTTCACTTGTTTAGCCCTCCAGATCTTCCTGCTTAGTAGTGTTAACTATCCTCTGCCTTCCGCATAGGCTTAGGCTGTTTTGCTTATTGCTTTGCCACATTCTTAGGCTTAGGTCTTATTTTTGGGCCGTCAGGCACATTCTTAAGACACTACTTTCCTTACTGAGACTTTTGGTTTTTATTCTTTTTTTCTTCTAACTGCCAATTATCGAAGAAATTACGGCTTTAACGTTGGGGAGGTGAGTGCCGATTCCTCGTGTGTCTTTTGTGCCGGCTTTCGTCGCCAGCAACAAGCTGCACCTTGGTGTGCTCAGCGACCACGTGCAGGTGGACTCAGTCGTCGAGTGGCTGGAGCTTCCGCCGGAACAGGGGGGGGGGGAGCCCAAGCAGCTGGTTCTGCGCACACGCTTCGTCGAGAACTACCTCAACGAGCTGAAGAAGGTAAGCTCCATGCGTCATAGATGGATGTGTGGTCGCCCTTTTGCGTTCCCGGGCGCATGCTGTTTACGACTATAGTACGGCCGTACCGTGCTGACGGTACAGAGTGGGTCAGTACGGTACAGAGTGGGCCAGTACGGTACGGAGGGGGTCAGTACGGTACGGAGCGGGTCAGTACGGTACGGAGGGGGTCAGTACGTTACGTAGGGGGTCAGTACTGTACGGAGTGGGTCAGTACGGTACGGAGGGGGTCAGTACGGTACGTAGGGGGTCGGGGGTTTTAGGCCTCTCCCATCTTCTCTTGATTTGCTTCGATTTTTTTGCTTTCCACTCACTTCGGGAAACGTATCCACACGCAAAGCTTAGCCACGAGAACCGTGCAGACGACGCCAAGACGTAGGTCTCGGTCGGCCTTGTGGCTAACCCCTGGAACGCCTTGGCGCAGAGCCCCATTACGACGCCTTCCCACAGTGCTTCCATTGCTAAACCATGTGGCTCGTTAACTGCACACCCCGCTAGCAGTTGTTTTGCCCCCACACGTGTTTTCCATCCTTTGGTCGCCGGAACTTTGAGGCCATGTTGACGTGCGACACACGCTCTCCTCCTTGCTCTCTTGACTAGGGACAAGCGCTGCGGAAAGAACGGGCTCTCGCTTGACATCCCTGCTCCTCCATGGGCCGGCCAGCAATGCGCAGTTGTTTACGCGGACCGTCCGCTATCTTGTTTTCGACGTCTTGAGCCTCAGTGGAAAACAACATTAGGTATAAATTGCGCTGAGATTGCTTAGAATGAACTGAATGGTCTGTACGAACGTTTTCGAAGTTTGGAGCATATTTCTCGCTCCAGCGGCCTCAAAATGAATTCGTACGTCTTTCTAAACCGTCAACGATTCAGCGGATACTTCAAGAGCCTACCAATTACAAGTGAAAAACCGAATTTAATAAGCTATTCTAATTCCGGTTAGAATGCGTCGTTTCTCCACCTTGATGACGAAACCCTCACCCCCCTATCACATTCCTCCATCCTAAACTGCAGTGTTACCCCTTAAAATAACTTTATTTTTAAGCTTTTTTTGGGTGAACTGTTAGAATTCCGAAGTCATGTAGGAAATTGTTAAGTGAGGCTTCGGAACAAACAGCACCGGTCGGTTTGACGTCTCACCCTTTCGCGCCCTTTTTACCGCTTTAGCAGCAGACGCTTCCTCAGCATCATTCCCGTCACGTGTCCAGACGCGTGGGTCTTATCAACGACCTTTTCTTTCTCAGTTTAATGTTATCCTGCTCAAAGAGCTACTTTTTATTTTTTGCGCATTCGTAAGTAGACTCTTCTGGCGCGCAAGGATTTTTGGCATCTACAGGAATCGGTTCAGTCGCGACTATCGTGTTAAGCAATGACTTACAGCCTTTTTACGACTCATTTGCTCGTTGTTCTTTGTGCTTACTCTCGGTGCGCCATAGACGACAACCCAAGCCGTTCACGTTCTTTTAGCGCCATCGAATGACCCCGGGTCAGTCTTTAGATACCGAAGCAACCAACGTCACCGCAATGGAGAACAACACGGAGTCCCTCATCCGCCAGAACTACGCCCAGGAGGTAGAAGCCGGCGTCAATAAGCTGATTAACATGTACATGCATAGCAGCTACGTGTACCTAAGCATGGTAAGTCGCTGACGCTGCTCGCTGTCGCGTCCACTTGAACGTTCTCTGTTGACGCACCATTTCGCACTAGGGCTGTGCGGGAATCGGACATCGGCCATTTTTCTAGAAATAAAATCGGCCACAAGTTGTCCCGTAATCATTCATATTTATTGTTTGATGGGACTCGCCACGGAGACAACCAACGGAACCCTGCATAAGAATTCGTCTTTAATTTTAAAGTTTTTAGCAATTTTTGAAAGTTTGAATTTATAATTTAATTTTCAAAATTTTAATTTCAAGTTACGTATTAAAAATTTTAGAATTTTCGGAACAAATTTCTTAAATTTTTGGACCAACACGGCGTGCCTATCTCCTCGGTGCTGGCCGGCAGCCGCAGCTTGCTGCTAACTGAGAGCTGGCTACACCTCCACCAGATCTGCTCTCATGCCCACCTCAAAATGTCTAGTGTCTAGGTTGACTCACTTCTCAAAGTTACCAGCTAAGCTGTTTAGGCCAACTACTTCCAACGTCCGGACGTCGAGCTGCCCAACATCGGTGGTCACTTCAAGAAGGCCGCCGACTGCAAACGTGACTATGCAATCATGCTTATGGAGTACCAGAACCGTCGTGGCGGCCGCGTGGTCCTTCAGGACGTGCAGAAGCCGGAGCGCGACGAATGGGACGGTCCACTCGAAGCCTTCCAGGCTGCACTGGCCCTGGAGAAGCTCGCCAACCGTGCGATGCTCGAACTGCACAAGAGCGGCGAGCAGACCGAGGACAAACAGGTGAGGGGGTCTAGCATTTGGGAAAGAAAGCTTGACAGGGGTCGAAGGCTAGGCGTGCTCCGAGCGCTGCGGAAAGAACCTACCCAGAGGCACATGGAGAATCAGCGAAGTCTGCCTTAGCGAACTGTACTTTCCGTACTCGGAGCTTGCGCAGCGCATACAAGCTTCAGTTTAAGTGGTAATGTGCCGTACCATTACGCACTTTGTACCGTGCCGTTTTGCCGTGTTTTTTTCCGGTGCTGGAGTACGGTACGAAAGTACGGAAGGGGTCAATACGGTACCAAGTACGGTACGGCGACATGAAATACCATGTTTTATGCCCTTGTAAGCCTTTGTGTGCAGGCTTTGCGGCATTTCTGGCTCAGTACGGAACGGAGTACGGTACGGTTGGGTCAGTACGGAACGGAGTACTTACGGCATGGGGTGGCCCGCTTTTCGTACTTCATCTGATCAATGCTCTATTTTAGTTCTGTGAATATATTGAGGAGAAACTTCTCCGGCCAGCCGTGGAATGCATCGAGACGCTCGGCCGCATCATCGCCAACTTGCGTCGTGTCGGCAAGGGTCTCGGCGAGTTCCTCTTCGACAAGCACTTCGAATGAGCTAGCCCACGAAGTCGTTCAATTCTTTCATTCCTCGTCATTTTCGTGGAATATTTCTATTGTCAGTGTCTGTCTCACAAATAAATTTATTTTGGGGCCCTGTCGGCCGGCTTAGCACAGTCGTGTGACTCGGACTCCGCACTTCGAAGTTAGATGACAGTTCTCCACCCAGCTGCACCCGTCGACCGCGTTCGCCAAGTAAATAGTTGACCCGCACCAAAGACGGCGTGAGCAGAAATCATCGATGTTCACTACACGTTAGCTGAACGCCTCCTTTCTGCTCTCGCTGTTTGACTGTTTGGCAGCGACCGTTCTCGACAGACACCGCCCTTCGGCCGATAGAAGGGCGGCCCGGAAATCGTGCGCCGATTCCAATCCGATTGGAAAATGTCAAATCGATTCCGATTCTCGATAACGATTCCGAAAAAGGTGGCCGAGATAAGATTCCGATTTTGAGATTCACCAGCAAACAGGGTTCTCACTGGGGAAGGCGAGTTGCTGTTCTCAGCGTTTAATACCTCCAAATGCACGAGCTAATGTTTCGTTACAAGAATGTTAAGCTCTAATGGGTGCCTGCCGTAATGCAAAGCTTAGCCAGTGTCGAGAAAACCATCTGTAGGAATTCTTGGAATCGAGCTTGCACAGAGTCCGATTCCCGGCTTCCTTCCAAAAATGCCTTAATTTGATGGCGATTCCGATCTCCGCTCAGCCGTGATTATTGCGCAACTTCTCCATCGTCTGTTATTGCCTCAAAGCTACGACGGGCCGCTTTCTCTCGAGTCCGATCATCAAGACCATTTATATTCGAAAGGAACGCCTATAAAGCGGGACGCAGAAATTCTACATGTAAGACAGGAGTAAACTGACAAAGGAACCGTCCGAGATAAGCAGTCAAAGACAGACACGTTCATCAAACTGACAGTCAAAGGTAGCTGGGTCGATAAAAGATTGTTTTGTTGGTGGACCATTGAACCAAGCATGGCGTTTACGTGGGTAAAAAGGGGATGTAACGGTAGTGTTCATATAATGCCAGAACAAATGGAGCGTCCAGAAAATACGTCAACCTGACATTGGCGGGGGGGGGCAAGGGGGAGGGGACCCAGACAAATGTTGACCAAAGTTGACAAGGGGGAGGGAGGTCAGGCCATTGTTGACGACGTTGCCCACCGTTAGTTGCTGCTTTTGATTTTGGTCGAATTTTGCCATTTAAAGATCCCTTTGCGTCGCCGAACAAGTTTTCACTATATACCTTTGATTTTCGCCTAAAATTTCGTTGGTGTCGCCTGCGGCGGGCATCTTTCTTTCAATTCTAGTTCCCGCAGGATTTTACCGAATACATTTTTCGTGCTCGGACTGAATTCAGATTGCGCTTTTAGTCAGGATGACAAGGGGTAGGAGGGGGGAGGGGCAAAAAGTCCTAAGTGCCAAATAGGTTGACGTATTTTCTGGACGCTCCCTAAGGAAAAGTGAGATGCTTGTCGATCAAAAGGCAGTAAGCCAGACGCCTACGGAGAGAAGTCATACAAAGAGTTATCCCGTTCCCTTACGCTTCTTGCTCTGCTCGTCGAGTTCGTTAACCTTCTGGAGAAGGTTAACGAAAGGCTGGGCCACCATTTTTTAAGGCTGGGCCACTTAACTTAAATTGCCTGCGTAATCAAAGTGTTTATTTTTTAGCGATTTTTTAAGTTTTTAAAATAAATTAAACTAGTCTACTTGTATTTAATTTCACTAATATAAAATTAGTTTTAATTTTTCAACTCTGTATTTCATGGTGATTAAGGTACTTCATAAATTTTGTAGGGTAAAGACCGTCTTACCCTATCGCACCCCCGCCGAAGGTATGCAGAAGAGGAGATCTACACTGCCATGCGGCGTGCCCTAGTCCCGACAGGGCGGCCTAAATGCCCTGTTTTCGCCGTGCCGATTTTGGCAGTGCCGTTCTACAGAGGTAGTCAGCCGTGCCGTCAGCAGCACGGCACCCAAAATTTTTTGCCGTGCTGACGGTATTTGCCCTTTTTAGCGCAATATCTCGAAAATTCTAAGAAAACGGGTCGGCAACGATTTTCTCACAGCACGGGCCGGCTCACGGCAAGGAAGCGGGTCTGAGGCCTCCAACCGTTCTCAGTACATAACTGCACTGCGCCGTAGTGCGATGGCCCTGCTGTGCGGTACGGCACACGTCACTGGGGTCGTGTCAGACTGTCACCTCAGAACTAGCGTCATAGGTTATAACAATACTTACTTCCAACAAGCCGACAGGGGGAATCTTGATTCCCGTCTGAGCCACCGCCATTTGAGCAAGCACGACTCCCGCGGAACGCACGTCGACAGACGGGCCGTAGTCCACCATAGAGATCGGCGCTTGGACCCCGTGCCAAACGCGTACCCGTGGTGACCCCACCCGTGCCGTACCCCGTACCCGTGGTGGGTAGAAAATTGACAAGCCGTATACACTAATACGGCATAATACACGGCCCGTAGTACGGCTTGGCCCGTGTAATACGGCTTTTTTCGAGGCCGTGCCGTGTTGCCGTGCCGTATTCTACGGGTACGGGTACGGGTTTGGCCCGTACCTTGGTACGGGCGCCGAACTCTAGTCCACCAGCGGCTTGCGCTCCAGCCTCAGAAAGTAGTTGTTGGCAACTTCTGGCGCCATTGTCTCCCACGTGCCGGCCGGTGTGTTTCTGCAAGGAGACGGTTATTGTGGGAAGTAGACGCGTCAGCACTTACGCCATTTCGTCGGACGTGAATGTGCGGGACCAGCCCAAGTCAGTCGATGAGGATGTTATCGGTCTTCACGTCGCGAAGCATGAGGTGTCCGCTAAATCTGACGCGAATGTACAATGTTACGTAAATCCCGCATTCCACTAGTCACTACTTGCCTATCATACACGCATATACGTAAAAAGCTACGCAAAGGGGAGAGCTGTCATCTAATCGCATGCATCCTTGCGTTATCACATGTGTCGTAGCGCTACCTCTTACATCCTAGAGTTGACGCATGGTTCGGGGCTGCATTCAGACGTTATTGACCGCTATGACTTTTCAAAAATGTTCGGAAGTGCCTTATGCACTAGGTAAATAGTACCGAGTGTCCAGTGACTATTTGCACAAAAGCACTAAGTAAATGGCTTACCGCTAGGCGGCGCCAGAGCAAATTTCCGCTAGGAACCTATATTTGTCAGAGACATGTTCGGTTATAGAGGGGTGAGAGTGAGATTCTGATTTCTAAACTGGAAATCCAATCAGAATCATCGCTTGCGTGCATCAAAGTCAAGGGCAAAACGTAAGGTGTGTAAATCAGACTAGTTTGGGGACGGAAACACAGCCACTGATTGCGCTACGTTTTGGCCAAAATTGGCCAATGTGCCAAAATGAACGCCTCTTCGCCAACGCACACTACCCAGCATTTTGGTGCCAAAACGTTGCAGTGCCAAACCGTCACGGTGCCAAAACGTTACAGTGCCAAAACGTACAGTGCCAAAACGTATGGTGCCAAAACGTAGCGGTGCCAAAACATCATTGTGCCAAAATGAACGTCTACCCAACCACTCTTTAACTCATAATGCCCTGATGACCCCCACCTGTTAAGGTCGTCGAGGCCTTTGAAAAGTGCGTAGGCAATGTGCTTCCACACAGCTTCATCGATGACGACATTCTTCCTGTACTTGGTGACCTTCTCGAGCAGCGTCTGAAGGCTGCCGAACCGCATCAGTGGCATGACGATGTAGAGGTTCATTTTCCACCAGTAGGACGCGTAGCAGCGCATAAGGTACTTAAAAGCACGTGTAGACGAACGCCTTTGCTCTCGTCCTCACCTCGCTATTCATGGTGAACATCACTGAGACTTCCTTGAGGTACAGCTTCACTTGCGCGTCGTTGTTGTCGGGGAGCTTGATCACTTTGACGGCCACTTCTCGTCCGTTCAAGATCGCTTGGTGCACCGCTCCATGCGCTCTAGAAACGTTTCGCAGGTCTTGGTTGGACGCATTCGTCACTCACCCTGTGCCCAGTTCGACAGATTTGTCGCACTTGTACTCCCGCTTAGGATTCGAAAACTGGTGTAGTCCAGTACATCCACGGAGCGGCTTTCCTGCGACGGCACGTCGACGACTACCTGAAAGTAAAGACTAACAAATATCCACCAGTGTGATATCCACAAGTAAAGAGGTGGCGAGGATGCGTGGCAATCAAATTTGATCAAGAAGATGACGGAGAATGAGGGAGTTGATCACGGCCCCACAAGCTGTACAACGATACGGCCGCACGGTACGGGAGGGGCCAGTTCGGTACGACGTACGGTACGGTATGAGGGTCCGGTGCGGGACAGCTTCTATTTTTGGTATTTTCAGTACGGCCCGTACTACTGCCGTACCGTACTGAAATGGTCGTAACACGTTACGGCTGTATTCTGCGGGAAGGGTCAGTACGATACGGCGTACGGTACGGAATGGGTTAGCACGGTAGGTGCCGGAGTGCCTACCTTTAGTGGTCGAGGCCGTACAAGCAATTACAAAAGAGACCAGGCAGCTGTACTTACTAGAGATCGACAGCCGTGCCGTACCCGTATAATACGGGTACGGGTACGGTACGGGGGGACCAGTACGGTACGGATATGGTACTGGGGGTCCCGTATTACGGGCCGTATTTGAAACCCGTATTTTTGGTAAGGGGAGACCCTTTGGTGACAATAATCTGAGGAAAATTCGAGATTTTTATGAAACAAAGGCGAAAATGTCAAATTTTTTCGAAGAAAAAAGGCCCGTTTTCAATTACGAATATGAGCCACGTGCTACTCGTTGTTCATAGGAATATCGTTCTTGTTCTTTTTGTACTAAGCTCTAAGGCTTGTGTGTGAATAAATGCTTCCGTTTATTCTTGAGACGACTGTCTAAGACCAGAGCGAAAGGCATGAACTAACAACAAGACGTACTGGCGGGCGGTGAGCGGGGACATCGTGAGAGTGGGCGGTGCTTAGGAGGCACGCCCATGACATCTCCCCCTTCTCCCTCAAGTCGAGTGCCACTCTCGACACTCGCAACGGGATCGGAGGCTAAGACAAGGGGATGCAGAGAAGAGAAGGGACACATAATGACCAGGGGAACATGATAACATAAAGGAACTAGTGAAGGAGAAATGAAGGCGAGGAGGAATAAGGCGATGAAATGCAAGAGAAAGCGATTTTCTTTGCGGCGGTAGTGTTGAACATGTGCGCGACGAAGTCGGGAGCGGAGCGATGAGACGTCGGCAGGAGACAGGAGACGGGCTTGGTCGAGATGCGATGTGAAGTCGGCGAGAGACTGTTGGGGCGTGGCGTTGTTCCGGCGGTCGTGGCTGATGCGTGTGGTGTCGCTTAGAGTGCTGTGCAGGACGCAGAGAGCTTAGGATGGGTGACGAGGAGACGACGGCGAATGAGCTGTGAGCGAGTGCCGCGACGACGATGGGCGGTGGAAGTCCTGGAAAGGCAGAATTTTGAGGGTCAGGATGGTTCAAAACGCCGCGGTGAGCAATGAGGATAACACCCTTTGTTCTGTCCTGACTCCTAGGGGCGGCAAGTAGGGATCCCTTATCCTTAGTTTGAAAAGGGCCCACTTGGTGTCCGGTACAACTTACCTCGGACGCCGCGGGTGCCTGCAGCGTATGCCCGCTATGCTGGCGCATGGGCAAGTCACCGTGCCTTTCATTTCCCGGCGACGTGTCCTTGACGACGAGACACTTCCGCAGCTGCGTGAAGTTGGCGCTCAGGAGACGAAGTCCATCGGGCGGCCAGTCGCCGTCTCGTGCGTGTCGGTTGTCCACCGCCGTACCGCATGGATCGATGTGGCCATCTGCAACAGGAACTGTCATTTTGTTAGTGGACAAGTTTGTTGCAAGTGTCAGTTGTGGTACCGCTCTAAGAAGGTCTCGATTAGCGTTCGACCTACTGCCCACGGAAAGGCTTTGTTCCCGTTTATCAGTACGGAATGGGCCTTTATGCGACTCGCGAAACTCGGGCTCGACACCTTGCTTAGCGACAGGTGCTTTTGACCGAACAACATTACGGGGAATGTCCGGCGGAATGTCCTTTATGACAGAATTCCTTTTGTCGCAGATCTGTGCGCTTGCTGTTCCGACTTGCTCAAGACATTTAGCCGGAGGCGCTCTAAGAGTTTTGGGCCACGCATGCACAGGAATCTCTGGAACAAAGTGAATTGCTGAGGCCATGTTAGGCGACTTCTTTTCCCCTCCTTCCTCGGGCACCCTCGAAAGGTCTGGTTCCTGGCGGGCGTCAGTTAGGGTAGCTACCACGTTGATAGTCGGGTGGTCGTCATGCACTGATTGCATAATATCGGCTTTTATCGGAACTGAAGGCTCCGTGCGCAAGAAGTCTCTTCCTGTGGCAGCCTCTTGCAGTTGGATGCCCAGATCTCGGAATGAATTTGTGCCTATGATGACTGGGTACGTAAGTTGGTCGCCAACTATCACAGTTCGGACGCTGCGCGGCGATCCTCCACACGACATACTTAGAACGGATGATCCGACACAATCGAGCTGTTGGCCGTTTGCAGCGGTCAAACGGACAGAAGGAGGATCGATTGCCCATGTACCGATATCGACTCCCTTAGCTTCCAGTAGCCCACGCAAGTAACCGGCATTTATAATTGTGAGCGGGCTACCTGAATCCACTAGGGCATCGCATGGCATTTCCTCCACTTGCATCACGCATCGCGGAACGGGACCCAAGGCAGCGGGTTGGAAAAGGTCCGAATCTACGTGAGCTGTCACTACATTAGTTGAGACTGTAGGAAGCACATTTGAGGCCACATTTCCGTTGTAATACTGGTGCGAAGCCAAGGATGAGGCTGATCTCCCGCTCTTAGGATTCCTTGCAGTAATGGCATTGGCTGCGAAATTCCCCGTGGCCTTACTGAAAGATAGCTCCTGACTTGGAAATTTCCTTGGAGAAGTATACTTGACACTAGGAACGAGAACCCCATGCGCATCGAGGCTTTGTCTAAGCGCTGCGGCATAGTCTACTAGATACCGGAACTCTTTATGTTCTGCCTTATCGAGCAATAATGGCATTAGCTGGACATCTCCGAGATGCTGCAGAAAATAGCCCTTTGCCATTTCCTCGATTTGTTCCGGAGGGCACTGCGGGTTTACCGCACTGCGAACGAGCATTTGCACTCGTTGGCCAATCAGCTCGATGGTTTCCGTTGCTTTCCGCGGCTCACCTCGCAGCAAACTACTCATGTTAGCCAGCCTGCGAGGTTCCTCATCCGCCAGACGGAGGAGCAGCTCATCTCGGACACTTTCATACCGGGCCGCACTACTTAACGGAACATTCTGAAAAGCAAGGCGCGCCTGGCCACGCAATCGCACGCTCAGTGCCTCAACTCGCTCGTCATTAGTCCACTGGCGGGTAATTAGTTCAAATTCTCGGAACCAAATACGGATTTGTTCGGCCCCTTCATTGCCGTGCAGGTACCGAATATGCGACAGGCCAGTTGCTACCCGATTAGCCCCGAGTACCTCTTTAAGAACACTCAGTGCCGACTCACCACTGTCGATGTCCATGGATTGTGGCGCACGTGGGGCAGAAGCTGATGCCAGATTGCGGTCCTGGAGCGCCCCGTTTGCCTGGTGGATGGCGTCTGCAGTAGCCTCCTTTTGATCGTCGTCGGTTGCAGGGACCTTCGGGCTGTTGCTGTTGTCCTCGTCGCCGAGAAGCTGTTCGGCACCGGACATGCGACCCTTGTGCCTAAAGTGCGTGTTTTTACTGGACGGTACATCCGGAAGATCGCGAAACAGGTGCTCATAATCACGCGGTTCAGCATGAGATTGAGACGTGCGGGTAATGGCCGCTTCCAGTTCCTTAACTTTTTGTCGCAGATCAAAACTTTCGTCGCCTTCAGTACGGAGGTTATGTCTGGGAGAAGAAAACTTGCGAGGACGGTACTTCTCTGCCTCAATCGTTGCCATGTCGTACCTCTGCATTTCAACTGAGGAAAACGGATGTCTCCGAGGGAAATTTGAGGGCTTTGAACGCTCAAAAGATCGTTTAGAAGTGGGTTTCGCCTTTACCAAAACTTTTCGCAAGGCATGTTTGTGTTCGTCCGACGGAGGCGGACGCATCGCTCGCTGGTCACTCCGCGCATTGTGCAATGCCGGCTGCATTGTTTGCGTCTTGGTTTCAATGCCGGCAGCTTTGTTTACGCCGCGGCCATCAACCCTTTTGTGTGCGTGCTGATTTTCCCAGGAGCGAATCTCTATGCTCCCCGACTTTTCCTCCTTCTCCGCCCGTTTCGCGTGGACCGATGTCGGCGGCGGATGACTGAAAAGGATGCCGCCGCGAGATGGAGCACCGCTGGACTGCTGTGACCGTGGGACCAGACGATCGCCATGGCTGATAAACGCGGCCGTGCGCTTGATGTCCTTACAACGCGTATTGTCATCGCACGGCTCGCAAACAAAGTTATCCTCTGCGAGGAAATCCTTTTGAATGCAACCTAAGTGCCAGAACCGAGCACACTGAGAGCAAGAAACCTTTGACTTCTGTGAAGGAAGTCCACATGGGCAAGACTCAGTATTTGCTTCCGTTGTCGAGGTACGCTCGAAAACAAAGTTCAAAGGCGAATCACGGCTTAGAGATTTTGTGTCCCCTGCAGATGCTTGACATGAAGGACATAAGCGCGTCATGCCACTTGGGATCACAACAAGGGAAGGGTATGCGCAGTATTCATGGCAGTTATTGCCGCATGCGCACTGAAAAGCTTCACTAACGCTAGTAACGTTGCGTGTACACACATCGCATGTGTCAACGACTTGAATGCGGCTAGCGGATGGTCCCGAACTTTTTAACTGAGGAGATGCCCTATGCGATTGCTGGAGCATTTCGAATTCCTGCATCATTTGGTTAAGAGCATTTTGGCCTGAATCCGTTTTGGCCGCCCTACCTGATGTCAGCTCTCCGACCTCGTTATGAAATTCAGAAACTGTCAGAATTTTTTCGTCCTCGGACGTTTCCGACATTTCTACCTCTAACTCGTCATTGATGCCGTTGTAACCTCGATTTGCGGAACGCTTGTGGTAGCGGGAGCTCCGACTTTCACTGTGCGACTGAGGCATTTTCTGTTTTTGCACTAGCGCAATCCTACAGAAAGGACAGTTGTAGATGTCGCCTAATGCGTCCCACTCATTTTCCGTCATGCATCCGCGGTGCAACCATCCGAAGCAGCACTCACATTGGACTGCGTCGGCATAGAGTCCTGAACTTGCGCCGCTTTCCTTGCTGGCAGCAGAGAAACTTCATGTGGCGATTTTCATCGCTGCGCTTAAACGCTAGCGACTCGTCATTGGCCTTTGCGTGCACTAGCTTTAGCCAGCGTGCTTGCAGTATACGAAACTCCTCCTGATCCTCGGAGAGTTCTTCTTCAGAGTTTGTGGCGGAGTCCATTTGTGGTGGCTCTCCCCAATAACCTTCCTCGCTGGGTTCCGGAGGTCGGTTGAGATCGGAGTAAGACTGACGGGGTGGCTTACTCAGACTCGGCTGCTACCATGTACTAAGCTCTAAGGCTTGTGTGTGAATAAATGCTTCCGTTTATTCTTGAGACGACTGTCTAAGACCAGAGCGAAAGGCATGAACTAACAACAAGACGTACTGGCGGGCGGTGAGCGGGGACATCGTGAGAGTGGGCGGTGCTTAGGAGGCACGCCCATGACATTTTTGTTGAATGATAGCATAACTGCGGCGAATTTTCCACTTCAGTACGGGTTTGAATACGGGCCGTATTACGTGTACGGTACGGGGGTTGTCCAGTACGGTACGGGGGGTCAATGTCGATCTCTAGTACTTACTTACCTAGGACAACGCTTAACCAAAACTTAATACTTAATCGAAAGAAAATAAAGTTTTCTGATTCCCTGATACATCTCATTACTTGTACTCTTAATGAGCCACTTGCCTTCTGAACGCCATTAGCCACGTGACTCGGTCCTTGCTCCAGCTCGTCCAGTCGTTGGCGAAGGCTAAGTGGATGAACTGAAGCGAGGGGAACAAGAAAATCGCTTACCCCGTAATCACAGCGTCTTTCTTGTCGACGTCCTCCTGCAGCGCTGCGTTCGATTTCTCCACGCTAAATCAGTTTTCGACAAGTGACACACGTACACTTCCCAACGCACCTGTCAATTCGGGCTTGTTGTTGCTCAATCGTCTTGGCTTGGTCCGCGTTTTGGCGTTGGAGGCTGAAAGTCCCACGTGTACTTTGGATAACATTCGCATTCATTACGGCCAGGACTATTTACGTAGATGTTTTGACTACTGATTAAGAGAAACTACAAACTAAGCTGCTCGTGTAACTGCTTAAAGTTTCGAATTTACGTAGGCTCTCCCGGGCAATAAGGTGACAGAGATGGCGGCCGTGCCGTGCCGTTTTCTGCGTTTCACTGCACGTAGACGGTCTGCTGGACAAGGAGCACGGCAAGCCTCACAACGGGGCCGTTTCCCGTGCCGTCTTTTAGCCAAAGTTGTTGTAATTTTGGCCATTTTTGGGCTATTTCCCTATATCTTTTCATTTGTCGGCCTTTTTTGGCTGCTCCTAACGAATTGTAAACCATTTTGACAGTATGATAGTGGCAGTATGACATGACAGTTGACACGACACGGAGAGGGTCAGCACCGCACGGCGCACGGCACCGGGGGGGGGGGGGGGTGTCCGCGCCGTCGCTACTAGTGAATAACTTAATTTTTCAGGGAAATGCATGTAGCATCCCACGCATTGGGCTTGCATGCCCCACTAGCAGAGAACGATGTACTGAGTACAAGTGGGGAAATGCGATGCAGTAATAAACGCAGTAGCTGTGCGGGTAAAGCGAAAGCTAGCCTTTAACATGTATTTTAAATCGAATTTTCTGCGGGAAACGGTTGAAGGTACTCGACGGTAGATGTTTAACGACTAAAACAATAAAGCGGCAGTCAGCCAAGTCTTTTTACACGCGCCAGTTATGGACGTCATGTGACGTTTCGACCTCCCCTAGACTTACTCTTCAACGAGTGCGCGCAGATCTTCATTCGGTGGCACAGTTGTGGAATGCAGCGGATCGTGAGCTGCTTCCGGCACAACAGCGGCATTCGCTTCCAGTGCGAGAGCGTTGTTGACGTTGGCCTGCTGCGCAGCGTCGCCTACTTCAGCGGCGGGTCCGTTGGTTGCCGTCGTTGCAGCAGGCTTACGCGCATTGCGACCTGAAACAAATAAGTCTTAGGGCGAATGCGTCGGTGCAAACCTTTGGCACGGGGAAGCGCCGTCTTCTTTATGCTGACCTTCTTCTTAATTGACCGAAGCTTGCTGCACATGGTCGACCGACCCACCTAAAATGTCGTGGGTTCTATATTAAGGCAGGCTTGTTGATGCTCTTAGCCAGAAATGCGAATGTGAATGTCGGCCTCTACGAACAGGCACTTGTTTTGGCGGAAACGGACTTGGTTCAAAAGCAACGTACTCCACATTGGTCCGCAGCGACGGATGCCGTCACTTCTCCTCGAACAGCCTTGAGGACGACTGACTGCCGGATGGCGGCATCGCGGTTCTTGCGCAGGACTTGAGCCGCAGCGGCTTCGACGACTAAAACAATGGCTTCCGGAAATGCTACTGAATCATGTTCCAGTCGCTGATTTTCGAGGGAATGAAACATACCGTGTTTTCTCTAATTAAATCCCCTCCCTCTATTAGACCTTCCCCTCTAAATGAGCCCTACCCTAGAAAGAATTTTAAGGATTAGAATGGCATGTATGGTCAAGAAACAAAAAAAAACTTATAACGCTATGACTTTGCCGCGTATGGTCTAGTCTCGAAAGTCCGATTTTTTTAAAAAGCTGAAAATTAGGTATTTTTGGTCCCAATTGATAATGCAGTCTTCCCGACAGACCGCAAACGCCGCGATTGAAACAAACAAAATTTTTGAACGCGAAAATGTCCTGTGCCTTCAAGGCTTAAGGAGTACGCTGCCAAGATGCACTCACGTTCAGGCTTGTTCTTGAGCAGGTATCCCGTCGACGGTGCGTAGAGACTGTTGCCGGCAAACTCGCCGAGCACCTTGTGGTTATTGCGGGCATTGCGCACCGGCCTGGCAGTCATGTCAGCGTTGTTAGTAACAATCTGTAAAACGCAAGGTTGGTGGACGCGTAGAACATGTTAAGGACACGTAAAACACAGCGTGAAATCGAGCAGGAAACGTCGCGCACCATCAAACATTTCCCTTACTTAACTTTGCGAGCTGGGCAATAGAATCTGTAGGAATTCACTTGAACGACACGAAGATTTCTGAAGGAAGATCTAATTTCGAAACATTCGTTGGTTTACTGCTGAACAAAAATTCGACGAAACCATTGATAGGGCGATCTCTGAACGCTACTGCTCCGCGGGAAATACCCCAAGTTTTGGCCGAGAACAGCCTAAGAAGCTCTTTGACTTGTGGCCCTAGCAGAAACGCAAAAACAAAAAACATAGCGCACTGTCGTTTCGCGATGAAACTCAAATGGTCGCCGGTCGTGGAGGAATGGCGGTATTCTTGACATTCCTGACGTCGTGTGGCCGTCGGCATTTGCCTCAAGGAACGGTCGCAACTAGAAGGTCGACAAAGTGTTGCCCATCTTTACACAGTTGTCAGGTCGCTCTCGCCTTGCTGCTGTGAGAATTACCTGAGAATGGCGAGCGCCAATCCCCAAATGACCGTCCTCTTTGCGTTCAAAAATGAATGACCAAATCCGAAATAATAAAGGCGAATCTTACTATGGAACGGCCTCCAAGAAACCGACTACCTAGGTCCGCGTAATTGACATATTAAAAATTTGACAAAGGAAAGCTTAACAATGAAAAGGCGCCAGGAATTGGGAAACTTTTTTTGCTGTATTAAGTCGGCTAAGTAAGTTGCCAGGCGTGTCTCGGTCTCCAGCTAATAGTGTAACAATGCCCACTGGGATCCAGCGGATACCTTTTGGCGCGGCTTTGTCTGCGTATTGCGCGATACCAACTGCGCGCTGTGAGGCCCTAGTTGCTTTTCTTAGTTGGCCTGCTAAGCGTCGAATTTGTTTCGCCTAAGCTGCGTTCAGCAATTAACCAACTCCTTCCTATTGCACCAGGTGGCGGACTTCCATACTTTGCCAGAACGATCGCTCTCCGCATGTCGAATCCCAGTAAACCTTGAGTACCTAGAAGGTGTGCGTAATAAACGCATGGCTTATGCCTCTAAGACGCGTGTTAAAACATTTTCCGTAAGCGAAGGTCCGGAAAATGCGTAACAGTTATTTCGGCCCTCTTTGCCCTCTCCTTCACCATGGTAAAAAATAGCCGTAAATGTAGCAGCTCTTTATGCGCAACAACGGTTATTCAATCAACAGCGAACAGCAGAAGAAGAAAAACAAACAAGGGTTTTTTCCCAGAAAGCGACGCATAAATGCTGACAAATATTATGGCTGATTGACGTAGCAGAAGGTGCCCGACGCCTCATACACGCTTCATCTTGTGCGTCGTCGAGAGGGTAGACGGCGTCGCAGATGCACTCCATGGAGCAACGCTCGAACTTTCAACGGCCTTTCGCTTACGCATCAGGAACGCGGTAGAGCTGCTCGGTGCGGTGGAGGCACCCGCCGGGTCGTGTGAGCCGGTTCGTTTGTCCTCTTGCTTCCTAAATGACTAGTCAGTAAAGTCCATTGAAGGATAAGCGCTGTTCCATTATGGTTCGTGTAATACCAGTTTACGAGTTCTCGAAAAACAGGGAATTGGGATTTTGTGCAAAAAGCGGAAAAATAATGACACTACGATACGCTGCAGTAGAGACCAGGTTATGGGCCAATCCCGCGTACCCGTACCCGCATAATACGGTACGGAGACACGGCACTGCCTCGAAAAGGCCGTATTACACGGGCTGGGCCGTATCACGTGCCGTATTGTATGCCGTGTTAGTGTATGCGGCACGGCAGCTATTTTATCCACCACGGATACTGGTTCGTCACGGGTCCCAGCGCCGATTTCTACGTTGCAATGGGTAATGACTACTTGAGGCACAGCGCGACCAGTTCCTCGAAGGGCTCGAATGGGGCGTTCTTGACCACAGGCGTTTCCAGGACTTTCTTCGCGGTGGGACGGGCGGTTTGAGTGCTCAAGCAGGCACTGACGACGTCCTTGAACTCCTGCGAGAGCTCTATTTGCCGCTCGCGCTCTACGCGAGCCAGCTGCGTCGGAGCGAACGCTTCGTCGATCACCTTGTCCAGCTGGCAAAAGTCCTGAAATGCAATTGAAAATCACCAATTTTTTAGCAACAAAATCTCAATTTTGAACTGAAAATACGCATAAGCGGGCCTCGGAACCAGGGCTTTAACCTCCAACAATAGAGAAACTCACTGTCGGAAGGCTAGACTGCGGTAGTAGGCAGTCGACAGCGACGGCGCCTACTGGCCAGACGTCGGCTTTCTGCGTGTACACCGTCTTGACGCCCTTGCGTGAATTCACTCGTTATTCAGGCGCCGCAAATCCGCGCGTCCCAGTGGGCTCACATCTGAAATATAAATAATGATGCAGAAAATGTGCCTCCGCCAAAAAATTTTTAGCTGCTTAAGCTACTGGTCGTTGTTAAGCCCCAGTCACAACAATAAGCAAACATTCTAAGCCTGGGCCTAAGCGTAAGCAGGGGCAGAGGGTGGTCAACGCTACTAGTCCAAGCTCATTTAGACGACTAAACAGGTGTATTTCAGTGGTAAATGTTAATGTCAGTGGTATCCAAAAGACCGGTACTCGACTGGCGTACTCAAGCGACTTTTACCGATGCTTACCCTATCTTCGAGTCGGCGGAAATGCCGAAATCGGCGATTTTCACTTCACTTCGTTCGTTAACGAGAACGTTCCCGCTTTTCAGGTCGCAGTGAATGATTTGCTGGCTAAAGAAATTCACAAAAATGCTAAAATTAGTCTGAATCGTAGCCTTACGCGTGCATGTATTCGAGCCCAGATGCCACCTCCTTCATGATGTAGAGCGCATGCACTTCGGCAAAGCGGACGTCCTTCTGCATCGTCGTCAAACTGCCGGGTCGGCACAAGTCCATGACGAGGTAGCACGACGCTTGCCTCGCTTCTTTCCATTGGTAGAATTCGACTAGTGTCATCAGATTCTCAATCATGTGTTTTTTTACTGACCGTGACCGACAAAATAGTGCAATAAAGCGGCAAAAACTGCTTGTCATTTTTTTAGGGCTACACGCTTAAAGAAGTATTACCTTGTGATTATGGCGAGCCATGCGGACGGCCTCCAGCAGAGCGAGCTTCGCACCTCGTTTTGAAACCTTAATGGCGAACTTCTCCGACGGGCCGCCGCCTTTCTTCAACGCTTGAAACACCTCCCCGAAGCCGCTAAAGTGCACATGTACTGGCGAAGTTACATTCTCTGCTATATTTCCGTACGTTTAACTGTTACACTAACGTCTCTAGCGCCACCTACCCCTTGCCAATCATCGCTCCGAATGTGTAGACGTTCCGTGGCGATTCCTTCTTGATGACCAGCTTCGGGTTCGTGAGCGGTACCTTAAATCAAGACGTCGAACGATTAGGCGCCGTTGCTTGGCTAGAATGGACAACAAAAGCTTGCCTTCTTCGGTATTATGTTGCCACGCGCCTTGCCGCGCTGGCAGCTCTTCGTGTGTAGGCCCAGCTTGGACTTTTCGTTCGTGATGTAGGTGCAGCCGTCCCTGGCGCACTTGTAATCGCGCTCTCCACGGTGGTCGGTGGCGATATGAAACTCCATTTTCTGGTTGCTGGAATACCAGTTTGAGCAGTGCCGACACTGCCGACACTTCAGAGTGGGCTTGTAGTGCTCATAATGGCTCTCCTCCTTATGTCCCTCCATAAGGCGGGTGCAAGTCGTCGAGAAGCCACAGCCTTCCTCGGTGCACTTCATGGCGCCTTCGTCGCTGGCGAACATCGAGTGGCCCATTTTTTTCGCATTGTTGATTGCGATGGCGCGACTAAGCTGGGCGCATTTGCACGTCTCGGGATGCTTCTGCGCATGAGAAGCCGTTAGGTGCTTTGCGTAGTCCGCTCGACTGGCTCTCTGCAGACCGCAATCGGGGTCACACTCGTAAGCGATATCTAAGCGAATGCGGCTTTTAATGGAACAGATGGGACTGTTGCATGCTCAGTTCTGACGTGGTGGCGAAGTGTCACCTTACGGAAGAACGTACGGTCGCACTGATCGCATTGCTGCTTTATACGGGTACCTACAAACATGCCGAAAGCTTCTACGAAACGACGAATCTTAACGGAATTCGCGCCTGGAGCGAAGCACTTACCACTGTGAACTTTCGCATGTTGGCGAAGATTAGGCACGGTGGCGAAAGTCTTTGGGCAAAATTCGCACTCGTGTTCGCCGGCCGAATGAGCGCTTTGCTTGTGATAATCTAGCGCTTGTCGGCTATTGCATGTTTTGGGGCACTCGTCACATTGGCACAGTTCGCGAGCCAAATGAACTCTTCGCTTGTGGACAGCCAGAGCTTGTCGGCCATTGCATGTCTTGCCGCACTCATCACACCGGCATTGTTCGTGGGCCGAATGAGCACGTTGCTTGTGGTAAATCAGCGCTTGTCGGCTATTGCACCTTTTGCCGCACTCATCACACTGGAACTGTCCGCGTGTCCGATGAACGTTGCGCTTGTGTTCAGCCAGCGCCCGTCGGCTACTGCATGTTTTGGCGCACTCACACTCACACTGTTCGTGAGCCTTATGAGTGTATCGCTTGTGATCAGCCAGCGCTTGTCGGCCATTGCATGTTTTGCCGCATTCATCGCACTGACGCTGTTCGCGGGCCGAATGCTTGCTTTGCTTGTGGTCAGCCAGCGCTCGTCGGCTGGTGCATTTCTTTCCGCAGACGTCGCATTGACACGTTCCTAAATAAGGATCTTGGTTGCAATTAGCGCATCCGGAACACTCTGCATACAAGGTAGCTTTACACGTACGTGAACGTGCTTGTCAGTTTGCAAACGGCATCGGAAAATAGAGATCGGAACAAACAAAATTTACAAAACAAAATGTGCACAACCAAACAAAAATTAGGGCTGAATTTTGCAAAACAAATTACGGACCTTTGTTTTTATAACAGCTTGGAATAATTTGTTAATACTGAATCGTTTTTCATTTTTTTAATCTGTTCTTTGGTGCGGAAAGGTCAGCTCTGGTGCGTACTTACCCGTGTGCGTTTGCTTGTGAGTTCTCAGCACGTCCTTACTCGCATACATCGTGTCGCACTCGTCACAGGCAAACAACGCCTTTTGCGATTCCGCCGAGGACATTATCTAGAACACGAAATACAAATTCTTCAATACCAATAAAAGCGGCACGGAGTTATGCATCAAACGGTGCCAAACAACTTGAACAAATATCCAACTTAAACGAAAATAAGAAAGTTACACTTTGATGAAAATAAGCACTAAGCATTTTCAGTTCTTGTCTTCACGCTTCTTGGACTTTGAAGCTATTCCCAGCGCCTTGTCCTCTAAAGCTACACGAAGGCGTACTTCATTCTTCAGTGAACGACGCACGTTTCTTAGGAAAAGTCCTGCCTGAGCTTTCTTCGAGTCTGGCCTTCATCGAACCCTGCTCCCGCCTTAATTAAGTTAAATGTGTACAGAGTTCTAAGGTCAGTCAACGGACTCATCGTGCAGAACAATGGACATCTTAGCGCTGCGAGAACGTAAATATTTCTTGACCAGAGTTCTTCGGGAAAACGTCGATTTTTCCGCTATTTCGACGCTAAAATACGCGGCTAGGAATAAAGGCTAAATATGCCATTTTTAACGTTATTTTAGTGATTTGAGGCCATTTTGACCCATTTTAGGGGTCCACCCCCCTATCCTGAAATCCTGCCTACGGCCCTGGTTCTCATCTGGGCATGCATAGCAGATTCTCTTCCTGGAAAAGACTCTTTGACCTGAGTCCACCTCGAGTGCAATAATCTCTTCCCTCTGGGCAAGCCGGCGGAATTCAAGACTCAGGACAGATGGACGGAACTTTTGGCGGGAGGTCGAGGGCAGTACGCGTAAATAATCAGTCAACTTGGGTGAGCTGCGGTTTTGCTCGACGTTTTGCCAACAAGAACGACGAGTCTCGGACAGGACAGGCGCATCAAACGAGGCTGTGACGTCTATAGTCCTATCGTTATGGACTATTAAAGTTTCCACCAATCAAACAGTAAAAAGCACCGGAAGCAACCTGGTGCGTCAGGGTAAGGGGGGACCAAGGCAAATTTTTCAGTTTCAGGGATTTGGCACATTTTAACCCATTTTGTTTAAATTTTCGATTAATTTTGGTGAAATAAGCCCACTAATAGGGCAAAAACCGGACACTTCAGAAAAGTACCAAAGGAAGGACCAAGGCATTTTTTCGGCGCCGGCCTTCGGCCGTCGCCGAAAAATAGGTAAGGGTCCCCCCTTAGGGTACCGCCCCCCCCCCTCCCGAGGGGTCCCAGCTACGTCCTTGGTGAGAGCCACAAAAATATTTTGAAGTTGCAAAGACGACGTGGCCATCGTACGTCCCAAACAGACTCTTTATTACCGACCTGCAACCATATAATGTACCAGCACAAAACGAAAGCCACGGCGCCGTGCGTGCCTCTAGAGCCGATGACGGTATCCATTCTTGTCAACCCCACCGTGTCCTCCGACGTCCCCGTCTGCCCGCTGAGGGCACGGGCAATACTCGGCATCCCGGCCTGGTCGTCCGCTTGGGCCTTCAGCGCCTTGGTCTCCCTGAATTCGAACAGTCAAAACTCAATATAATTTCAAAATTTATGCTTTAACTCACAAATTTTATTTTTTAAATTCTAAAAAAATTAAACACCACAATCGATTATTTGAAAAAATCGAACGTTAAGCAACTCCCAAGAACTTACCGGAGGTCCCGGTGGTCCCTGCGGCCCTGGTCCACCTGGTCCACCCTTGGGACCTGGCGCCCCGGCTCCAGCGTCCTTGCCTAAATATCGTGGGTACACAAGAGTCATTTAAGTCGTCTTCATTGACCTGGACTTCCTTGCGGTCCAGGTTCGCCTCGTGCTCCACGGGGCCCACGTGGGCCTTTGGTTCCGATCGGATGGCGTCCGTCCAGGCCACGTTCGCCCGGAGGTCCAGCCTGACCCAGTTGTCCTGCAACATTTGGCAAAAATTAGATAGATGAATCCGCAAAAACGAGTCAGATAAAAGATTAATAAACTTTCAAACAAGAAATTTCAAAAATGTTTTAAATTAATAAAATGGTATTATCAATTAATTTCTAAAACAAGATTTTACAAAACAGGATTTAAATTAAAAAAAACTTTTGGCTGCTCAGCCGGTTGTCAATTAGTACTAATTATTTTATTATTTATTAATTTTTACTTTTTAGAAAATATTATGAAATTTTGAAGGAAATCAGGAAAACATTAAGCCGCTTACCCGGTGGTCCTGGCGGTCCTTGTTCGCCTGGCGTGCCTGGATTGCCATCTCTTCCGGGCTGTCCACGTTGTCCATCGGCGCCCTTCATACCGCGTGGCCCATTCTGTCCCTTCGGACCAGGTGGACCGGCTGGTCCTGCCGGACAGTGGAAGCATCCGCCAGCGTCCTGCGTCTCGGGCGTGACGTCCTCAGCGTCCTTGCCCGGTAGACCGTCGAGACCGTCCCTGCCAGGTACGCCCTGGGGTCCTGAAAGAGCAATGTCATAGCCGACACTAACCTATTCCGAAATTTTAAACAAGTTGTTCAATTTCCCCGGTAAAATTGGCTGGAAGGGACTAGTACGGCACGGAGTATGGGCCGGAGCGATAATATGACGTATTTCATGCCATACTGTGCTGTTCCGCCCCGCATGCATTCCAAAGTGCCCGGAACCTGTGGCTCACTACGGTAGGGGAGTGCGAGCACGGTGCGGAAGGGGTCAGTACGGCACGGAGTACGGTACAGCGCCATAAAATGCCGTACCGTGCTGTTCCGTGCCGCATTTAGCCTAAAAGGCACGGCATTTGAGGCTCGCGATGATACGGCAGTACGGTACGGAAGGATCAGTACGGCTCGGAGTGCGGTACTGAAGGGGTGAGCACGGCACGCGGTACGGTACGGCGGGGGCCAGTACGCCACAGTACGGTACAACTAAAGAGGTCAGTACAGCACGGAGTAGGGTACGCCGGGGGGCGGGTCGGGTATCTCGACTTTAATACTCCAGAACTGATACGTATTTCACTGACTCTGGCCTTACCTGGAAGTCCCTTCGGTCCTGGAGGTCCTGCGGGGCACTTGTTCTCAGGGCCAGTCTTGCAGTGGCACGATTCACTGTCGTGCGGGATCGAAGAACTCGGTGGCAATGCTCCACTCGTACCAGCTGAAGGTGGGCTTGCGCCGCCCGATGGTCCACCGCCAGAGGGTCCACCACCACCACCAGAAGGATTGTTAGAGCTACCAGGGCCCTCAGGACCGCCGCCGTATGGACCGCCACTGCTGCCGCCAGCGTTGTCGTAGGCCTGACGACGCTCGCGGGGGATGTACGTAGGGCCAAGTACGAGCATCTGTCGCCAGAGGTCGTCGGTGATGGTCTGAAAGAAAATGTTACGTAGTCTTCTCTAAGGCAATTCATCGCTAAGAAATGCCGTGTAAATCATGTTTCATGGCGGAAAGACTAATCGGAATGCCGAAATACTTCCGAGGGTTAATCAAATCATTAAAATTTAAAAAAGAAAAGTAAATAAAATAAAATGAGGAAAGTCGAACGACTTCCGAGCGCTAACAAAGTAATTTAAAAATAAAACACAAGAGTAAATGAAAAAATAAGGAAAGTCGAACGATTCCCTATGGTTAATTAAAATAAATTAAAAATAATAATAAATATAAGTACATAAATAAATAAAAATCAGTCGAAACGTAACTCAAGCGGCGCCTGCGGCGGTCTGATTTGGGTTAAAACTAATGAGAAAACAAAAAAGAAAACATAATCTTCGGACAGCGTTGCGGACTAAGCTTTTACGACAGAAAGAAATAGTGGATTTTTGGGCACCCGCGAGAATTCCCTCGGGTAAGGTAGGTAGGAAAAGTAGCGGGCTCCATATGTACTTTAGTCAGCCCCTCTACGAACCCTTGAGTACGCGGCATAGAAGTACAACCGAGGACCGGAAAATAAGCATTACCTTGAACTCGCCCATCTCTCCCTCGAGCTCCTCCCAGATGTTCTGCACATTCCTGCGAATGTTCCACATCGCGACGATACATCCGAGCAGAACAAGCCCGCTAAGGGACGAGGCGAAGAACGTCGCTGTCGAGACCTTCATCGTCGACGACTCAGCCGACTGAGGAGCGACTACTCTCGACGGTCGTCGCGGACGGATTTTATACGGAGCCGAAAATGGAACAGGACGTCCCGGAAAGGGAAACGTCCGCGACGCGCGAAGGATAACGAACTTTTTCGCCGCCTGCTGCAAAAGCAGGCAGGCGGTACGCCCAAACGCCCACCCGCTGGGGTTTCGCTTTCTCTTTCGCGTATAACGTACGCGGCAGCGATCTCGAGCGAAGAACCTAAGGAGGGGTAGACCACGACGGGCTACCCCTCCACGTCAACCACGTCAACCTTTGCACTCGTGAACTTGACGACGCGCTTCGTCGCACCGCACCTCTACGAGCAGAAATAAGAGGCCGGGGGAACTGTCCGAGCACCTCGTTTTATGAGAATCACGAATATGGAACGGGCGATTTGGCGTTGTTTTTTTTGGGCCAAAGACGGAAGAAGGCTGGCCAGTGCCGACCACATTCGAGTCGTAAACATCAAGCAATCCCAACATAAGGAGACATTGAATTGACTGGAAAGGCTGCTGAGCGCCTTCACATCTCATTGCGGAGGCAAAGAAGACATAAAAAGTCTGCACTTTAGTTGCCTTCTCACTCCGCCCGTCATTTATTGCTTCGCTGACTGACCGACGACTCTTCTCTTCAGACTGTCGTCCTCGGAACTCTTCAGGAACTAACGATGGAGGGCAATTATTTTTCTGATCACCCTTGTAGGGAGATTCAGTGAAAAAGGGGTAATATTGAAATTAAGATATCGTAAGACTTGATTTCATTTTTACATTATTTTTATCTTCAATCTGCGGTTGGTTCTG
Source organism: Aphelenchus avenae (assembly GCA_020875895.1). Classification (NCBI taxonomy): domain Eukaryota; kingdom Metazoa; phylum Nematoda; class Chromadorea; order Rhabditida; family Aphelenchidae; genus Aphelenchus; species Aphelenchus avenae. The sequence goes on along the minus strand of JNEY01000031.1, from coordinate 262,238 downwards.
CCGCACTTCTCTGAACTCTGCCGAGCAGTGCTGCAGCTAACAGTCTGGTGCTGTGAACGATCAGTTCATGGCAATTATTGCCGATCGACTTGTATTTGTTGTCATTATCTGGTCACATGAGAACTGATTATGATCTGCGCTGTACCCTAAAGCAGCCTTGGACCTTTGTGGTTTTCGGGGAATTCATAAACGAACTGTACGCTTAAACACTGGAGCTCTACTCGGTCGTACTTCGTTATTGTGCCTTCAATTCGGCGACTTTCTCGGAGATCAGTGTCGGCCCTAATGGGATAAGCATTCCTTGCTCGGATTTCTCTCCATTAACCCGTTTCATTGCCGCTCGGATCTCCTCCGCCAGACTGATTTGAATGCGGTTCGATGCACACCGGCGCCATCCGGAAAAACTTCGGCTTTGCAATGCGAAACGACAAGAAAACGACGCCCTATCCGAAACTGTGGGAACGGAACAACTTCCTGTTTGAGTCGGAACCCGCGTAACGCTAGCAGTGGAATTCATGATACAGTTGACCCAAACTGCAGGTTTGGATTCGATACGCGAGTCCCGTGCTTTGTGGCTTGTCAACCTCTACTTAATGGCAGGCGAATTCAAAGAACGACAACCGGCACCCTACCGCAACCCTGTCAGGGGGGGGGGGCTTGGGGGCCGGGATGGGGGTCGCGGGAAGCAAGCACACAATTTTCCCTAAAAATTAATAGAATAACAGTAAAACCACGCACGGGCTTCCAAATAAAGCTTTGTAGAGCTCAACTTGGGAACCACTTAGATCATTACTTAAAATACAAACAGGACTTTTATCCTCGAATTGCTCTTTTATAACTTTAGGCGGATTTTGGGCTACCCTTTTTGGAACTGGGGGCCGGCCCCCTGCCAGGGTTGCCGTACCGTACGGTACGGTACGACAGTACGGGCCGTAATACGATACGGTAGGGGACTAGTGCGGGCCGTACTAGTAATTAATATCGAGCAAAGTGGAGCCGTACCGTACTCCGTACTGGCCGACACCACCCCTACCCCACTCCGTACCGATAGCAGCAAGGTACGGTACGGCCGTACCACCCGTATGGTTCCCGAACTAAGGTTATGTTCTAGGAATCACTGGCGGCTTTTGAGACTCGTCCAAGGGGGTCGCAGGGGGGTCGCACGTGGGGAATTTGCAAAAATTTCGAAGACTTTCTACTGTGCCTGCAGCGCGGCGAGGGGGTCGCCGTCCCCACGCGACCACCCCCAAAAACCGCCACTGCTAGGAATGATCAGAGACGGCAAGAGCACATTTATTGATAGAACATACTTCTGGCTTCAGTAGGCTACCAATGAATCAAGCACGTAGTCAGGGCTGTCTCGGGCCCTCTCCTCCCCCTTTCATTGGGAGATGGTGACAAAAGTCTGCTGGACCAAGACGTGCACGGAGCTCTTTCTTTCGATGTTGCTTCCACTCTCGGGAAAGTTAAAATTTTTATAGAAAGATTATGCAGCTCAATTGTTTTTTCCATGAATAGCCCTTCGTACTTAATGACCTGCATTCCCGCGTGATTCCTCGGATTCCCACCCGCTTCGAGCAATTCGGGTTGCGGCTGATTACGCCTCCGAATCGGTACGTGAGTGGCGGTGAAATACTTTGATTTATCGCCCACATTTCGCGTGTAGATCGCCCGGCGCGCGTGAAAAACACTGGCGCCATTGATGTGGGTCATTCCCGCACTCCGCTGCGAAGGAAGCGGACCCTGCGGGCGGCAACCTTTGCATCCAGAAATGATGACTAATGACGCGCTTAATTAAGCTCCTTAAGAACAGAAGAGAAACTACCGACGCTAACTGAACCTGTTTGACCCCCCCCCCCGGTCAGTACCGCAGAGTAGCTGATCGAGCAAGGACTTAGCTGAGATCTCTCGAAGATGGGTATTGGCCTAGCCCAAGGAGCCCAAGAAGAGCTTATCGGCGGCTTTCTTAGCCTTCCCCGCCACTGATATGGATACTAAATGGGAAACTAACTGTGAAAAAACTGACCGTAAATAAACTGTGCAAAGTTCGCATTTTGAAGGGGTGTTTTCGCTGAACACAGCAGTTCTTCTGATGACGTTTTCCCACTTCAAAAAAGGGACCTCCCGTTCGTTGAAAATCCTTGTTGAGGCTCTGCTCATGCCCTACTCCCAACGGGAACTAGTATAGGAAACGAAGCTTTGAATAATTCTCCGAAAAAAACGAAACAGCAGACTTCAACCGTCTTAAAGATCGTGCCGAGAAATATGGCATGCTCTGCTTCGCTCGCAATATGTGGCAGAAACCGTCAATCCGTTCAGTCAAATCCGACGTGATTTTCCACACGTTTAGCATTACCGTAAATCCTCTAATTAGAGCCCCCCCCCCCTCTAATTACCGCCCCCCTCCAATTAGGGCCCCCTTTGGGCCAGAGCAAAAAAATTAGGGCCCCCCTCTAATTAGGGCCCCGGGGCCCTAATTAGAAACACTGGGAAATTTAAAGCTGTTCGACTTGCCTGGAAAACATGTTTTCTCGACGTTTTAGACCACGACGATTATTCTGGGATAAACTTTTGGGTCACTAAAATTTTAAATTTTGACACTAAAAATTT
>JNEY01000031.1:214634-245338 GCA_020875895.1 Aphelenchus avenae | reverse complement strand
CGGCGGCGGGGGGGGGCCCCCCTCGCCCCCCCCCCCCTAGGTACGCCCTTGTGCTGGACGAGGCCATCTCTTCGAGCAAAGGCACAGTCGCATTTTTGACACTTGTACGGCTTTTCGCCAGTATGTATGCGCATGTGCGCAGCAAGGCGACCTGCTCTAGAAAATGCATTACCGCATTCGTCGCACTTGTACGGCCTCTCGCTTGTATGACTGCGTACATGGGCATTAAGGCCATTAGCTGTAGAAAATACTTTTCCGCACCGATCACACTTGTACGGCTTCTCGCCTGTATGAGTGCGCTTGTGGGATAAAAGGGCGGACGATTGTGCGAAACGTCCTCCACAAAAGTCGCACTGGTACGGCTTCTCGCCCGTGTGGGAACGCTTGTGGTCTCTCAGTATGGACATTTGTGTGAAACGTCTTCCACGTTGCTCGCATTGAAACGGCTTTTCACCTGTATGAAGCCGTTTATGCTCGACTAGAATTTTCTTTTGAGCAAAGGTACTATCGCACTGTTAAAAACTTGTACATCCTCTCGCCGGTGTGAGTTCGCATATGGACAATGAGGTGGCACGAGCTAGGAAATTCCTTGTCGCATTCGATACACTTGTGACCGTTCGGCATGAGTATGCACGCAAGTCGTTTGTCGACGCGACGATTCTGGCGCCGAAGTCCCTCGCACTTATATTGTTACGCGCGACTTACCTGAAAATACTTGAAGTTGGGAGCTTAGAGGAAGGGCGTAGAAACACGAGTGTTAACTTGCACCTCCAGCCAAGTGTATGGCTGGAAAGACTAACACGCTTGAAAAAGCAATGTCGTAAAATGTACAAGGTAAAAAGAGGACGTCGCAGGACAACAAAAACAGTTCTTAAGTCACCTTGATAAACAGAGAAACAGATTCAAGAAAATTTCGTCGGAACTTGAGACAAAGTCTAAATATTTATGTTCTTGCGTCGGCGAGCCATCGCCTTTCAGTTCCGACTTTGAGCGTATGCTCCGCGAACCCGGCGGGATTTCAAAGGACGGTCGCATGGGAAAGTGCAGCAGAACCACACGGCATTCCACGAGAACATCGAAGCTCCGCGGACCGTGGAGGTGCAGACCAACGCGTAGTGCATGATTGGATTTCGGTCAGCAAGATCGAAATAAGCTGTGTTGGGACGCATAGGGAAAGCTTTCTTTTAGTACAGGTGTGTCCCTGAACTGAAACCGACAACCTAGTAGAGCGTGTCTCTTAAACTGTCTCGTTTTTTCACGGAATTTTAAGTGCGCGCTTTTTGCTTAACTACATGTAAAGAGGAAAACAGTGGGACACCGAATCAACGATTTGATTGGAAAATAAGGAAGATAAATGGCGGCCAACGCGGCCAACAAAGTTTTACTGACTAAATGAATATTATTAACGGTTAAGGAATCACGCTCAAACGAAGCTCTACGAAGCGCGTCATGGGTCATGATGGAGATTTGCGGAATTTGAAAAAGGCCTGCTCAGGTTCTTTAGTCTTGCTTTCAAAAGCCCCGCCTTTTGTCCAGAACCGTTCTCATGCTCTACTTGCATCAAAATAAGCTTAACAAACTTGCGCCTAAGAATCCGGAACATCGAGGGACATAGTCCTTTGTGATTACGTCCACGCAGCGTCAGACCTGCGGATACTTCCTTGAAACTCAAGCCTGCAAGAGGAGCAAGAACGATATACACGCCAATGTGCTTTTGTAGCGGATGCGATGACCGATGTGTGCTAAAATCAAGGCTGAGAATCTCGAAAATCGACGCGGGATATTCAGGAAGCAAACTAAAAGTCGGCACTCGGCAGCCGTACCGTACTCAGTACCGTACTGGACCCCCCCCCCCCCGTAGGCAAACCCACAAAATCCTGTGATTATAACATGAAGCCATAATTATTCAGTAGTGGGTCCAAAAGGACGCAATCATCCGGCTTGTTCAGTGAAAAGGTGTCGCCTACGCCTAATTTAGATTCCTTGTAAAATTTCGCAAATAAAAAAACAAATCGCGAAAATCGCCACGTTGTGGAGGATGCGAGGACCGTGGAATTCACATGAGACTGTGTGAGAGAAAAGTAGTCAGAAGGAAACCAAGATTTCGTTAGAATACCCGCTATGCCATACCGGTAAAGAAGGACCCGACTGCATGACTACCTTCGATGCGATAGCGACGGTAAGCAAGACAGAAGGTCACGGAACACGTTTGCGGAAACCAAAAGAGCAAAACTGTTATTTCTGTAAAAACGAGTCAGCTTTATGCTAGAGCTCGGCATGCCCCCCCCCCCCGACCCGACCTGCAGGTCGGCAGCCGATCCCGGCCCCGACCACGATTCCATCGGAGAACCGGACGTCTCGACGCCCGCCAGCACTAACTGCTCGTCCAGAACGACAAAAAAACCTCGGTCTCAAAAATTTGACGTTTTAATGGCCCTGATAGGGGTTTTCGGTGTATGCTGTCATAAAAGATTGATTATCCATTTTCAGCTTAAGTCGGCCCACCACGGGCGTCGCAAAATTTTTTTAAAAATTTTGTTGAAAACTGGCAAAAAAATTGGCCTAAATCAGTGGAGCAGGTCAGGGTCGGGGTCGCTGCCGACCTGACCCTCCCCCCCACCTGACCCTCGATAGGACATCCCTTCTCCCCTCCGAACCGAGAGCCGACCCCAACAAGGTCGGCTTGTCGGGTTGGGTCGGCTGCCGAACAGTACGTTACGACTTTGCACGTCCCCTTCAAGTTAATAGATTGAGATAGTGACTTATTAAGACCGACGCAGTCTTAATTCATGTACTTTCATTTTCGCATTTGTTTCAGAATAAAACGTGCGCGATCAGGTAGGTCGACATTGACCGTCCCTCATGCAAAGAGGTATCCATTCTCAACTGCTATTCTCCATCGCACGCCTAATAGCGCCACGTGCGAAGGAGAGTGTTCGCTTCGGGCAATTATGGTGCGCGGCGGCGGAGGTTGCTTAAGTGAGGACAAAGCGAAAATGATCCTCCTCTGCTCCTCCATCCGCATGGCGGCCATCCGCGCACCGGTCAGGCTCAGGTCCTCCGAATGCACTCCAAAAAGCGTGCGGACGACGCTTTTTCTCTGATTCGAAAAAGCGATCTGAAGGTCTTCATCGCTATCGTCGCGATTCTCTTCGCCGTCGTCGTGCTGCTCTTGACGACGCTCGCGAGAGTCGCCTTCAGTAAGTAATAGTCGTCTAGAATTCGTCGAAGTGTGTGTAGTTTGACGGTAAGCGACTATAAGCCCTATGCCCGACAGGTAGGTAGATCATAGGGCTAAGGCCTCAATATTTCCGATCTTGGCCGAAGGGGCGCCGAAAGTGACAAATCTTTGGTCGAATTTTCTACAACTTTTGCTAAAGAAACTGAGAAATCTCTCTGGCTGCGCCTGCAACAGCACTTTTAGACGAAAAAGACCTAAAATCACTGATTTATCGCTTTATACACTGGCAGACCTGTAGAAAAGTTTCGGGGCGGTAGGGGTTATAGCTCAGGAACCCGAAGCATCTGAACACCTATAGTTCGTAGGCGTATCAAGACGAATTGGGACGCGTCACTTTCTTACTTCACTTTCCCTTGCTCAAGCTGGAAGTGAGCATTGTGTTCTGAAAACTTAGCTGGATTTAATTTTTTTTTAAATATTCGAGGATAATAATGCGAACCGCGTAAAACGACTATTATGAGACCCTACGTCAGCATGTCCCTTTAAATATTTGAGGCCTATGGGTTGATAGTGACCGTCGGGCGGTTATTGCCGAAGATGCGGGAACAGCACCAATCGGCAATAATGTAGTTTTGCTACATTGTAGCGGACATGTACACACCACTCAGACCCGACTTTTAGCGGATCCGTTGCCGTGCAAAGCGTGCGCAAGCCCTTCGACCTCAAGCGACGCCGTTGGAGCGGAAGTGGTAGGTGGAAAAAAGTCGGTAATATCGGGTTCACTGTCCATAACATGGAACACTTTCGACATAAAACCGCTGGAATCCTAAATACCGGGACACCCCAGGTGTCAGCTGCCCGATAACAAAGTCAACGGAGCGTGGCGGGCATCGCTGCGTCGAAGGCCCAGCAAACAAAAGGGCACTCGTTGGTACGACCGCGTGTCTCGCGCCGTTACTCGGGCACATGAGGAGTCTTTACGGCTCGTCTAAGGCATGATGTGAAAGTGCCTAATCGATACCCCTTGGACCCGGTGTCTTCTTTTGGCTTGGAATAGTCAAAAGACATCCGAACCAGAAAAGTCTCATTCATCACGTCTTTTCGTTCCTTCTAAGATGACTACCCAACAAACTTTCAGGTCTCGCAAAGCCCAATGCCCTACGAAGCGGTTCCCCTTCGCCCGCTGAACGGCAGTCGTGCGAAACTCATGCGCACGCCTGAGGTTCGTCTTCGGGCAGTCAGCATTCACGACGACGTGTCGAATGAGATCGCGGAAGTCGTCGATGAAATCGCCGACGATTTCCCAAGCCCATTGCCGCTATTTAACGAAGTTGACGCCGAGACGGGCAATAGCGACGAAGCGCAGCAGCAGTTGCTTGAGGACAAGTCGGACGCGATTCTGTTGCCGAAGGTATAAACGAAATTTTACGAAAAAGACGTCGGTAGATGTGTTTTTGTCGTTTAGCTTTGCAATGGAGCAAAACGAATATTTGGTGTTTGTAAGCATAAGCTTAACCGCTGACAGCCCCAAAAAAGGATGACATGACCGGCGCTAAAATGCTTATTTTTCGCAGGCAAAGTTACGGGCGGCGCTAAAAGACGTTAAATACCGCTGAAGCCGAAATTAACAAATACACTACCACTACCAGTCAACAGAAGTGCAAAATTAACAACTATCACTACCACTTTCGGTAGTGGTTGTACAAAAACATTGGTAGGAACGGATTACGGTACGGGTGCTGGTTGTCCTCGGAGAAAAGGGTACCGTTTCGATCACCGTGCTTTCGGTCACGGCATAGGCCTAAGCAGTACGTGACAGTCTAAGCCCTAGGCAAAAGCCTAAGGGTGGGCGAAGACAGAAGAGCACGACTAAGCTCTCAAAGCCCGTGACCGAAAACAGCATGACCGAAACTGCGTGGTAACAAGGGCCTCAAACCCCCCCCCCCGCAATTCCGGGGGTACCCCCGGGTTTTCATAGGTAAAATCCGGGCGCTGTTTTGGAGTTGAGAGCCATGCGTGGTAACCACCCAGCGACGTTAATTACCTAGCCTTGGGAAACGCCTGTTTCAGGCAGAGTTCTTCCTCGGATCTCGGTCTCCAGCACCGTTTGCGCCGACTGCAGTGCCTACCAGCAAACCTGCAAGCGCACTTGCTAGCTTACCGCCGCCGGTACAAACCGCATTCGCCATCGAAGTGCAGCCGGCTCAGAAAGACATGGAACTACCGGCCCTTGATGTCATCGACTTCGATACATATGATACGAAGCCGAGGCTGATGGATGCAACTATGTTGGAAGAAGACCCCATCCCACTACCGGAGGTTGGCGTCTCGAACGACACGGAGGTAAGCAGACTAAAAAGTGCTGAAGGTGGCCTGAAACTAGAGCTGGCCAAACCACCCCCCCCCCCCGCGTGCCGTGGAGCCGGGCCGTGTACCTCCCCTCTCGTGCCGTGGAGCTGTGCCACGGCGCGTACCGCGAAACGGCATCAAAATTTTGGATCTACCAGAGATCTACCTACCGTATTGGCTCGAATAGTGGGCGATCGCCCACTATTTGTCGATGGTCGAATTTGCGAGGCTTTCGTGAAAGTAGTAAAGGGTACCCCCTATGGATTTAGAAAAATTTATTGAAATTTTAGTGACAAAAAGTTCTCGTCCAGAATGAATTGTTATGGCCTAAAAGGTGTTTTAAACATGTCACTGTTGCAAGTCAACTTTGAAATTTTTGGTGATCGCCCACTATTAGGGGTCGCCCACTATTAGGACGCCCACTATTCGAGCCAATACGGTATATGATGGCTAAAGATTAGAGCAACAATGCTTTCGTCCACCCGTAACCTCCCCCTCTTGTACCGTTCAGCCGTACCGCTATAACGGCAAACCGGTAGGGTGCTGTTTGCTCCGGACATCGAAACATTTCGTGCCTTTCGTGGTGTCTTATCGGTGCTCAATGTAATTATTAAGCAAATTTTTACGGATTTTATGGGAAATGGAGATGGGTGGACCACGGACGTGCACTGGTGACCCCTCACTGCTTTGATTTCGCGGGTAGGTCCCGAACTCTGGTAGGCAACTGATTTTCCACTACCCACGACGAATTTCAGTGTGATTCCTCCCGATGTTAGCCCAGTAAATACCGACGTTGCACTCGACTCGCATGGTGGTGTTTATGCTCTACGCCAATGCATATATCGCCCCTTGTTTAGGCGGATAACTTCAACAGGACAGTACTCGCGGACCAACCAATCGACCCTGAACTAGAGGGCGCCAAGGTCCTCAAGGTATATTGCTTTCCTTTGTTTCCCATTCAGATAAATATCGGATCAGGAAACGCCCAAAGAATGCCCTCCGTTGAACCCCTACGCCGCTGCAAAACTACATCCGATGTCGGAGCGAGGATGTGGCGATGGATTGCCGGGATGGCAGGACCCGACGGGAAAGTGTTTCTGCACGTATTTCCCGGCCGAGTGGGACAAGAACGACTGCCCGTCGGTGTACTGTACGATGTGCTGGAAGGAGGACTAGAACTAGGCAGCAACTGATGACTGATATTCCTCGAAGAATAAAGCTAGCGACCTTAGCTTGTTGTCCGTTTCTGAGCATTTGTGAAGACATAACCGTCGATGTTGGTACTAACGGAACGAAACGGCGAGGTTATTGCGCTGACGCTATGAAGTGACAAGTCACGTGCAAAAGGCCTAGCTTTAAGGGCTTGGTACACAGAAAAATTTCTTTTATCTGATCAACTGCAAAGCTAAAAGGGGTTGGAAAATACAAAGAAAATAAGAAATGTTGTTTTTTGATCATTTTTGTCGGTTTCAGCCAAAGTGCGCATTAAAAGCTACCAAACCTAGGTCGCACAGGCCGCTTTCAACGTAACAGAGTACCGCGCCAACAATCTACATCATGAGCCAAAGAGCTCAGTCGCTGAAGATCCTCTGTATGTATGACTCTGAACTACCGAAACGGTCTGAATGCATCGAGCAATAGTGTCTGACACGGCACAATGCGTACTGACGCACTGGTACGCCCCAAGCATGGGCACATGCCTGCCAGAATGGTTGAAAAGATTTAGTGAACCGAACTTCATTATACCCTGGATCCGGGATCGAAATACCGTATTTTTTTAGATAGAGCCCCAGGGACTCTGTTGTTCGTGAGGTCCCTGAGAGGGGGCTCTATTCGAGGTGGGGCTCTGTTTAAGGCTGGGGCTCTAATTTAGGTCATCCGCCGCAAGGGCAAACGTTGGGGAAACTAACCTGGCAATAAAAAAAAATTCATTGAAATTCAGGCATTTTCGTTAAAAAAAAGATAAAAATGTCTTCAAGGATGGTACCGGTTTGATGTAGTGTACGAGCATTACAAAGAATAGTGCTGTATTCAATTTTTGGAAGGTAGCTTCCAGCGAAAGCTACGTCTCATCTCTTAGGATCATATAGTGGCGATGGGGTTCAATTCGAGGTGGGGCTCTATTTACGGGTGGGGCTGTATTTTTTGTAGGGGCGGGGCTGAGGGGGGGCTCTATGCGTCGTAGGGCTCTAGTCAAGGTGGGGCTCTAATCGAAAAAATACGGTAGTTCATTCTTTCTAATTCTGCAAGTGGCACGTTTCCGAAATGCGGTAACGCTTCGTACGTACGAGTGCACGCACGCACACACGTACGAGTTCTGCATGCGGCACTTGTTGAATGCGCGCATGTACGCGACTGCATGTGATAGCGCTTTGTACGCATGGTTAGGTTCAAGCAGTTTGCCTCATTGCTTAGTTGTACCCCCTAGCCGTTCGAAAATTTTTGCGAAAATTCTTCCTTGCTATGTTATCCGTAGGAGGGGTGACAACAAAGATGGGTGACAACACTGGAAACACGAAACTTTTGGCGGATCTCACCGACACTTTATGTTCAAGTGATTTACGCCTCTTGGATATGAAGCCCAATGTGATAATCCAGTTTAATGACGCATCCACATACACAACAGTTTTAGAAGCATTGGGTCCTTAAGCACTCTTGATGTCGGCCTTCTTGTAGACGCACTGCTTGCCGTCGCCGTCCTGTCCGACCTTGTACTGCTTTCCGCCGGTGGGCTCAGTGCCGCTGCCGTTGTCCTTGTAGGTCTCGCAGACAAAGTTGACCTTTCCGCTCAGCTGAATGTTCCTCAGCGTGGCGGTGTCGCCGCAGTTGTAGTTGACGCCGACGATGTTCTTCGCGGGCCCCTTCGCCTTGACGTTCTCGATGATGACGTTGCGCTTGTAGTTGCAGCCGCAGTTGCCGCACGAACGGTACAGCTTGCCGAAGTCCTCGACCTGAATGTGCACACGTGTAGCGCTTATTGGAGGTCGGCATCCGTGCCGTACTCCGTACGTTTTTTGCATATTTTCGATGTCTTCATCAAAATTTTTGGGCGTACTCCCAGCGGTATCCCATAGAGGTTCCCTCGGCATCAGAGCCAAAGGTCTTCGCCCGTACGGAAATCATTTTGCGGTACCTTTCTACGCTTCAGTTTGTCCCGCCCGCCGGGGCAGGTATCCATTCCGGACGGACTTACTAAGCCTCTATAGAGAAGGGCCGTCCTAACCCACGTATCTGGACATTTTTTCACCGCTACACCTTTTTTAGGTTTGGTATCGGGCTAGTCAAGGGTGCATTCCTGATGTAATCCACTGGGTCGTCCAGGGTATTCGTGCTCCCGCGGGCAAGCAGTCTTCGATTTTGACCCTATTTCTCGAGGCGCCCGGCTTACCTGGAAGTTGCGTATGGTGACGGTGCCACCGCCGTTGTGCTGGAAGACTTTGTCGCTCGCCTTCTTCGCGCCGCCACCCGTGATCGTGACCTTGACGTCGTTGCCACCGCGGAACGTCGCTGCGTCCTCTCCGACGTCCTCCCACCAGACATTCTCGATGGTGCACGAGCCCTGGCAGTGAATGCCGTCCGCGGCGGGCGCGCCGATGACGACGTTACGGATCACGGCTCCGTCCTCGAGTTTGAAGATCGGCGGCTGTCCTTCCGTCTGGCTTCCGTCAGCGAATCCGGCGGTGTGTCGGACGTTCTTGCCTGCAAAAGACATGTGTGTACTTCGTCTACGTTAGCCTCTAGTTGTAAAATTTGTTCGTAATCTTGAAAAAAGACGTGGTTTGACTACAACCGCCTCGACGAAACTAAAGCGGACGTAGGTCAAAGCTCGACCTAAGGAGCTCGTTGTCTGGAATAATTCTTTGTAGCGCATGCTTAAGTAATAATTTCAGAAATGAGTTGCCTTTGGTACTCGTACTATCCAGACGTGTTTTGTTCCGAATTTCTACTTAGTACTGGAAAACCGTGTGAGGCGAATAGCGGCCAGCGAAGCGAAGTCCAAGCGCCTTCCCCAGTCCGTAAAGAATAAGTTTAGGGATGGGGCAAAGCATTTGGAACTGTTTGCTATCGGATTACACCGAACGTCCACGCTTAGCCCAACGAAATCTCATGTCTACAGGGGGTATTCAAAGTAGTTTTGTAGAAGACTTACCATCGAAGGGCGCTCCCTTCTTGACCTGGATCGTCGCCGGGACCTTCTTCGTGCTGGTCGGGTTCGGGAACTGTGCTACAGCAACACCGGCACAGAATGCGAGGCAGAGAACCGCTCGGAAAGCCATCTTGGTCGACTTTGTCGTCGGAATGAGTGACTTCACACTAGTAAGAGGGCGCTTAAGTACGCGTCTGGCCGATCGGACGATTGCCCTCCGTTTATTTGCGCAGCATCCGACGTCCCAAAATCCTTAATGGGACCGTACGAACGATTCGTGAAAACAATGGAAGCCTTCGAATGACCTTTTTGAATGTCACGTTTTCCGTCACAAATATGGCTGGCGGTGGGACATCGTGCCTAAATATTTCGGCTTTTATTTGCTCAGGCAGGCATGTGGGGAAATTGGGAGCTTATGGAACGGTTACAATTCGGCTACACTGAGGAAACACTGAGCACGATCAGTGACGCTACGCTCACGAAGTTAAAAATATTCCGGACGGTCAAGGGCGTAAACGGCTTCGTCGATATCAGTTGCAAGCGCGTCTCGAATGCGTGGGAGCTTGCATGGCTTCATGCGGCATGTCATGCGAATTTTCACGAAACGATAGATAGCATGCGGTGCTGTTTGGTACTCATGCACTGCACGCATTCATTTCCAAAACATGGCGAGCTGCATGCATTTTCCCGAAAGTAATGTTATCCCTGGGTATGGCAAGTTTATCCGAGTTCTGTCACATTTGATAGCCCGAGCAACCTTCTCCCAGGGTGGGGAAGTCCGCGCAAATTCGAATCTTTTGACGCGTCAGGCCAGCGCTTTGCGAATAGTGATGAAAATATCAGGGTGATTTCCACGTTCCCTGAGCAGAAGATGACTAAAAAGCTGAACTAGAAATTAGAAACGGATTAGTCTCGTAAGTTAGGCAAGTCCGCCATTCGCCCACCAATGACGCTCGAACCTTGGGTAAATACTGCGCTTTTAACGGTCCAGAAGCACTTTTTAAGCCTGCAAATTGGTCAAAGAAGTTTTTAGACTGCGTTTATCCGTCGCTCTTTGACGTCCCGAGCCGAGGCAAATAGAGCACTTTTTACGCTCCAAACACCAGAAGCTAAGCTTGAAAAATTGATGAAAAAGTTTTAAAACGCTTTCGTTTGGGAAGCAAGGGTAGCGCGCCGCTCAGTGACATCCAAGGCTTGCGTGGCAGACCAATTTTCAAGTTCCTAGTTCACGTTGGCTACAAAGCGAGACACTGAAAGTTGTTTCGTTGATTACACTTTCACTGAAAGTGAAATGAATTGTAAGAAATGAATATTAGGTTTTTTAAATAAAAGAAATAGTAAATAAATTTTAAAAAATATAAAAGTAAAAAATAAAAGTGTAATAATAATAAATAAAATAAGGTGCGATAAGTTAATTCACAGCAGCCGGAGAACCGACCGGCCGGAAAAAGAAAACCGATCGGCGTGTTTTATTACGTCTTACGACGCACGCATTTATATGTAAGGATTCCACCTGTCAATTATTTTTGTGATTGCATGCCTGTATCCGAAGGTTAGTCTCGCTAGCGCCTTGAGTCATAATGATGACCGGGAGGACCGACGAGTTTATTCGGCAAAAGCAACAACGCAACGTTGACTAGTACAGACAGCATCGCTCTGGGATCTTTCCGCAATGATTGCAGCACATATAATCGGACCCACCCTTCCGGTACTTCTCTCCCGCCGTCGGACAGTCGTCGATCTTGTCACAGCCCCTAAAATATGTGTACTTGACAACAACCTCCGGTAGATCCGGCTTGTCAGAATCGTCATTCAGCAGCCAGTCACACCAGCGACGGGTGATCCCAACGCGCAAAGCAACCGAACCGAATTTCCTACTTTGGAGAATTCGGATCAAATTCGCTTCGGGCTTTTTTCTGCCTCGGTTTTGTTTCAATTTAAAAGTTCCATGCCTAACGCACACTCCCTTAGAGCGCTATGAGCCTATGGACACCGTTTGAACAACGTGAAGTGCGTAATAAGACACTATGGCGCCCATTAGCCATCGCGGTTCAGACATGAAAGTCTGTCCGCTGCACCATGCCTAAACTTTCGAGAGTTCCCTGCTATCTCCATGAGCTTTGTAGAGCAACACCGTTTCCCTCTACAAATGGCCTAAGACTTACTTCTCGATGGTTCCGTTCTTGTGCTGGATGATGTAGGCCCAGCAAGCGTCCTCGGGGCACTTTGTTAGTCCTGAAAAGCGTCACCGGTTGCCTTCAAATCAACGTTGAAAGCGCAGGCTCGGATAGGATTGTCAATACGAACTGATGAGAAGCTTACCCGGGGCAGATCCGGCTTCGAAGCAAGCGCCATGGTTCTTTTTGGGAAACGCTTCGGCTAGAATAAATACGAAGCACAGCGCAAAAAGCGGTCGCAGGAATGTCGACATTACGTTTGAACCTGTAAATTCACCACGTTCCCGACGACAAAGGCGAACAAAGCGTTGTCCTGGAACGCTTTCACCGTCGGTTGCGAAGACAATGCAATTAGCAGCGTCGCTAATTGCGAGGACACGTTTCGGTTGCGCGGTAAGCGAGAAGCACGAAAGAACAGCTTTCGCGATTACAAAGCGTTAATCACGCTCGACATGCGCATCCTGATCGCCGCTGACGCAAGCCGAGTGTCATCCGTTCGGAGAAGCCGGGCGTAAGTCAAGAGCAGGACGATTTATTCGAGGCGCAAGACGAGCAAGAATTATGGAAAGCTGCACTCTGATAACAAAAGTGAGTAGTGTCCTCGCCGCGTACCTATTGGGGGAGCGCGCTAAGTTGGGGTCCAGAATTCACCTTATCGCGAAGCACTTCCCTTCCTGCGAGCCATCGCTCCAAGGTCAGAACCCGGAGGCCCCTTCATATCATACCACGGAAATCGCCTAACTCGGCCGTATAACCCTACAAAATCTGCGCTATTACCTCGGGATCCATGTTACCTATCTCAAGTAAACAGAGGTAAATAAGGTCCGCTTGACAACTCCAACGCGACTAATTTACGCGGAATTGTGACAAAAGTACCTAGTAAAAATTTGCACTGGAGACAACGCTTGAACGCAGGACTAAGAGCTGTTTTGATAACGCCGGCTCGGTAACGGTCGTTTCGGCAATCGATATGATTTCGATCGGTCCTTTTGGTAACAGGTAAAACTTATAACGCGTAATCTCTTAATCGACTGCGTTTATCCGCATTTAAGCCAGCCTATCTCCGACGTAGTCGAAAGCAACCGATCTAGGCAAAACAGGGGAAGCATGAGATCAGTCAAGGCTAAATGAAGGCCTGGGGCAACAAGTCGCAGAAACGACAAGGTTGCGGATAACTCATAGTTAAGCTAACAAGGGGAAAATGATCCCCCTCTCCCAATAATGTGCGTATTAAGGGGAAAAACATCAATAAAAAGTAGTGACCCCTCCACATTTTTCGACCCACCACACGCACTGACCAAAGGCATTTGTCGGTTCCTTCTTACTTCTTGTCGTTTGCCGGGCGTCCCTTTGAAGTCCCTCGGACCGAAACGGCCCACGATTGAACAGCTCGTTGCCCGAAATTCTTCCGTGCCGTAGTGCATAGCATTGATGCTGCCCTTACCTCTGTATGATAGGAATGCGTTGTAAAGGACCGCACGGCAAGCACACTTTATCGCGCAGTCGCTGTACCATTCACCGAATAAACGTTTAGCGTTTATATAACGATCTTATAAGCATTATAAGGCTTTTCCGCTTATGGTCAGGTTCGTGATCTGCGCCATGTATTCGTTTTCGAGGAGGTTCTGCGCACGAGCGCCGAGGTCGGTCCACTGGCCACGGGTCAGCACGGGTCCGTTCTTGATGCGCAATTCGAGCGTCTAAACCGCTTCAGTAGCAAGCACTTTTTAACACGATTTCCTGTCTTTAAATGACTATTGTCAGTGAAATGTCAGATGTCAGCTCTTAGCAAACTTCGGTCGACGTTAATACTGCCAGACAGGTCCTCGCGCTGGGCCAAAGGTCCGGCGCAGATCTTTTAGGCTGTGAAAATAAATGTCTTACCTGCTTGTACTCTTTGATGGGCTCCTGTTCCGTCGTTCCGTATTGACCCACGACGGCTCCATTTACCACTTTGTAGGCGCCAGGAACGAATTTCTGAACAGCCGCGACTCTTTAGCAGTGATGATAGCGTGTGCACTCACGTCGCTCGTTGGCAGATCCACTGGTTCGACACCGGAAACATCGTAGGAGACCGCAGCAAGGCCGTAGCCGACCTGCGTAAGCGCTTGATAGACCTAAAAGTGCCCTGCATGAACTTCAAAGAAGATCCGTAAAACACCGAAGAGTGTCGCTGAAGAAATTTCTTTATGCTAAATTCATCTTCATAATGTGTTTCAGGGTTAACTAAGTATTCGATCATATCACCATTCGGCAAAGTAAAGCGGACCAAGAAGAGCTTTTTATTTTCTGGTGGACTGATTGCGGCGGACTAATATGCGACTTGTCCTGAAGAGACAAATTAAGAAGCCACCGATCAGTTTTTCGCTGAACATTTCCGAAAAAATTCGCAAACTACGTCTAAGCGCTGATCTTCGTCCGATCCAAAATGCCAAGCATCTCAAAATTATTGGTTCTACGTTCGAAACATCCCAGACTCATTGGATTGAAAATAACAAGCAACGGATTCCTGTCAAACCATCGTTAATAACCATGGTCTACAGCTTACCGAGTCGCGCACGTTGTTGTTCATCGTCCGCTTGGCATCTGCGGGATCGCTCCACTGGCCCGAGAAGACCGGGACTTTCGCGGGAGCGGCCGTTGCTGGTTGGGTCGTTGGCGGCGTCGGCGGCGTATCGACTCGCTGGACTGCGAAGGGATCTGCTTCACCCGTCAGATCGCTGCTGCTCGAAGGAGTTGTGGACGATTCTCGATCGGCGGACTTCACCATGAGCCTGCTGTCATCGATGGCTCGCTTCTTCCGTGACATCGTCGCTGGAGGAACGTGGTAGGTCCAGGAGACAGGCGGATGCATTTCAAGCTTGAATGTTGGATCTTGAAGCAGTTGGCCGGAGTTCCCTGAAACAGTTACTGAGACGATGGCTAATGCTTGAAAAAGACCGGCAGAAACTCCGCTCGGGCCCCGACTTTTGGTCCACACCGAGCCCGAGATTTCGGATGAGCACAATATATCGAGGGAGTGTCTTAGTGTTCAGACTTGCGACGCAGGGTGTATAGCGTCCTGCGTTGATTCTTATCCCCGTCCTCGATGAGTGTGCTCTCGCGTAGGTGCCCCATTTTAAAAATGGAGGCCATAAAGTGGAGCGTAACATAGCTGAGGACGTCTGCGACGTCGACTTTTCTGGGTACCATGTTCCAAATTCAAAAACGACTTTTTCTCTCAGCCAAGTGAGCACAATGCATTCAACAACCCTCCAGCCAAAAGCCATCGCTGCCGGGGACAGGGATGGGCACTTTTTTCTGCGTAACAGGACCGGACCTAGACTACACGCCCATGACTACAAGACCATTATCAGGACACCAACCGGCCTAATCCTGGTGGAAAAGCGACGCCGTCTACTTACCTCCTGTGCCGCTACCGGGTGCCGAAGGCGAACAAGATAATGTTAAGCCAACTGACATGGCAAGAATGACGATCACGAACCTCATCGCCACCTGAGAGAATGTACTGCTAGTGGAAAGCTTGGTAGATGTCGACAACCTCAACACCCAGTGTAAACTGCGGCGAATGCTTTCTGCCCGTAACTACGACGACCCGACAAGTAGTGAAAGCGCATGCTTCTCTCGAGGAGGTCGTAAATGTTGCGAACGCGCCCGCTGTATTTGCATAACATTTCTCGAGACGTCCATAAAAGCCTCGGTGTAGGCGACGGACAAAAGGCTGAAGACGTTTAATGTGTCGTCCGAATAAGGAACGACATTGGTCTGTTGCCGAACCCAAACAGCCGGCCAAAAACACCCGCGGCTTACGGGCAGGACCTGGAGGCTGATTCACGTCACCGGCAAAAAATATGTCTGTCTAATTTGAATGTGCAGTTTTGTGAAGGCTACCGGATCAAGATTTTTGTGCTGATTCGAAATAGTACCTGGGCTAAGAGTTTAAAGATTGCAGTACCAGTCGTGCAAACACTTGAAAGAAGCGGCAGAGGTGTCTCGGTATTCAGCCTTATCACGAAACGTAACGTTTCTTCTGCTTTGCTTTCATTTTTTCCTCTTTTTTTCAGCGTCCACCTACCGAAGTTTTACCGTCTCAACAAGACCTTTTTTATTTTTTTAGCTTTTTTTACTATTGCCATCGTTACAGCACATACTGATGCAGGACATTGCTTTCGTCTAATACCAAGGTATCAACGAGTCGTTCTCTGCCTCTACAGTCGTCAAAAGTCTGAAGGCGTAAACCCAACTGCGAACATCAACAACCTCTAGACGACATTAAGTGTTCAGTACTCGGTTCCCCCAAAAGGTTCAACTACCAACGACTATGATCATCCGTGGATTGGCGAGTAGTTAGGTCCGTGTCTTCGAGCTAATTAGTGCCCTCGGTCGGTCCAAGTGGTGCTTAAGCACGCGATGTTTGCCACTTCCGGTTTCGTGTGGCATTTCGACCAAATCAATGTACTTCTGGCCAGAGCATCGTTGAATGAGAACTCTTTACATCTGTACATCATGGTCTCGAAGAAGGACGACTTGCAAGTTGCTGGCAAGAGTAATCGACAATGTATGAAACATTTTCGTACATAACGAAAGTATGGTCCTCAGAAATGGGATCAGGAGTTTCAGACAGTTTTGGGCGGACCCATAATTGCTTCATCGTCGGTGTTGTGCAGGCCTTGTCCCCGGTAGAAATAGCTGTTTTAGGCAAAGCTCCGTCGAGTCTACTTTTTAAATTTATGCTTTTTGATTTTAAATGTACTTTTCAATAGATTTTATTTCACAAACAACCTTACAAAGGTTTAAGAATAAATGAATAACTTTAAACTTGAACATTTTTTAAACCAAAATAAATTAAAAACCTTTACTTTATTTTAAATCACAAAGGTGGTCAGAAAGCCGGTCAAATAGTTTTGTGAAGGAATCAAGGAATTTAAGGACGCATTATGCCCTGAATGTCTCTGCCCATTCAACGACGTTGTCTCACATGCGTGACCATGTGGTAAACAGGAAATGGACTCGGGAAACATCGGTATCTCGTCCTAACTAGAGGTCGACATTGACCATCCGTACCGTACACCGTACGGTACTGGACCCCCCCCCCCCCGTACCGTACAGCCGTACCGTACAGAAAGTACGGCCTGTACCCGTACCCGTTTTGCAGTCAAAAATTCGCCCCACTTTTGCTATCATCCAACAAAAAGAATAAAAACGACATGCATATGGGCAACAGCTAGCATATGGCTGGTATTGGTAATCGAAACTTGGCCTTTTTCTTTCAAAAAACTTTGCTATTTCTTCCATTTTTTCATAAAAAATTTTAAATTTTCTTCATATTTTCGTCACCAAAGGTCCCTCCTTACCAAAAAGTACGGGTACGGGTACGGCCCGTATTTTGGGACCCCGCCGTACACCGTACCCGTATTGTACGGGTACATGTACGGGTACGGGCCGTAGTACGGTACGGCTGTCGATCTCTAGTCCTAACCATTGGGAATGTTCATCCAAATAAATTTTCTTTATTTTCCACTGCAACATTGTGAAAAACGTGGCGACAGTGATTTGATTTGCACAAAAAGCGGGGGAGAATCACAAGAGAGTTGGGAGATCTTTGTGCGTGCGCTAATGTTGTTCTCGTCCGTCCTCTTCGACTTCGCTGATGCGCTAGTCATTCGCAGCCGTCGCCGCCTCGTAGCCGGCACAGCAGAACGTCTTCAGATAGGATAGACTACATCTCTTTTCGCAGCACTCCGTCGCGATGCCGGAGCGCTTCCGAACCGCGGAGAAGACGAACATCGGGTCGACAAGTTCGGAGACTTCGCCGCTTTCCGGGTCCACCTCTGAAATGCGTGTGTTAACAATAGCGTTATAGCCTCAAAAGTCAAATCATGCGTGGAGATGCCACGGGCCTACTAGTCCGGCATTTGCTCAGACAAAGCCGACTGTGACGCCCAGATCGGCCTAGCTCAGCCAATCTCGAGCTTAGGCATACGTAGAATCTTGGCTGTCTGTTTAGTCGAAGGCTTTGTCCAGTTTACGCTAGGTATTAAAGGTCGGTTATTACCACCCGTACTGTGCTGATCCACTTCGTACCGAACTCCGTACCATACAACGCGGTACGGTGGCATTATGGGCCTTAATGCGGCACGGTACAGCACGGACCGTACTAGTGCTATATATTGGGAAAAATGGAGCGGCACCGTCCCCGTGCTGGCCGACCCCACTCGTACCGTACTCCGTACGATAGTACAGCAGTACGGTACGATAAGGGCGTACGACCTGCACGGTTTCCGACCTTTACTAGGTATTCTTCAAATCAGAGATATCACAGCTTAGGGGCTAGCCCTCGAAAGGCCAACTTATAATTCCTTCCTCTCTTAACTTACCTGCAGGTAAGCGTACTGTCGCTTACGTGCGGTAACGTTCTCCGAAGACTTTTAAAAAAGCCCGTGCTTTACTTTTAGCCCTGTTTGTCTCTTAGGACGCTACGAAGATTTACATGTCTCCCAAAACCTTAAAAATGGCATTTTTCCTGTTACCCTAACCAACTATGATGCCTGCTGACATTCTGTGTCACGTGCTTTACCCGCTAACGTGACATTACGGGGTGTCATCTCCGGCTGACAACAAGGCGTAATTGGCTCCTGGTATCCCGTAAGTGGTCGGAAGTACTGAGTAATACGCGGCAATTACGCCTAGGTAATTTGACGAAAGGTGTCTCTAGTAAGGTCACAATGACAAGAAAATGTTAGCTTACTCGGCGAGCCTAAGACGTAGCCGCCGCAGAACTGATTCTTGCAAATGGCGGTCAGCATCGTCGTGAGCCGAAAGCCGCATATCCTGAAGGAGCACTCGGCCGTGGGCAGTGATGTCGCCAGCAGAAGGCAGCACACGACAACTGCGCATTGGTTTGCACTGAAACGCGAACTTAAAATTACGTCAAGTGAAGTGGTTCTTGTAGGGGACGGACCAAATTTGCGCCCCAACGCCATTTGTGCGTTGATGCATTGGCTCGAGCAGGTTAAGCATATCGTCGCTCAGTGAAACATGGTTGTGGGGGAGGTCGAGGGTTGGTCCGAAGCTGCGTGATCGAGGCACGCCCCTGGACCAGCATAAAAAAGCTTCACTTAGTCCTTGTGCTAGCCGCTTTAGCCGTTAGACGAAAGGTCTTCCTTTCAAATCATCAAGTTTAGTGACTACTTCTCCTTACTTCATATACTGGTTACGTTTGGCTCAGGTTTATACGGTCTTAGACCAGAAGCGTTCCTTGGTCTAAGACCAGCCTTGGTCAAGGTCATGGCCTTGGCCTGGGGACAGGTCAGACGGCCTAAAACCGAAAGGGTCCAAAGTGGCATAAGGGGTATTCTTATAGTCGGTGCGCCCGAGGGTCGCGCGTCTAAATTCAGGTAAGCCGGAACCAAAGGCTTTTTTGGCCATCAGTGTCTTGTTTCAAAGCGTAGTGCTTGTCCCCCCCCCCCAAGTTTCGGAATCTCAGTATGCCGATGTCTGGCGCTACAGGCTAAGACATGCTCTAGGTCCCATCTTCGTCACGTACGCACGTCCCGATCAGTGGTGCTTACCTGAGCCGTCGGAGTCTCTTCAGAGAAAACATAATGATCGGGTTGGCACAGCACGCGCGCGACGTCGAAGACGATGGAGCCCAGCTGGAATTAGTCGAAATTACTGCCTGATAGTTAGGATTCAGTCAAAACGGCACGGCAAAGGGCAAAGTGCACGACAAATTGCACGACGCGTAATTGCGCGTAAGCGGCCACCGATTGTGACGGCGACCATGGACACTTTTGGGAGGAGGGAGGTGATGGCGGAGATGATAACTTCCAAGTACTGTTAGTACAGGCCGTGATGAAATGTTGACGCTTCGACGGGCTTCGTCATTCAGGCTTCTTCCAGGATATGAGGCACCCCTCGGGGACTATGGATAGAGATGTCTTAATTTACACAAGCATTAGGGTAAATACCAGCACGAATGCCAGCGTCGAGATTGCAAAATGTCGCTTCAGCATTTAGGACTGTATGTGTGAAAGATGCGCGTTGGACAGGACCGGTTTTAAACAGGAAAAAAGGCAACGTTCCTTAGTTTGTAGTGCTAATAAACATCCAATTCTAAGTCACGGTAGTGACTAAATGGGACGTTCTTTTTTGTTCGCAAATTAGAACAATTCGGCGATGTCTTAGACGTACACACGAACCAGGGCTGGGACCGAGCGTATGTCTCGGTCTCGGAAAACCGAGAGTCTCGTTGCATTTTGGTGGTGTCGGTCTCGGTAAAAAAAAACCGGAGACTAAACCGAGACTTATAAATTGAAGCCGTCAGGAGGGCCGTTGCCTAGCGAAAATTTACGCTAAATGGCCATTTTTTACCGAAATTTTGCTGGCGTCGCCTTGGGCGGGCCTCACATTTACAGCTACCTCGCATAGTAGAGGAACCAAACCCTACAACTACCTATTACGAACCAAAATAAAATTTGCTGCAGTATCGGTGTCGGTCTCGGAAACCCAAGAGTCTCGGTGCATTATGGTGGTCTCGATATCCGTTTGAATTTTGGAAGCCCCAGCTCTGACACGAACCCCTAGTTACACAACTTTGCAAGACAACATGTATTAAATCCTCGTTGCAATAAACGGATGACCATAGGCCCCACACGAGCGGTACGACAACCAGCTCGCTTTGTCGTAAACGAAGTGGGTAGATGTCTGCTTATACGGACTCAATTCTCGACGGTCTCCAAACTCGTCAAATCACACAGCAAAAAGTGCAGCCGCCGTTTGATCTCCGAAACGCTTTGGTTAATGGATTAAATTGTTTAACAGACGTGCAAAAATTTCTGCCTGCTTATTAAGGAGAGTTCCTCGAGTAATATGCACGTGATGCTTTTAAGACATCCGGTCGGGACACGCCAAGACAAAGAGGACAAATTTTCGTTGACGTCGCTTTTATGGCGTTAATCCCGGCGATGACCTATCCCGCCGCAGTTCATACAAGCTAACTCGTTAACGTGTGACACATAGAGAGAACACGCGAGGAAAACATCTAACTTACGAAAGCGGGAAGTTTCTGTCGGGTTCAAGCAAAGCGGGCGGGAATAATTGACGCGTCGGTCAACAAATATGAACCATCGAAGGAGCGCTCGTAACGAATGCAAAGCTGATGAGGAAGCAGAATGAACGAGGATATTACATGTACACCAGATGTACGGTCATCTAGTAGGCTTCAGCTTGACATTGGCCCTTAAGGGCCCATAAAGTCTGAATTAGGGCCTTTTCAAGCCAAAGGGGGAGTTTTTGTAGTCCCAGTGTGAGCCAATGATCTAAGGTTTCTTTTCGAGGTAGGGGAGTCTTACGGCAATACTTTCGAAGGGGCAGGCCAAGTTTTTTTCATGGGAAGGCAAAAAAAAACAGCGTGATCACGCATTCTTTGGGATGCAAAATACGATAAAGGTTTGTTCTTGCCCTGCCTCATATGTGTACCCTCTACTTCGTCGTACCGCCAGGCCCACGGGCGTCAAGAATACTGGTTCAGCATCCCCATTTTCCGAGAGATCATGCGTACCTTCGCTTTACCGCTCACTTGTGCCCACCTCAAACCCACATGTGTAGCATGACGAGCGGTGTGGACACAAGGAGATCATTGGGTATGCAGATTTGCTCAGAAAGAAAGGGGAAGAAATGAACGTACTCACGTAATCTAGCGGGTCTCGCGTGGAGGGAAGCGAGCGGAAACTTGATAGTCAATAGCCTCACGTGTTCAGCAAACGCAGAAACGTGATTTCTAAAAGAGATCAAGAGCGAAGCGATAGCTGACGTCACCGGGCTGCGGAGTACGTGATATGTGTAAATGAAATCTAATTCAAGCGCTAATGAAAGAAGCCGTTGAAGTTCCTGAAATTGTAAGAAGGTGCCAAGGGTGATCATGAAGAAGGGCGGATGAATCGGTTAGGCTTCCACATAAGCATGCGCCGAGTGAGTGAAGTACAAACCTGATGGTGCTGACAAATATTACAGGGTAAAGACGGATGCATGCGGCTCCTTTCGATCTGACTGGCCGCTGACTGACTGGTCTTGACTGCAAACTACACGTGAATCCTCTTGTAACTAGAAGTCAACAGTGGGACGTAACGGAGACAGGCGCCTCGCTAGGCTTCAGTCATCAGCCCATTGCGTAACCATGAGGGTCGTTTCCCCAAAGATCGTGCCCACTATTAACCAAGGCAATCTCTCGGGGGGGCATGGGAAATGTCGACTTCATACTTTAAGATTAAGCGGAAGATCTACAGTCGCAGCCGTAGCCCTGTGGTCAAAATAAAAGTTCTGTTCCGAGCCTGAGAATGCCAAAACTCGGGAAAACACGCGAATTCACTCCAGAAAGCATTGATAATTTTGCAAGTTTACCCAAGAAGCTCTTCGTTGTTCCCCGCTATCCGATTCACTAAACTTTCACAAGCCTGAAGCAATCAAAAATTCGCTGCTGAGCTCTAAATAAGCCGACGTGAGGGGCAACCTTATAGCTTCAGGGAACCCAGGCATTTTTTCGCGGATTGATAAGAAGGCCGATTGCACGGTTCCGACACACGTCTACGGAAGCGACCGCAAGCTATCAGAAACGACTTGGCGAGTCCCAAACGGTACAGTCAAGCCAGACGGACGGACGTGGGCGGCCACTCTCGAATGCGGTCTCGACTTTGATGATCTGTGCTTCGGAGACTTCTAACTGTCGACCTTGCGCAAATCAGTGACTTCTAACTGTCGCCCTTGCGCAAGTTGGTAGCGAAGCTGCTACGGCAAAAATGCCGTCTGACGCAAATGCCCCTATGGGACCAACGGGGCAATGACTACCTCGGGGAATCGTTCATTCGCGCGACTACTCATACCTACGCCTTGCGACGACGCATAAGCGGAATCACTCGCGGGCAGCGTCCCTCGGGAGCGCATGGAAATTGACGGTTCGCGAAAGATCGCACGCTATGAGAGCTAGGGACCGGCGGCAATTACGGACCTTACCCACGCCCGTCGCCGTCGCTGTTGGGCGTGTGCCCACATAGTGCTTAGGGCGGACAGGAAAAAGCTGTACTTGAGGCGAGGCAAGACACGATACGTTGCGTGAACCGGTAGGTCTCTGTCTGGCGCGACCCGAAGAGTTGTAAGCATGGGTTGGTAATGTGGGTGGCTCTCAAAAGTCGCTCAGCCGTCGTTCGTAACACGGGTCATCGGTGGATTTCACCAACGATAACGAAAGTTATGCCACGTAGTAGACATGCTGGTACGTTGTTGCCACAGGGGCTAGCGCAGGCACGGAACACGGTATGGCTCCGAGCATTTTCGTTTTTACCGTACCGTTCCGTTTTTGTGTCGTTTTAGCGCAACGGCACGAGAGTCAGATGAGGAAACGACAGAATTTTCTCAGTACGGAATGAAAACGGCACTAGGTAGGTCAGAAGGGAATGGGAAAAGGCACAGTTCCAAATTTTCGGCGCCATAGCCGCACGCCTTCTGGTTTCTTCGTCTTCTTCTTCTTCGGCTCGAAAGCGTCAAAATGAACGGCAGTAACGGGACGGGAGGAATCAGGTGGAGCACAGTAAACGACGTGGGAGTTCAGTGCCCAGCCTAACAAAAAAAACCGAGCGTTGGACATTGCTGAAGAGAGCCTTTCTGGGTCTGTCTTTAAAACGATCGTATGGGTGAGCTGAGTCGAAAGCAAGCGGTACCATATGAACTTTGACCCAGCTGTACGGCATAGCCAGTTTCTTTTAGTCGGTACAGACGCGGCCCACGTGGACATATTTGATTGACTCGTGTGCGCACAGGTATTCAGAACAATATGGGCAGGATAAGAGTGTCTGCTAAGAACAAAGAGAGTGTTGTTCATTAAGACACGACATTCCTTTGTCTGAATAAAATCTACGCAATCAGAGTACGACCACATGCGGCTAAAGCACGAAAGGATTATAGACGGTCAAAGGACGCTCGACGTAAGCGCGCTGCTGCTACGTGACAGGAGGGATACCTTCTAGAACATAATTACCCCCTAACTGCGGCTCAGGATGGGCATTTTTCGGTCAGCCTTGGAATTTTCTAGGAGTCGCCATGGGCCGCGGCAGAGGTGGAGCAAGAGTCGCACTTTTTGAGTTCTAACTTCGTGCCCGGTTCCGTTCGATAATTGACCAGGTTTTCCAGTAATCTCGGAGTCACGGCCATTTACTGGCTCTTTCTTCGCACATACCGTCAGAAGGCTTCTAACAGTCTAAAAGCATTTCATCGCTTTGGCCAGGAACGAATCGTCGAAAACACTTCTCATCGGTTTTTTCTTTGTGGCTCCAACTGATGTGCCCCTTGAAGGGACCCAAAGCCCATATAAATGCACCGAGTCCCTCAAAAATCCAAAATTTTGTGCAGATTTTTTAGCCTGGCTCGAGATAAAAGAAATTAAATATAGATTTATTCTTAATTAAGATGACCGGTATCGTATGCGGATATTGATTCTACGCCTACAAGCGTACAAAATAGGCTAAAACCAAATCTCGGAAGAACCGGCCTTTTTGGCAGATTCTCGATGCCAGGACGCGACCGATTTTCGACGATAATTCCTTCCTTTCGCACCAAAGTTTGGCATCGTTGTCAAAGATTAGGCCGCTAATAATTCTCTCCTGGGGCTTGATCCGCTTAAATACTCGACAGAAACACCTGCCCAAGCGGATTAGTCACGCCAGAAGCGGTCTATCGAGCAGGTCATTTGATAATCCCATCATGCTTAGCAATGTTTTGGCTTCCTCTTACGCGGCAAAGGAGAGCATGACTAAAAGTCACGCACGCTAGCAGAGGCACGAGTCACCTGCCGGTCTTTGAACCGTTCCATAGCTACGCGGGTTAAGTATTAGACTGCGTCAGGAAGTGTATCACAGTGAGGTCAGAAGTCTCGGAAGGACATCAATCGCTCCTTGTCGGGTACAATTTTGGTGTAGTGTGCGTAAAAACAAGAATAGTGAAGTGATAGCGCCCAGCAGCGCGACATCCGTACCCGTCGTAAATATTTAGATTTTAATATGTTTTTGTTGTTCGAAAATACTATTTTTTGATAGCAAAACAATGTTTTTTCCGTTTTTCCCTTGATACGCCTTCATTTTTTTGCTTTATAGCGTAACAAAAACAAATTTTCATTTTATTTTTCATTTATGTCCGAGCAGTGCTATAAAGAGGAGTCGCACTTGCGGCAG
Organism: Aphelenchus avenae; assembly: GCA_020875895.1. Classification (NCBI taxonomy): domain Eukaryota; kingdom Metazoa; phylum Nematoda; class Chromadorea; order Rhabditida; family Aphelenchidae; genus Aphelenchus; species Aphelenchus avenae. Next base: position 220,264 of record JNEY01000031.1, on the reverse strand, counting down.
TCGTCCGCTGAACGGCCCTGGCAAATGCATACGCATTAACTTATGCCTTCCATAGCTACTAAAAGTACGAAAGCGAGAAGCACCATTTATATTGACTGTGGACGGTTTAGTGCGGAATCCTGCCCGAAACGATGCAAGGAATTTAGCGTCGTCTTCGATGGCTTGTTAGTTTTTTTGCGAAAATCCATCAATTCCATTTTTCATTTGTTTGCGTGCGCTCATCGTCCCTGTTAATTACCAGCCGCTTTATTTCTCGGAAAATGTTACCGGCTAGCACGGGGATTAACGGGAACAATTAGCCTCGTAACCAGAAGCACTTCCCAGACTTCTTCGCCATGCTAGCGGGTTGTTTACGCTTCGCGTCATGAAAAGGGCTTCATAGAGGGGCAAAGAACGCGACGGTCAAAGACTGGGTACAAATGGTTGGTCGTCAGGCTTAGTGGAACGTGCGCAAAGAACTAAGCTTTAGACGAAGATGTGATAAAAGGGGTGTTTAAAACGTAAGAGGACCTGCATTCGCAACAACAAACGAAAAGTTAGAGGGCCATCACGGCAATCTTCCACTAGCAAGCCGCGTATCCTTCACATTTCGCGCAGGGTCCTCGCTTAACCTTCTTCGGTGGCAGTTCCAGTTTTACGGAACCGACTCGGGCCTTTTAAAAGAGCTGAAGCAAACCTAGCCAAAAAGCTTCTACTCATGGCGACTTTAGCCCGAAATGGGTATAATACCAAAGGAAGTTTTACATGAAGTTTCACTGAAATCACATTTTAGTTTTTGACGATGAGGTTAATTCGTATCCAGCCTTGTTCCCCTGTAGATAGGGGTAGCCCTATGTACTGTAGACCAGGACTTAGAGATTACCACTGCTCGGCAGCCTGCCACTAACGTGGCTCCAAAATGATGGTTTTGCCTCTTAGTGGATTTTCTATAGCCACGCAAGGCTGATCCGCTCAACCGCCAGGAAAAAATCAAGGAAAAACACATTTTGGCTTAAAGGGAGATTCGCCTAAACAAGCACTGTGCAATTCCTGGCCTGGTTAAGCAAAAATTCAGCAACGATGCTGACAAACTATAAGCCCAGAGCACCCCCTAAAGCGTACTTGCAGGGCATTCCGGAATTCGGTCATTCCTAGACGCTTCCAGTTTAGGAAATGCACCTTGATTGGTACTAAACCTCACGAATGAGCGTCTTTGTAAAATGGTCCAGGAAGGTTCATCGTGCTCGTTGAACCCGGCCGTCTTACAAGCGTCGAGGGCCGCTATTAGCGATCTATTGTTCGGGCAAAGAGGATATGACGACGTCGATCAATGAACGTCTGCAGCAAAAAGTCCGGCAAGGCGATGCTGTGTCGGCGAACAAGACTACCCAGGGGCGGAGGCGAGGCCAGGGCCTGGGTAAGGGCTATGCTTCCCGGGACGGGCAAGGTCGGGACAGGATGCTGGGCCGGGGCCGTAGATGCAGCAAGGGGCGAGCCCGGTATAAAACGTTCTCTATTTAAGCCCATTCCTAAATGGTGAAACAACAAGTTTAGTGAACGTTTCCCTCCATCTCTTCCTAATCTTGGGCTATACGCGTGTTTTAGATACGTTTTTGACTGGAATAATTGACTGCATACTGCATATTCTACAATTTATGGTTTTCATGGACGCATTCGAAAATTGGCTACCCGTCTCATGCCCCGGGGCCGATGGCCCATTGATCAACTGGAGGTGGCCATAACCGAGCAAGTCGCATCCCTGTCCGCTATTGCTCTGGCACTCGTGGACCCATATATTCTGAAGACAATTAGGGCGTTAATGACTCTATGTGGTATACTGAGACTGTGGAAAGGGAACATTCTGGCCAAAGGTTTTTTCATAAGGTTCCTTTGAATAAACACTGCGTAATCAAACAAACTGGGATTCGCCACTACGCCAAATTAGCTGTGCCGGTGAGAGGTAAATATGATAGCTTTCTGTCAAACTCTAACGTCTCCCGCGACCAGCACGTGACGAAGGGATAGAAGACGCTCGAGACTTCAGAAAAAGCATACTACTATGCGCAATTTGCGGAATGGCGAATTAGGAAGCTCGCGGATAATTGCAACGCTGCAAAGAACATGCGGCGGCACGCAGTGTTCGCAACAGGGTTACTGAATAATGTATGCGATATGCAAACGATGGAAAAGCAACAAACTATGATGCGACTAAAAGTTTTCTTTGGCCATTGCTCAGAACAAGGAAAACAAGCGAAACCGAACGAACCGTTGGCTAACTGGCCCGCAGGCGCTTTAATTTGCTAGGGTAGGCCCGGGAGATTAAGACGCTTTTGCCATTGTTAACCCTTTCGCATATTCGAGGCCACGACCGACCTCGACTTCCGGGAACGTTCCTGGTTCAGTTGAGCTTGCTGAGCTCACGCCGAATGCATGTTGTTGCAAAGAACAGGAAGAACAAAATGCGGCGCTAAATCGCATGTCTGCGAAGTTTGGTTTTTCGGGAGTACGTCGGCATATACGGGCACTAACGGCATAGGCGATGTGGCGTACACAGCCGAGCCCTACACGAAGGACGGTCGGTAAATGACAATGGAGGCGACCTTTGGACATCGTTAAGTGAAGTGGGAGTGGACAACGTCAAAAGGAAGGATTACCTGCCACCTTCATACCTACGGTACATCGTCTGGGTCGTAGCTCGGCGCATCTTAGGAGCTTCAATTTAGGCGACCGAAAAGATAACCTACCTAGTTTAGCCTAACGAGCCATAAAACCCCCTAAGACAAGAGGGAACCCTTCGACCGCCTAAACGTTACAAAGTTGGTCTATTGGCCCATTTCTGTGACCTCGCCCGAGAGTTAGCATTCCTCGAGCCAAAAGTGACCTCCGAGTTTGCTGCGGCTTCCGGGTCGGAACAGAGCCACCACGCCGCTGGTCTCCACAAGCCCTCCAGGCTAATTGCGCTCGGTCGACCCACGCTTTTATGCGTGCGGTGCGTGGCTAAATTTACACCACACCGAAGTGGATTTTTCCCGCCTCGGCTGCAGCTGCGCAGCGGCGTTCCAGCGCCGGAACGGCAATTAAAGTGCCGGTCCGGTAAGTGTACCGCGACTATTACTCTCGCAAGGGACGTGGGATGACGCGCTTTGCGGTCGAGAGTGTGGCTCAAAGCGAGCATAAATAGCCTCAACTTTCGCGGACATGTGTAATTGACATGCCATTGGAGGCGGCGAAAAATTACGAGTTAGCGAAGCATGGCGCAATGGGACTTTCAAACATTTGTGCACGATCTATATGGCAAATATTGCAGCAAACGGTTATTAAGGACGTTCGTCATATGCCCACTCCACAATGGGATGTAGAGTTGGTTATTCATATCGACCTCTGCAGGTTAAATGGCAAGGAAAAAGAAAGTGTTCCAAACTCGTCCCAACTGACGCATGGAGTTTGCTAGACTCGGCTATGATGTCCCCTGTCATTTTGACCATGTCCCTGCACGGATAGTGACGAAAGTATGCTAAATGGGGTGGGATACAGCCCCCGTCCCCCTATGGGCGGCCGAAGGCCGACGTTAGGGTAAGGGTGGGACCCTCTGGTGAAGAAAAAATTTTAAAAGTTACTCAATTTTTAAGGTTTAAAAGGCTCTAAATCTCCACCCCCCCCCCATCCTGAAATTCTGGCTACGGCCCTGGTGGGGTAGTTTGAGGCATCCGATTTTGGCAAACGACAGCGCAAGCAAATGTGTGAGTGAATTTAGGTCGGCAAGTGTGATCAGCTGCTGGAAAACGGGGCAAAGCAGAGGTGAAAAAGCTGCATAAAAGTGTGCCATTCTGCTACGAAGATTCTGGCTCAGAAGCGCAAAGTCCAATGCCATTTGAGTCGTACACAGCGAATTTTTTGAGTATGAATGGGCGTGCCCAAGCAACAACTCTGGGCCACAACGCCAGCGTCAACGGTGAGCAAAGCGTCCACCTTTCAGGACCAGGAAAAAGCTGTGGTTTACAAAGGGGACTAAAAACGAGGCTGCCAAAACATATCATGTGCATGACTAAGGCTCATACAAACCACTCTGACGTCTCTGGTAGTAGCTTTCTCGGAATGCAATGACTGGAAATGGCTTCTGGCGACAAAACAAAGTACGGGTTTCCTGGCGCTATCCGCGTCGTAGCCAAAACGGAACTCGTTTGCTGTGCGTATGCACAATGGTGCTTAGTCAGCGGCGTTTAGATGAGCAATTAAAGAGGAAAACAACAGATTTAAACCGCTGAATCATTAGTACTGACGCATTTAAAAACTCGGAGCGTCTCTTTGACATATTGCGAAAGTATAGGAAGGTGTTTCCCATTATCCGGCGAGCTTATCGCAGAGTGTCACGATTAGAAGGACAGAAAGAAGCGACTCGTCGGAAGATTTCCACGATATGTATCATCTAGGATTCCAAGTACGTTAAAATGGAGATGCGGACGGGCATTTAAACACCTCCCAAGAAGAGAACTCGACGGAAGGCAAGCCACCTTTTTACGGCGCGGATGCGCATGCCACTCGACTTGACCTGAACTGCATCTGCTTTGAAAGTGTCGGCATTCTTTCGGCAATGCTTTACAAGGTGAACATGCCCTATGAAACTCTTCCCCTTACGCGCCAACAGGGATTCAGAGTCTAGCAGAGTGGATGATCTACGAGCGTTCACGTGGAAAGCCGCATTCCTAAGACATCGAGGGCAACGTTGCGCGCAATGTAGCCACGTGGGCATCTCTCCAGACAATGACAGTCGAACGAATTCCCCATAGTAAGAATGCACTGTTAGGAAACAAAAGAGCAGACGGCACTCAAATGTGCGCATCTTACTGCACCAGTAATTTCTGCGCAAAGCCATCCCGCCGGATGCCTGCACTTTTCGACCCGCCGGAAAATGGCCTGGCTTGCATGTCATAAGGGTCGTTCTAATGTAGAAACTCACTCTTGTAATTTTATGTGTTTTTTTGTTTATTTTGTGCCTTTAGAATAAAATGATTTTAAGTGCAAATTTTCTGATCATACTTAACGTAATTTTGACCGCTTTTTTTCTTAATTATTGAAAAATGAGGTTTAAAAAATCACAGAGTTTTGTTCACAGCCGAAATTATATTGGCTTTTTAAATATTTTATGCATACTTTAAAAAATTTTACTCATATTTAACATTATTTTACTATTAATTATCCCAAGTTATCAAAAATAAGATAAAATAAAAATGATCGCACAGCCTAGAAAACATCCAAAAATCGTTTAGCTAAGTGAGCGGAGTACCAACGACGAAACTTTCGAGAACGGCTAATTAACGCTCGTGACATGGAAGTCGTCGCCGCATAAGTCTCACATTACCGCGCGGCAGACGGAAAAAAAAACGATACGAAGCATTACGCAAGTTTTCTTGAACGATCGCTCGTATAGTCAACGGATAATGCCCAAAGTCTGGTATGCAGGATGTACTGAGAAGTACCGCTCTAAAGCACGAACTATTGGTTCTTCCGACGGAATACGTGGAATGAATCGCCGACGGTACGTGGACGGATTCGTATACGCAAATCGCGCATTTGCACTGTTGTGTCGGGCCAGTAAGTGGACGGCAAGTTGAAATAGAGAAAGGGATTAGCTACGTTCTGGGGGGGGGGGG
>JNEY01000031.1:160225-214376 GCA_020875895.1 Aphelenchus avenae | reverse complement strand
GGGTGGGGGGGGGGGGGGGAGATTGCCGCCGTCGGGGTTGAGGCAACAAGAAATGTTGCTTATCTGCCATCAGGAAAGCCGTTAAGGCATATACATGGAGGAACCTCCTGGTTTCGGCTTTGGGTAACGAACGACAAAATGTCGAAACAAAGGGCGAAACCCTTCGCTTTCGGTAAAAACTTGAAAAATTTCCAAGCGGCCCAATTTCCTACCTTTTTGCGGATACTTGTTAGTAACTTCAGAGAACATTTAAACGCTTAATTTAATGTTATGGGCCGTTTCTACGGGTAACTGAAGAAAAGTGTTTCCTCTCCCCCCACACCCGTCGAGAATCTGCTTTAGAAAAATAAGGGCCAAAATAAACAGGTAGCTTGGGAGTAAATGTCGGTCAAAGCTGTGCACACATCGTCACCCTGCAAGTAACGGCTAGGCCCAAACGAGGCTTCTCAGGCAAATGTGCGACGGAATAGTACAAATGTCGGGCTATATTTGTCCAAGCATCATGTACTTTCGTGAATATTTTGAGTAGGAACCATGGCACCATGAAATGTTACCAGGGACGCAAACTGAGACTTTGACCCCAAAAATCCTTTAGTCTTCGCTCTGTATGCCATATGAAGCAGTAAAAGTGGCAGCTGGAAGCTCATTTCCATCCACGAGGCCCTATGGCACGTGTCAATGGCAGGCGTCCAAAGCACGACGTTTATACGGATAGATAAATGTGCTTTGAACCATCTCGTTGAACTCGTACCAGGAACGAGTATTCTTGAAACATGTGCGTCAGCACGGCACGTGTCGGCACGGCACGGCTGTGGCACGGGCCCTGTCAAAACGGTGCTGACTTCCAGGCCATATTAATTTCCCATTTTCATCTTAATTTGACATGTTTACACTTTTAGCGCACGCTCGACGAGCAGATCTTTAGGCCCACGTCATGCAAGCTTCATCTGGGTTTTGGATGAAGGAAGGTGACTTTGACTTAAAGGAATTTATTTTATTTTAACATGCGCAAAACTGCTTCGTGTTTTCATTCCGTTTATCAAGCGGGGACATTTTGGTGAAGAATTTTTTTTAAAAAGTTGATAACAATTTAAGCTAACTTAAGCCTAACATAAGTACGGCATTCTTAACGCTATTTTAGTTGTTTTTAGAACATTTTGACCCCTTTTTGACCCATTTCAGAGGTCTATCACCCCTGTTCCCGACCTCACAGTCCAAGGGCGTACCTAGGACCCCTCGGGAGGGGGGGGGGGGGGGGGGTCGGGGATGGNAAAATTACACAAATTCCTGAAATAGAAATATTTGCCTTGGTCCCCCCTTACCCTCGCCGGGCCTTCGGCCCGGCGAGGGGGGGGGCCGGCCCCCCTAGGTACGCCCTTGTCACAGTCCCCTGAAATCCTGCATACGGCTCTGTCAAGGGCATCGTGAAGGTCATCATGGAACGAATAACGACACGGAACCTAACCGACGGAGCCTAACCACAGGTAAAGGACTCGATGCAACTTTCTCTTAAGGGCCATCTACTCCGGATGAGCAACATGCGCACGTCGCGCCTTCCCGACCCGCTGTTCTGAGCTAAATGAATCCAAAAATGGCTTCGACGGCCTCGATCTGAGCCGAATATGGGACCGGCAATGACGCCGTCGGGTTCACTCGAAGCGCTCATGATTTGTACGCTCAGCGGGGCGTTCCCGAGAAGTTTGCCTACGCAATTAGCATAGTTACGCATTAGTGAAACATCCTCCACATGGCGAAGCGTCGGCTTTTTGCGCGTATTTGCGTCGCAATGCGTCCCTTCAAGAGTGTTGTTTATCCGCCGTCGGCTCCTCGAATGTCGCCTGCCCTAGCGTGATCGCATCATTTGATGCTCGATGCGTCAGCCAATTACGTACATGATGGCGACCGCAAAAAGATCATTGCCGAGGTGCCTAAAATCAAGCAGACACTTATTCATAGTGACGCTAGCGGTACGTTAACGACTCAAGACAAGTGATAAGTGAAGTTGAATCAGAAGAAAATTTGTTAGTTCTTTCCTAGTACTATTTGGGGTCTATGTGCACCTATGCTAGGATTTAGACTAACGAACCTAAAACTTAGATTCCTTCGGGCTTAGCTTAAATTTGAAAACTGGGGCCGTTATATGTGTGCGGAAGGGTTACGGGAAATTACTCCTATGAAAAAATGGAAAAATGGATTGTCCTTCGAACAGGCAATAAACCGCTAATGAAGATCATTTTCCGTACATGCGCGACAAAATAAATGACTGAATCTTGGCAAGGAAGGGACCTGCCAACCATGAAGATTGGCTACAGCGTCGCACTCCGGCCAGCATCCGTCCATTTTTTCTGTTGTTTGCGGCCTATTCTTCCTCTGTGAGTGCCCACTTTTCATTATTTTTAATGAAAGGGGACAGTAGTTTTATTCGCCTTTTGCCGAACTTTTGCCGTCCCATGATCACGGAGGGGGGATCTGAAAACGACAAGTTGCTCCAGTGCCGTAAGCCTTATGCTGAGCCGTATGCTATACATTAGACCGCTGACTAATTTCATGAAACCATGCGGCAATAAGCAAGCCAGGAAATCGCACGCGAATACGTTTATTAGCAGCCATCATAATTTACAAGAACCAATGACATCCCGTGTCGCAATGAGCTCTTCCTCGGTGAGCTGCTTCGTCGCTATGTCTAACGATCCGTCCGGACTCAGCGTAGAACAACTGCTAGTCCCGCTATCGTTGCTATTTGTCGTACTGTGCGCTACTTTGCTACGTTGCATTTCGCCAGGGATCTTGAGCGGAACGAGTCTTCGGTAGAAGACTACCCACATCAGCGTCATCAGCGAAATTACTGCGATCTCGAGTAACCATACGGCTCGCGGACCGTAGTAGGTATAAAGAGTGCTGAAACGTTGCATTCATGGATATTGGCACGCACCTAAGAGCAGAGACAATAGGAACTCATTCTGTGCCGGGAGCCGACCGTTAGCATATCCCTGATGAACCATAAGTACCGTGTATTCGGGCAAAACGACGGCACCGATTAACGGCCGCTACGGCGTAAACGGTAGCGATCTTAGCCGCTAAAGGGCCGAACCAAGAGTGCCGCCCGTAAAACGCGATCCGGAATGCGGTTCCCTCGCTTTCACCTCATTGACTGACTATTTTAGTTGATAATGTGCGTTTTAGGTAAGCAAGCTGCACCGGGAAGCAGGAATCGGCCTAAGTCCTTGGGCTATGTATCCCGGACCCGTTGACTAAACTGGAACGTACATCCTATTACGGGTTGGCGTACCCCAGCCGGAGCCGAATATGGTGATGGGCGGCTCCACAGATCCGTAAAAATCAGTTAATTTGCAGTCGCATATCCGCTTCTAATTAAGCTCTAAAGCCGGTCCTTATCAGATTTTAGGTAAGTCCTTGCCCGCCACAATCCCCCATTGTCTCGCTACAGTTCCAGTGAATCGGCCAGGTCGACAACGAAATCGACCCTCAGTTCTACTTAATTGCGCTGAAACCCGGTTCAACGGAAGCTACAGCCCCCAGCCACTATATGACTACCATGAACCATCACGTGGACCTATTGTATCATGGGTCAGGTCCCCGACTATAAAGGCTGCTCGGATCGCCTACCCAACGATGAGCGGCCCAGAGGTCCGGGCGGCACCGCCGCTCGTCATCAGGATGCCCTGCAACGTCCCCTGGAATCGCGGACCGATGATCCGCGAGTAGAGCGTGTTCATCGATATGTTGAGGTTCGAGAATGCGAGGCCCACAAAGATGCAGTAGGACGCGTAGTACATGAACACGTTGACTCTTGTGAGCGTTTCGCACCAGGGTCTTGAGGCGACATTGCAACCGGCTTCGTCCAAAGTACCTGAACAGCGATGCGTGTCTATGGACCTCACATCCAAACAAAGGTGATATATCATAATAAGGAGCGAATTAGGGAAAGAGTCCAGATTGATTATTGCAGCCTGCGGTGAACAGGGTTCGGCGCCGTCCTCTCACGTGCCTCTGTGCCGTGTTATGCCGTACCGTACGGTCCATTCCGACCCTTCCGTGCCGTTTTCGCCCGGTCGTCATACAACGACAAATCCCTTTTTAACAGACCCGTGCGATTTTCCATCAAATTGCCCAATCAACGCAAAAATCGGAAACTACCAAATTACTTGATTCGACACTGTCCATTGGTACGCTCTTCTAGAGTTCGCGGCTACACCCGCGTGCCGAGGTCCGTTCCGTCCTGGACCCTCCAGTGTCGTCCTGTGTCCCGTCCTAGACCACCCGTGCCTGGCTCCGTGCCGTGCCAGCGCGGACTCAGCATGGAACGGCATTAAAAGCGGCCGTTTTCCGACCGGTTCTCGACCAAAACGGCACGGAACGGTATCAACTTTCAAGCCGTTCCGTGATCCGTCTCATGCTAGGACAGAACGGAAAACGGCCTGTTCCATGTGCCGCGCCGCGCCGTTCCGTTCTCAGGACGGCACGGATCACGGAACGGTTCGCCCCGTTTCACGGCCCGTTAACTCTACGCTCTTCGTACCTATCGCTCTTGCACACCGTTCTTTGAACCGAAAAAACGTACTCGTGCTGTTGTACGTCGCTACGTGATTCGGCAGGAACGGCCATGAGAAGGTGATGAGGTGGAAAGCGACGAGCCCGATCAGTCCGAGGAGGCACACAAGCCGATGGCTAGTGCTGTAAACTCATCGATAACTGAGCTTATTGAACCAACGGCTTACTATTTCCCTATGTTGAACACGATGTAGCCGAGGTAGATCGTGAAACTGAATCCGCCGAGCACCATGTGCGCCATGGCGCTGTACTTCACTGCGGTGCTATCGTTCCAGGCGAACATCATCATAGCGAAGGGCAGGCCGATCCTAAACGTAGCATTAGCAAGTAAGGCCATATCTGAATTCCGTCCTCTGTTTCAAGTAGTCTCCCGTTAAAATTGAATGCTTCGCAAATGCGGCTCGAGCGTCGGGTACGCGAAATTTGGCAAAGTTCAGGGACTTCATGTATTTTTTTTGTTGTTGGCCAGTTGCTAGGCTCACTAGGGAACATTTTTCACTATTCTGCAAAATTCCTACTGTGCTTCTGTAGCTTTTAGTAGCAGCTTTGTCAGGGACGCCAGTAAAAGTAAAAACATCTCACGTTTCGAGGTTCGTGACGATGAACATCTGCGTGAATCGAATGCCGTTGCACAAGCCCACCGCCACCTTGTCGTAGTTCGGCAGTTTTACGGCGTCGATGTCGCCCTAAAGCCAGTGACGTTCTTCGAGTGCAGTACATCTTACGCATGATAAAACTGGCCTTGCATGTCTTGGCTTCTGTTTGAGTCACTAAAGCCCGGCAACCAGCACCGTACTCCGTACCGTACGGGACGGAACGGCAGTACAAGCCATAAAACGGTACGGTACTATACGGGCGTACTAGCGCTAAATATCGAGATACTAGAGCCGTACCGTACTCCGTACTGGCCGACCCCAGCCGTACCGTAAGCAGTACCGTCCTGACCCACCGGTGCTCTGTGCTTTGGTGGTGCTCTGTGCTGCTGTGCTCTGTCGGAACTGGAACCGGAACCCACCATTTCGGTCTTCTAGGGAACCGGCCCGCAACCGGAACCCGCAGCGCTCACACATTTTTGGCTGGAACGGGAACTCAAAAGCTGACATAAGGTTCCTTGCCGGAACCGGGACCGGAACCCGTCCAAAAATTTTGCAGGGACCTTTGGTGTACGGAACCGGAACCCACCCTTTTTGCTTATAAGGGAACCGGAACGGGGACCCATCAAAAAAGGTGGAGCCGGGAAAGCACTGATTCGATGCCGCCAAAACGAAGGCGATGAATTCGGAATATTTCGGTGGTGAGTGGTTTTTTCATGCCACCGAGTATTTCGTCGGAAGCAGAACATCCCAGCAAAGCCAAACAGGTTCATAGCCCTTACTGCCTTGTTCTTGTCGACGACGCCGGCGTAGCTCTCGTTGAACATGCACTTCATGAAGACGATGCTTCCCAGATTCATACAGCAGCAGAAGAGAGCCGGCGCGTTGAGCATATGCAAGTGTAGACTACCGAACAGTCGAACGCCGGGATAGCCGATTGGAAGGAAGAGGATTTGGAGGGCTAAAACCATCGTCGATCGTATGCCGTTTCCTGGCCTCGCTACCTGGACCGATCGTCGAACCCATAGCCATTCCGCCGGTTACGAACGCAATGGACCTCGTTCGGTCCTTCGGGACGCTAGCGGTAGCTGCGTACGCCTTGAAGAGACCGATACTGCCTTAAACATACGGACTTGACATCATCGGGCGATAGACCATGACGTGCAATCTTGAGCCCTACAAACAGCGTCAAGCTGTACGCTAGCGTTTCGGACCTTCGCTTAGCTCCCGGGGCGCTGGAGAGAGGTAAATGTACGTGATAACAGACGTGCTAATAAATCTTAGTGAGGCAAGAAAGCGTAGAGGATAACATTAAAGTCTAAAAAAGTCGAAAGCTGAGAAGTCGGTTTCCAGTAAATTTGCCGAAGGGACTCAGGACCACATGGACGCCTAAACCTCTGAAACATTCAAGCTTAACCTTCTCGGAGAAACCAAATTTTCCGCCTGCTTCAGGTTCATCCGAAAGCAGGCATGAGGTCCAAAAAAGCAGATTTTTCCTGCTAAAGCTGACGGTCTGGCACCTACCCCTATGCAGTTTATCAATGTTTGGGTGTGTTTGGGGTGCACTGCAAGGCGATCGGAAATTGGATTCTCGCAGAGCCCCGCAGGTATCGAGTCGATCCTCCCAGTGCCATGATACCGAGCCTCACAGCCTGGCCCCCTTCCATTCCATTTTGTTCATTGTGCAGTATATCGACAAGTCCCCAATGCCAACCTACACGATCCGATGCCGGACATCAAGCGTCCGACCAGGACGACGTACTTCCCGTCGGATGGAAAGAGCTGAGCGCAGAAGTATATCGCGTTGCCGACGAAGGAAAACAGAAGGCAAGCAGTGACGGGCAGGGTAATTTGCCGCAATTTATTACTCCAAAACCCGACGAACGGACTTGTGAGCATCTGCGAGAGACTGTAGACGGAGACGACTAAGCCGAAGAATGTCTCTGTGGAAGAAGGGTCTACCTAAACGCCGTACATCCGTAAAATTCTACTGTTCCTAAAGTGCGCTAGGCGCAAAATTAGGAAAACAGCGGTGACATTGTTAGCCGTCGCATCCAACTCTTTTGTTGGAGGGGATTTTTGAGACAGGTATCACCCATACGATCATGAAGAAGTGATCATTGGCCTATCGCATTCGAGAACCTAGGGGGATGGGCTGGTCAAGAGACCACAAGCGCTAGGTAAATAATCCGCCGCTAGTTGACATCAGAGGAAATGCCCAGAGAAAAGTCGCAATAGTTTTTGCATGGACTTTCATGATCGTCGTCTGCGACGGACCAGTTATCTTGTACATGTCTCTGTTAACCAACCCGTCTACAACTAGCTGCCTACAGAAAGCTTCTGGAAGGGTCCCATGGCCATAGTGGACGGCTGTGGGCGCTTGTTATTAAGGCACAGGCGGTCAGGGACCCGATCGTTGTGGAGTATAAAAAGCGCCTCGTTGTCTTCAATTTCTCGCGGCCCGGTAAGCTCGCTCGCCACATCCTGAGGAGGGCCATTTTTTATTTCCTGGTCAACGAACCCCCTTGTCTGACGACCTTGATGAAGTAGGTAACATTTAGGGCTTCACGCATTCGTCCTTTTGGCGAGTCCTATAACGGTACGACCTACCTTCTGCAAGTAGGGCCACTGAGAGGAGAAGTAGAGACTGAACTGTATCGCGGACATAAATGTCAACACCGAACTGATGTATATGGAACGCCAGTCGGTCTTGCGCTTTTCCGGTGTGGAAAAGCTCGGCGAAATACTCGCGTCACTGCACGAAGGGCTCGCACTCGTCTTCGGGAAGCTCTGCTTCTCTGAATCGGAGACCTTCGACGTCGACGGTAGCGTTAGTATGGCGGTCTTCAGCGCTCGAATGGTCATCCTAAAGCGCTGCAGTGTCACGTATATGCTGTACATGCAACAGCCAAGTAAGAATTAAACACAATAATACAAGCAACGGCGCGGCTAGGAAAGTCAAGGAGACTTTCCCGGCATTCTAGAGCGTTTTGAAAACCCGAGATACGGTCTAGAATTTAAGCGTCGGTCAAGCGTTTTGTCGGTAAAGTTCGGGCTGACGCCGGAGCAGTCAATCAGAAGAGGATCCTTGAAAGCGTCGTTCAGGTGGGAATACCCAGGAGCTCTGAAGTAATTTTGGCTGCACATAAGATGAATGATTCGAGGTACGCATAGTCTCCTACCCGTTTCTGCGAAAACTACGAAGCCACAGTCATAAAAATAAACGAGTCAGCTTCGACGAGTGAGGCGGTCGTTCCAAGTCGTCCCGGATGGTGTCCTAACCTGGCACTCTTTTTCGAGAAAGACTAGATAACGTGACAGGCAAAAATAGAGGAGACATTTCTTCAATTTTTCGTCGTCACTTCACCTCTAGGGCCGACGTTTCGTAGACAAAAGTGGCAATCGGAACGCTTTCAGCATCGTGACAAGGAAGTATGGGGCTTATCAATAGAAGCACTTTAAGCTACACCAATTATCATCTGCGAGAAAAGTGAACTTTAGTCCAAAAGAAAGCGAAAAAGACGCAGGAAAACAATAATATCATGCTATCATGCGGGTGAACAATGAAGCGTCCAAAGATCGAGTACGGCGCTAGGCTTGCACGATTTGTAAAAGTGGGTCCTAATATTCGTCAAGATACAACATAGCTCAAGCGAATCCCCTCAGGACGCAGTGCCCAAATGCCGATACCGACGGTAGCAGTCTGCAGGCCAACTCTTAGTCGTTCTTCATGCTTGGTGCCTACTTAGGATGTAACCGAATAAAAATTCGTGCGCTTTTGCTTCAGAAAGACGCTTAGAGATCCCTTAAATATGTAACAGAATTTTCGGCTCTTCTTCACTTTATAATTAAGAAAAAGCAGACCACTTGCGAATTTTGACTGGCGGGCTATCGCTCCAAGCGCTATCCTTTACGCATGCACAAGAGAGGACAGGCAAAGTAAAAATGCTGCTATTGTGTAAAAAAGAACATAGAGTGAGCAACCGACTACATCAAACGACGAAATCGACTGCGTGATTCGTAGAAACGAAGCGATAAAACCAAATTTGCGTAACGGAAACAAAGTCACAAAACCTTTGCGCAGGCGTGAAACACCCATGATCTGGTACTGGTAGCGACCGCAGGCGCCGCTTAGTTGAACAACGGGACTATGTACCCGACGGCGTATGCATATTGCACAACAATGATCACACAAAGGCGGCCCGCTAGCGGCCCCCGATGATGTGCGTGTTTTTCGGCTTTGCACAAACAAACTCGGCCAGCGGCGGTCGCCATCGCGGGTCCCGCCTCGGGTTCGAGCCGACTAGAACCCGCCACGGGAGTGGGGGCAGAGCACTGCGAAAATTATGCATGACGCCGCAAGCGCCAGTGACGGAAGCTGGCGACGATAACGTGCGAGATCGAAAGTTGACGCCGCTAGCATTGATCTTTGCTGGGTAAAGCGCGATGAAATCGATCCGGAACGTGGTGGTCGCGGTCGCTGATGTGTGAATAGTGGGCTCTGGCGCAGGTGCTCTGTTGTTAAGGAGCGTCCAGAAATTATGTTAGCATAACATGGGGGAGGGGTGTCAGTCATCCGTTAACTAGCCCTGAAACTTTAACACAACGCAGTGTTAACAAGGGGGAGGGAGAGGGGTAAAAAAACGAATGGTTCGCTAGGCGCCGCCAGAACACTTTCACTACATTCCTTAAATTTTCTCCTAAAATTCGATTGCTGTCGACTGCGGCAGGCTAGAAGCGAAAACCATGTACAAACCTTGAACCTCGAACTAAGCTGCACTTCAGTTCTGTTCAGTTCCATAGTACCAAAAACCGGTTCATCGGAAACTACGGTAGCAGTCTCTTTGTGGATCCGGAAGCCTCATTTGGCTAGAAGCGAAAACCATGTACAATTGGGCATTGGAGCCTACGTTTTCGGTGTCAATTCCGGTAAAAATAGTCGAATCATTGCTGCCGATTCCCCGTGACTCAGCCCTTGAATTCGGTCTTATCACGCAGCTTTGTTTCGGCTCGACTTTTACCGACGAACATGCGTCAATTAGGCGACCGTCCCGTCCTTTACGGGCATGCATCGTCCACAATCAGTTGCGTCAAACGTTGGTCAGCTACATGTATGCTACATTGCCCGACTTTGCTCAGAGCGTCGACGAATCGCAGGTCGATGGAACGCGAGCGCGCCGATTTCGTGTTGTGGGCACATGGCTAATTATTGCTGTCGGTTTCCGCCTCGGAATGGTCTCGATTCTATTTGGAGTGCGGAACTCAGACGGAAAATAGTCGGAATGCGGAATATCGGAACGGGAACAAGTGTCGGACGAACGAAGGAATGAAACTCTTCCTAACAGCACGTCTTTTATCCTGTCTTACTTTTTGTCATCCTGTGTAGTTAGAGGGCGGCTCGGATTCGGCGGAATGATATTGCTTTGCGTATTCATAATGGACTGTAACAAACGAACGAGCAAGCAGGTCTGCGCGCTTATAATAAATTAATTTTTTACCGAGTTATGTCGGCTTTGGCCGCTTTTCGGCATGCCCTCCCTAAACGAGTAACTTGATTGACTTTGCGCCGGCGTGAACGCCGAGCGCAATAAAAAGGATAAGCCACTTTTCCCCTGCGGCGCGGCTCAATTCGCGATGCTTTGACGTTGATGACTTTTCCAAGGGGGGAGTTGACGGGCTAAATAAAAGCGGGGAACAATGCAGATGACGTCGTCGACGCAAGAGCGAAGTCAGTTAGTTTTCTGCACTCGACATGGCCGCGACGAGGTCACTCTGCGACGGCGCACGCTTCAAAAAGCTTTGTTGCCTTGCTCTTCAACATTTGCTTGGCTCTTGAACAGGCTTGGCTACGTTGCTTTTTTAGTACGAAGTAAGCCTGTTGCTAGGCTTGAGCTTTTCTCGCCGTATTTTCCCTAGGTGTGTACCTTCGGCCCCAAAATACACCGTAAGTTTTTAGGTCGATCATGGACGAACTCAACTCCATTAATGAAGTCATATTTGGAAGAAACGCATGAACTACGCTCTGGGGAAAATGAAGGAAGACAAAACGGGGAACAAGCAGGAAAAATCCAGTATCTCGAATTTAGCTGGGAAATGGTTTCCCGTGAAAACTGTGTCCATTGGAGCAGAATCAACGGAACGAAACGGATTTTCGATCTGGAACGGACAGCCGACTCCGGTAGCAACATTGTTTAACCTTTTTTCGTTCCTAAGTTGAAGTAGACCGAGCCCCAATGCCTATTCCATATTCCCGCCAAGACCTGCTTAGCAAAAAGAAGACGCGGTGGTGGCTCTCGTGCCCGTGCCCGTGTCGATGCCTGCCCTACGTTAATGCGCAAAGCTGTCAATGACACTTAGGGACGTTGACAAATTGCAAAGTTTTATTGAATGGAAACGTCCGTTCCTCGCGGTTGACGTCGCAAGGGGGAGTATGTCTTTTTATTGATGCTCTGCGACAGTCTAAAATGCGTGTTTTTTCTCCAATTACGATTAACCACATTTTTTCGGAACCTATGTTTATCATCGTTCGTCTAATTTAGGCAAATATAGCCTTATAAACATATTAATTTTGAAAAATAAACTGATTATTTTTTCAAATGTGTTATTTCTTTTTTAAGGAAAGTTTTAAATTAGGTAAATTATTTAAATAATAAAAAAAGTGTAAAACAAATGAGATAAACCATAAAATTTCAAAATGTGACTGCTCAGTTCGTAAGCCGGTATACTAATAAACTTTTTGGCGTATTATGGAAGAACCTCGTTTAATATTCATGTAATTATGTTGGCTTCGGCTGAGACTCGTCAAGTAAAAAGACTGCGTTTGTGGCCAGCTCCCTCTCAAAGTCCCTTCATTCATTCTTACCGACGCTCTCGTTCTACGTGCGCTTTGCTTGAAATTCCAGGCCACGCTTTTTACCTTTCAGGCGCTGAAAATTACGCATGGCCCACTTCGGGCAGAAGACGCGTCGGCGGAGGATAATCGAATGCTCACCGCGACGGCGTCAAGCCGGCCGTATCCGGCCGGTGAATCTCCAATACGCCGCTACCACTCGCCACCGCTCGAGTGGTCGACGCGGTGGCACCTTAAGTCGATTTCGCTTTTCGCCCATGCTCCTCAGCTTCCCGTTGTTGCTCCTCTTCCAGAACTCCTCGCAAGTGGGCGATGACGTCACGAATGCAGGTAGGCTTTGGAGACATGCACTGGGAAAGACCGAGATAACCGGCCGTCCCTGGTACGGAAATACCGTGGCAGGGAAAGGTCCTAGTAAGGAAATGTCTTAGCCAGTGGGTCTTCGATGTGGCAGACACTGGGAAAGATTGGGGTAATCGGGAAGTACATAG
The DNA here is from genome assembly GCA_020875895.1 of Aphelenchus avenae. Taxonomy (NCBI): domain Eukaryota; kingdom Metazoa; phylum Nematoda; class Chromadorea; order Rhabditida; family Aphelenchidae; genus Aphelenchus; species Aphelenchus avenae. The sequence continues at coordinate 201,870 of JNEY01000031.1, read as the reverse complement.
CAGTAGTTTGGAAGTAAGCTTCATGGAAGGAGATAGGCTCAAAACGGCAAGAGAACAAATAAGGCGGGAAGTAGTGGGAAGGGACGGGAAACATGGGTAAGAAACCGAGAAAATAGCTATCCAGCTAAGAAAAATAACTAGCTAGGAAACTGGCCGTGTAGGAAACGGGGAGGAGAAACCCGGCTGGATAGGGAAGCAACTGTGACTAACCTGGAAGTACAAATGCCCGGGAAGGCTTAGCATAGACGGGAAGGTGCGCTTGCTTAAAAATGGGATGCTGACGGGAAAACGGTAAAATGCCCGCGGGAAGAGGAAGGTGATCATCGGGAGAGGAAATTACCCGACGGAACACAAATTGTCCGTTTCGAGGGCTGAGCGTAGTTGGCCATAGAGATCGGCAACCGCTCAGGTGATATGGCCAGATCGTACCGTACTGCCGTACTATCGGTACGGAGGACGGTGTCGGTGGGTCAGTACGGTACGGCTCAAGGTACGGCAGGGGTCGGGCAGTACTTAGTACGGTACAGCTTGAGTTGTATCGATATTTAGCACCAGTACGCTGTGCTAGTACCGTACCGTACTGCAGCCCGTACTGCCGTACCGTACTTTACGGTGCGATGTACCGTACGGTTCTGGCTGTCTCGATATTTAGCACTAGAACGCCGAACTACTGCGTTACCGTACCGTACTACGGCCCCTAATGCGTATCGTACTGTGCGGTACGGTGTACGGTACGAAGCGGGTCAGTACGGTACGGAGAGCGGTACGAGTAACGGTTTCCGATTTTTAGTCGCCCACTTGATCGCGATTTTACAGGAGTGCCCGCTTGGCAGAACCAGGCTGAGTTTGCCGGCATTGCCCAGAACGACCACGACGAAATTCACAACGAACTTCCCACCGGTGGCGCCGATACTTCCCAAATTCCACGGCGCGAGCCAGCGCTAAAATACCTCGAGTCCTTGCTGAAGCTGAAGCAGACCACTCGGATGCCGTACGACGAGGATCAGCAGGACAACATGATCACCTCGCAGTCGAGCATGGCTAATCCGACGCTGCCGACGCCGGCCACAATCGCGGTGTGGACGCCACAGAGGAAGCCGCAGTACGATCCGAATGCGGTCATCCAGAAGAACCTTCAAAATGCACTGAAGCTGAGTAAGTGAACGCGGACGAGAAATTGCGAACTTATTGATACTATAATTAATTTAATAAAATGGAATCATTGAAAAATAATTTATTATTTTATTTAATTTAAATAGCTTTACAAAAAATAAATTTGAACAAATAAAGATACTGAAAAAAAATTATTTAAACTTAATTGAACTTAGTTAGTAAAACGTTAATTTTAATTAAATAAGCTTTCGGAAATTAAATTAAAACAAATAAATAAAATTACTTGAAATTTATTCAAATTTATCAGGATTTATTTATTAAACCTTTAGTTTTAATTTCTAGAATATTTTGTTATAACGTGGACTATGCACGTTTCGAAATTATGAGACCATTTGCAACTAAATGGTGAAATTAAAAAAAAAACATTCCACTTTTTAGAAGCCATGGCTAGCGGCACCGAGGAGATCCTCTACAAAATGCTCTTGGATCCCGAGCGATACGAGAAAGATGTGAGACCGACGTTTCATCATTCCGTTAGCACGAACGTGACGTTTGGGTTCCTTTTGAATCAAATTGTGGAAATGGTAGGCCCATAATATTTCGGGAAGGGGATGTCTTTTTCGTGTGTTTTAGGACGAACGCAACCAAGTGCTCACGACGAGATGCTGGCTGAACGTCAACTGGTATGTGTTTCGGTGGAAATTGTGATTTTTTCTCTCGGTTTCATGTATTTTGGTGCCACGCGTTCACGCTGTATTTTGGAAGCTCTTAGGCTGGACAAACGTTTGTCATGGAACGCTTCCCAGTGGGAAGGCATCAAACAGATCTACATACCACATCAGAAAATCTGGCGTCCGGACATTACTCTGGTCAACAAGTATGTGTCCATTCGAGTTCAAACATCCACTTAGCCATTTAGTGCCGTTCGGGAATACCACGCGTCCATCCTTAGCACCGACATCATGGTACGTTTTTTTCATTACCCTGGTTCGTTTGTGGCATGGAACGCGCACAACACAGTTCCGCGTACGCAGCAAGTTACGTATAAACGTGCGCAACAAGGAAGCATGAGAAAGAGGTATGCGCTACCGGCGGGTAGGGCATAATTGGCGCACGCATGGACACGTATGTGAGAAATACAGCCTGCTTTCAACATGCGCAAGTTGGAGTCGAATGCGCAAGACGTTTTAACTTGATTTGCCCTCTTACTTCAGGTTACGCACGAAGGAAACGTCACTTGGCTGTTCTCAGCATTGTTCAAGTCAAACTGCGCGATTCGCGTGAAATACTACCCGTTCGACGACCAAGTAAGCTCCCGTGCACTTTTGCAACTTGCACAGCTCATGTAAAAAGACGAGAGCACCTGAGCTGATCCCATTTTGCGCAGCATAGCGCTAACTGTCTATGGCGATGCGCGACAACTTGCTAACCGCTGGGAGCCTAACATGCGCATTAAGATTTGCCATTTTTTTTAGGAATGTGACCTCAAGTTCGCTAGCTGGAGCCACGATATGCGCGAGATAAACCTGTGGCTCATTACCGACCAAGGCGACCTCTCCAGCTACATGAATAACAGCGAATTCGACCTCATTCACATGCACGCGATTCGCACGGTATGTTTTCGGTGTCTGACGAATTGCCTATGCGAATCTTGCAGGTCATGCGCTTTCCGAACGACGACTCAGCGGACGGACCGAACTGGCCGACAATCGTCATCCGTATTAAGATGATGCGACGACCACTGTTTTACGTCTTCAACCACGTGAGTTACTCGGATGCGCGCTTCACATGTACGTTTTTCGCAGCGGTCACGCCACAGACCTACTGTGCGCATGCCTTACTTGCGCACTGCATAGGACGTTCCATTGCGCATATTCACTGTTCGTGCGCACACCTTGCGCCGAACAGGGGTACTTACTGTAGCCGCAGATATTGCAACTTTACTAACTGTACCTAGCAGCAAACATTCTTTCTTGCTGTAGCTTCTCGTCGTTTACTGTAGCTTTTTTACCGTTATTACAGTAAGTTTTCAAAAAAAGTGTCGTTATTACAGTATTTTTGTACCGGTTGTACGGTACTTTCGACTTCAACTTTTTACCGTTATTACAGTGTTTTCCCCTTACATACTGTAACCAAAACAAGCATGAGCACTGTGCGGTGTGTTAATGGGTGCTTGCGCGCATGGTCGGCGAACGCCGCACATGCGTCTGAGCTGCTTGCGCACACTGCATTACCTATGATAGTTGCGCAAATGCATTTGTGAGTGCTTGCGCACTCATGCCCTGGAGAACATGCAAATATGTTTCCAGCTCCGATGCAAAAACGTTCCGAAAAAGATCATTGTAGATACTTCCATGCGTCCTGATATCTTCCATGGCACTGCTCGGCTTCTTCATGCCACCGGAAACCGGCGAGAAGATCAACATGCTAAACACAGTTATTCTTTCCATGGGCGTCTACCTTCAGGTACAGCGTAATTATAGCGACCGTTTCCGATATTTCATATTGCAGTCTATAACCGAATCCATCCCTCCGACCTCGGAAGCGGTACCGCTGATAGGTATGCCGGTGTCAATCAAACAGAAATACATGTATTTTACTTAGGAATGTACTACGTCGCTTCTTTGTTCATCGTGTGCCTAGCCACAACCGTAAACGTTCTTACGCTGAAAATACACCGTAGTGGAGCGGGTTAGTGCCTTTTTGTATCGTTTTGCCCAGTCGGGTAGCTTTCGCTAATCTCCGACTTTAGCTAACCAGGGCCGACATGTACCTTGGTGGATGGAAAAGTTTATTCTCGGTACGTATGTCTCGTTCATATAGTGTTTACCTCGTTCACTTAGGTTACATGGCGTCCTTCCTTCGAATGCGCATCCATGAGCCTGATTCCATCACGCTACTGAAGACGTCGCAGGTATGGCATGCATTTCCAATGCCTATACTATCGGCTTTGGAGCGCTCCACTCGCTGCGTCTTAGTGTTTTACGTAAAATACACGAACTTAGGCGAAGCATTCGACGATTCGCCGCTCGAGCTTGCTTCGTGACCTGAAGCGCATAAAGAATTCGGAGCACCGCAAAGGAGGAAAACGAAGTCGGGACATATGCGAATGCCTAGTCGCCTCCGTCGTCGTATGCAATCATTTTGCAGTCGCTTTAGATTATTCACATTCGCTTTAGCATCCCGAGCACAAGAATCCCGCACCGCGCAATCGCGAGATTGAGCTTTCTCTTCTAAATGAGCGCCCGACTGCAGTGCCAGGAGAGAATGCATTCCTGGGTCGAGTGGTTCAGGAGCAGGTAGAATTTGCGTTGCAAATTGGTTCTCGTAAACTACGTTTGCAGATCATGCCACGCATCAGTGCCACGAAGCCGCAGATGCTGTCGGAGTTCGAAGAGCGCTTCCGGAGAATTCTCAAGCGGATTTACCGAAGCTTGCAGCAGCACGAGATTCGCGATGAGGTAAGCGTCTATGGGAAGTCTATAGTGTCTAAGCTGTGCATTCCAGATCATCGACGAGCGCAAGCGCATTATGTGGCAGTGGCAGGCATTAGGTTCGTTTGTCAAGAATCCAGCAATTACGTCCCACCCCCGTGTGGCACTTCAGAGCTGCTGTCAGTACCTCCTCACAAAAAATAAAACAGAGTCGCTTCGTGGAGTAGCGCTAACGGTGCTGCAACAACATGCAAACCCGTGAACTTGCAGTACACCCACTTGCAAAAAGGCTCTGTTTTTTTTAAATGGGCAGCACCGTGCAGTACTCTGGCGCATATTTTCACTAGTCGGCAAATGTTGCAAGTTGATGCTTCGCATGCTGAACATTATTTTTGCAAGCGAACATTGTGATAATTATCGTTGCAAAATATCTTGGGTCGTTTTCCCGGAGGGCACCTTAGCTCTGCCACCACACTTGACGTCAGCCACTTTAGCAACCATCGTCGATCGATTCCTGCTCGTCCTGTTTTCCCTGATTACGTGTCTGACGGTGGCCGTCTTCCTGGTCTTCCCGGTGGCGTTCAGGGACGGTTCCGCGAGTGCGGCATTTCCGTGACAGGCGCACGACGTCGGTCTAACTCGCATTTCGTTTTGCATTTATGCACAATGTTTGCATTCTGTAGTGTTTGCGAAATTTCAGAATGCATATGCACCTTGAATAAATATGAATATGACAAGAAGCTGTGTTTCGGAAGTGCGCGTCACACAAGAGGTCATCCTTTTCCCCTAAGCGTTGGTCTTCGTCTATTGCTCTCCAAAAAGTTTTTGCCATTAGCTCAGGCTTGCTCTCATTCGGTGGAGAATATTGAGGCGGGAATGAGCACCCATCCAGGCATGCGGTGCGCCCAACAAAAGGCGAGGACATTCATCAGAAGCGAAGAGCACCATGCGCAGCAATAAGCAGCGCCCGTGTGTATTAGCCGGTAGCACCCATCCATTAGCCAGGAGCACCCACCAACCATGTGCAACCGGGCCCTCGGCCCACCGGGCCGGGCGGGGCCGTGCCGGGCCCGGGCTTCAATTTTTCCGGCCCAGCCGGCCGGTACGGAGTACGGTACGGCTGCCGATCCTTAATTACTAGTACGGGCCGTATTACTACCAATTAACGCCAGCACGTGCATGTCGCCGACGCTCTTCACCGGCGACGTCGTCTGCACGGACGTCCAGCCGACCGTCTCCTGCGCTCTCTCATGGGCTGTGAAGTTTCGCTGTTTTCCTTTGGCTCCTCTCCACTGTTCTCCGCTAAATTGGCCCGCTCCGATTGGAGCTAAGAATCCTCAGACTTCTCCTACATTTAGTCATTGCTCCAAAGTTCTCCAAGAGCCCCCTCAGGGTCTGTGATTTTCCCTGTTTTCAGTGGCTCTTTGCTTTCTCTTCTTCCTTTGTCCTCCACTAAATTGTCTTGCATACCTCGCTCCGATCGGAGCTAAGAGTCCTCAGAGTTCTCATCCATTTTTTAACCATTGCTCCAGTCTCTCCAAGTTGGGATTCATCCTGAGCCAAGGACCAGACTGACGAAATCATAAGCCATAGATAGCCTTAGCCAGGAATTTCTACTCAACCAGCTCGCCATCGCTCACGGACCGCCTGGCCTAATAGTAACCCGGTCGTGGAGAGAGAACCTTGACACCCATGGGCCTGGACCAGCGAGATGTCATCCTGTTCGGCTTGGAAGAGGGTCACTGCGCCAAGGCGTTCCACGGGCTTTAGCCACAAGGCCGGCCGAGACCTAAACCTAAGGCTCTTGGGGCTAAGCTTTGCGTGGAAACGTTTCTCGAAGTGAGTGGAAAGCAAAAAAAAAAAAAATCGGAGAAAATCAAGAGAAGATGGGAAAGCCCTAAAACAACTACTTAGAATCAAACGTAATGTGCTGAGCCTATAGGATTTTGCTGGATATTTCAGGCAGAATTAGCTAATCCGTTGCGACTACGAAACCTTTTTGGCTGTGCAAAGGTTCTAGCAATCGAATTAGCACATATTGAGCGCTGAAATCGTTCCGGCGTTCACTGTGGGCTGTCAACGATCTGTTGTAGCTATTTCGTTCTTTGCGTCAAATTACGTTATTACGCTTGCAGCAAACTTCAGCTAAAATACGCATTTTGAGCACTTCCGTCACGAAGTACATGTTGCTCGCAAGAGGGCTTTATTCAGTCTGTCAGGGATTTTATTCCCGAGAAGTCCAAACAAACACAGAATAACGGAGGAACGAATAGTTAGGCGCGTGTCACGATGACTTCCCGGTTCTGCGCTAGGCGAATGGTGAGCGTCTCGTTCCTCGTTCTTGAGCTCGTGGTCCACTAGGTTGTACGGGATGAGCGAGTGCAGGCGGACGACGTAGGGCTTTGGGCTGCTGGACGCCTCGAACGCCTAAACCCATCGTAAATAAGGATCGGCACTCGGCAGTCGTACCGTACTCCTTACCGTACTGACCCCCTCCGTACCGTACTGCACCTTCCGTACCGTACAGGTACGGAGGGGGTCAGTACGGTACGGTCGTAGTACGGCCCGTACTCTTTATAAAATGCCAGACAATCGAAGCCGTACCGTACTGACGTACTGGACCTTCACCCGTACCGTACTCCGTACCGTACCGTACTCCGTAGCGTACAGTACGGTACGGGCCATAATACGGTACGGTCGTAGTACGGCACGTACTCGTTATAAAATGCCAGACAATCGAAGTCGTACCGTAATGCCGTACTGGACCTTCACCCGTACCGTACTGACCCACACTGTACGGTACTCCATACCGTAGTGACCCGCCCCCTACCCTACAGTACGGTACGGCCGTACTATAATCGTAAATCGCACGTGCGCGGGAACGCAAAAAGGCGACCACACATCCATCTACGGCGATCGAGCTTACCTTCTTCAGCTCGTTGAGGTAGTTCTCGACGAAGCGTGTGCGCAGAACCAGCTGCTTCGGCTCGACCCACCTCTGTTCCGGCGGAAGCTCCAGCCACTCGACGACCGAGGCCACCTGCACGTTGTCGCTGAGAAAATAAAGGTCCAGCTGGTTGCAAGCGACGAGAGCCGGGAGACGCATGTACTCCGGCGCCCACGTGATCGGTCGGGCTTCTCCACTGAAGTGGAGAGTGAGGACGATCTTCTTGCACAGCAGAAGCTCCGTGAAGAGGAAGTCGACCGGTGCTGTGTTCGAGAAGCAGTCCGTTAAGGCATGAATGGTCGCGTCCTTCCAGGTCGACTTGGCGGGAAGCAACGCGGACAGACGCTCGACGTCTTCTTTGCGCACCCCACCGAGCCCAATGCTAAATACATGTGCCGTCATTCCGGCATATTCCGTGAGACCAACACGCCCGGACCGGTCCGGGGTCTTAAATAACAATCGGTAGCCGTATCGTACTCCGTGCCGTAGATACCCCCTCAGTAGCGTACAGTACGGGCCGTAATACGGTACGGTACGGCCGTAGTACGGCCCGACTCGTTTTAAAATACCAGAAAATCGAAGCCGTACCGTACTGTCGTACTGGACCTCCACCCGTCGTACTCCGTACCATACTGACCCACCCCGTACTATACTCCGTACCGTACAGTACGGTAGTACTATCTGTACGACTTCCGACCTTTGCCTTTAAACGCCCTGTTTAGCCTCGAACCGGGCCCGGTAAGTCCGAAAAATCAAGGCCCGGCCCGACGAGCCCGCTTGCGCATGGCTGCGTGAGAGACGTCGTGCTTCGTGAGAGTACGGCCAATTTAGCACAGCGGTTTTAACCGAGTAGCCGCTTACCTCATCTTCTGCACGATGGAGCAGCTGAGGTGCTTGGCGAGGTACTCGTAGTCCGGGCAAGTGACCTCTGTGCCGTCGCGCAGACGCAAGCGACTGCCGAACGAGGACGGTCTGATTACGAGCTCGGCCACGACGCGCCGTGGTCCCTGGCTCTCGGACAGCTCGCTGCTGCTCGCGATGACGTCGTCGAATTGGGCGCTGACGAACTGAAGACGCTCGAGGTCTTCGCGCGGAAGCTTCTCGAAGATGTTGATGAGCACCTCGCTCGGAATATCGATGCGGTCCTAAAGCAACCAATGTCCAATGTCATTATAGAGGGTACTGCTAGTCTCAGGTAAGCGTTAAATACAGCGCTAAATTTTGCCATGCCACTGACCTTAACGCGTGCTTCAAGAAACAGTGTCGAGAGCCACGGGTTACCAAAGTAGATCTCCTCCGAGCGAGCATCGTCAAGATCGCAATCCTGCTGAAGCTCTTCGCCGATGTCGCGCGGTTGCTTGCCCTTGATACGGCCGGCGACCGACTGGCAGGCGTAGTGGTAGAGCCGGGGAATGTTGAGGTAGCTGGCCGCTATGATGAGCTCGAGCAGCTCCGGCATCGGCACGTTGAACAAGGCTTTGTCGTAGTCGGTCAAGTCGAACCACTTGCACTCGTGCGTGAGCGGGTCCTTCTCGATGACCGGTTCCGGCTCGCCTAAAACAATTCAGTTACTCTTCAAAGTTAAACCCTTAGGCGAAACTTCAGCATGATCCGAAGAAAACGTGTCCTCGACTAGCAGAAAAAATGTACTAAACTTTTGCCTTTTAAAAACCTTATTCTGACGTATTAGGCGTTTTCAAAACCTCAGGTAGATTGTTCCGAAACGTACCTTTGTGCTCCGTACACCACTCGACCACCCTCTTGAAGATGGGAGAGCTGACGTTCGTCACCGGGAAGACGCCCGGGAATTCGTTGTGTTCCTCCAGGCCCAGGTCGTCGTACATCTGCTTGAATGTGCCGGAGATGAGCAGCACGTCAATGTCCACCGGGACCTGGTCGCCGTCCGAGGTCTCGCAGGTAACTTGCCGCGGCGTAGTGGCGTTGTTGACGTTCGATGCGCTCATGACTGAATCTCGGCTGTTGAACCTGAAAATGGGAAAATTAGCCTGATGAAAAGTAAAGGTACTGCTAGCGGTTTATCACGACGGCAGAAAGATCAGGAACGTGTGCATGCGGGAGAAGACGTAGATTAGGGTGAGAGACCCGAACCCGGCCGCGGTACTTAGTTATAGACTTTGGCAAACACCCTCCCGTGCCGTACTCCGTGACGCCGTACTCACCGTCCCCGACGTGTTCGTGGCCGTACTCTACGGCACGGAATACGGCACGCTGCAAAACGGGCCGTATTCAGTGCCGTATCAGTACGGTACGGAGTACGCTCTGTAAAGGAACACCACCCGTACCGTGTTCTGTGCCGTGGAATACGGAAACAGCGCGGAACAGAACACGGCACGGTACGGTTGCCGAAGTCTGCTCAGTTATTTTTGGGCTCGGACACGCTAGCCCGGCTCAGTTTCAAATTAGGACTCGGCTCCGGACCTAAGTAGGGCTCAGCCCTAGTGTAAAGTACGCGGAACCCGGAGACAACCATCCGCGAAAGTTACTCTCTTCTACGGGTAATTTAGTGCTTTCCATGGGGCTAGATATCTTGATATTCGATAAGCGCATAAATTTATTACTAAACTGACTCTCGTTGCACCCAAAATTTCGATTTAGTTTTTCACTGGCGGTCTCCTAGAAGCCGATAACTTTCAGCGGAGTTTAGTAGCTCACTGACTCAAACTTGTCGTTAAAGTGGAGCCAATAAACATCAGATGGAATCATCATTGAAAAACAAACACTTGCCAAATCATAAGCCAAAATTCTCGGCACGCATTGCAAGCAAGAAATAAACTGTACGCAAAGGGGGTTGCAAAGGACGCAGCCCCAAACGTCGAATGCGCGTTTGATTTTGCCGAGAGCTCCCGTGCTGAATTTCGCAGCGACGCCTGCGATGCACTTTGCCAAGTGGCTTGGTTCCGTTCTCATCCATTCATTCTCCGTTCGGTAATGGACCCGGAAGATACTAAAAGACTTGCGGACACAAAGACTTACAGAATACGTAGAGTAAGAAACCATTTACCGGTCTTGAGAAAGTGTGGACTTTAATGGCCCAAAGTCAGGAAAAGACGGCGCCGTGTTTCGTCGAAACATGCCACAAGGCTCGGCTATAATTCTTCGTAGTTAGCTGTTTTCGGGGTTAGCTGTTACTTAGTGTGGTGTTCAACTCAAATATTGAAAAAAACGAAATCCCAATTCGTCAGCACCTCCTGAAAGCCTCCCATACGCAGCAACAACTTGAGTCTGGAGCAAGTGTTTGCACCCTGAATATCAATCGACTGACCTGGGAGGCGTTCTGATGTAAAACAGACTTGGTTGTTAAAAAGAACTCGAATCTACCTGCATTCCCACAGTACAGGGAAGGCAGGGAGTAAAGACTACAAGGCCCACGGATCTGCGGGCAGAAATATTAAAAGGCAGAGTGCGGGTAGAAAAAATTGAAGCAGCAAACAGTAGTGTCCAGAGTGCATTTTCTACCTTGGCTCATCAACTGATTGTCGTGTAGTTAACTATCTGCTAAGATACTAACTGTTGTCGGCTTCGTCTTCGAAAGGGCACGCAACCAGAGGGTAGTATTAACCCTTTATTTGGTCCACGAGAACAACACAATAAACAAACCGTCTCAAAGATGCGAACAATAGCATAGCTCTATCAGAGGAACACGTTAGCGGCACGGCGTACCGTCGAGCTCGGTGACCTGCGGGAGTGCCTGAATGGCCCTGCGTCGGTAGTCGACGCGGCCCCGAGTCTGGATCGGGTTGCCTCCCAAGTAGACGGTTCTCAGCTTCGCGAGCTGGGCCAGCTGGTCCACCTCCGTCCACTCCGAGATCTTGTTGTCGTTAAGCTAAAAAGCGCGTTTTAAGTTTCGAGAATACGCAGAACACACCCATAGGCTCTCGAGCGTCTGCAATTGATCCATGTGGTGGAGGCTAGCGATTGAGTTCTTGCCAGCATCGATCTCCTTCAACTTCTTCTAAAGAAAAGCGTCTACTCACTACTGTTCGGATAACACATTTTACCAGCTTCTGAACACCGTCGAAAGACTCGATTCTCTGGGCGGCCACGTAAAGCGTTTCCAGTTCCACAAGAGCGTCGAGATTCTCGAGCTTCGTGATGAGGTTTCCCTGAAACTTCGCCGTTAGAGCCGCTCACACATCGAGGCAAATCTACCGAAATGTGGAGCACGCGTAGCTTAGAGAGGTGCGAGATATTTTCGATCCTGCGAATCTTGTTCTCGCCTAGGCGAAGGTCAATGAGGTTGTGCTGATTATCGAGGCCCTCGATCTTCTCGATCCTGTTGAACTTAAGGTAGAGCTCCTTAAGCTTCACGAGATTGGTGAGGCCTAAAGCATATTCGTTCTAGAACGGTCCAGCGAAGAGTTTAGCCCAAGGAAGGCAGTAGAGGACGGACCTTTGAGCTTCTTGAGACGATTGCCGCCCAGGTTAAGCAGCTCCAAGTTGACGAGCGTGTCCAAGCCGCGAATCTTCTCGATGCTGTTGAACTGAAGGTAGATGCACCGCAACTTGACGAGATTTGCGAGGCCTAGAAAACAATCGTTTAAAACTGACAAATACTCAAAGCAAGCAGGGTCTGACAAATACTCATAAGCCAAAAACAAGGGAATACGACGGACCTTCGATCTTTCTCAGACGATTGTTGCCGACGTCCAAGGCCTCCAAGTTGACCAGCGCGTCCAGGCCGCGGATCTCGGTAATCTGATTGCCACCCAGGTCCAGTCGTGTCAACGTTGCAGGAGTGATGTTTACGCTGATCGATGTGAGGAGGTTATCGCCGAGATTGAGAAACTAAACCGCTTGGCTTAGCAAATCTGTGTCGAGGAGCGAGTGCATACCCGGAGTTCGGTGAACCTCGAGAGATCTGGGATCGCATCGATACCACACTCACTAAGGTTGATTACCTGAAATAGGTGGGTGTGTGGTTATGGTATCACGAGGCTTACCTCCTCGTCGAAGTCGAATTTGCGCAGGTCAAAGTCGTTGCTTCCGCTATCCTCCGCCTCTACGGGCTCCTCTGCCTGTTCCTTCGGGAAGAGCTCCTCGAGCTTTTTGCGGAAGTCCTCCAAAACTGCAAGAGCCTTGCCTGCGTCGTTGGCGGAAGCCGAGGCCTAAAGCTCGTCACGTTATACATGGATCCTATTATTCTGTATGTCTCAGCGAAACGCACCTGCTCAAACTGCTGCTTCAGCTCGGTCGCTGCTTGCACTGATGCCGCCAAGTCTTCCTGCGTAAGGTTATTGTCGGCGCCTTTGGCACGTGCTTCGAGCCGCGGAAAGCCACATTTCTTCTGGTTCAGCGCCTAAATAGTGTCGTGCACGTTCTTCAGATACGGTAATCAAAGCTCTCGATTCCGGCGCAAATGACTAGCGAAATTTGGTTGAACATGACCGGCAAAGGTCGGCAGTCGTACAGATAGTACGGCCGTACCGTACCGTACTCCGTACTGTACGGTACAGGTTGGGACAGTACGGTACGAAGTACGATACGAGTGGCGGTCTAGTACGGCAGTACGGGACGTTCGATTTTCTGGCATTTTATAACGAATACGGCCGTACTACGGCCGTACCGTACCGTGTTACGGCCCGTACCGAACTCCGTACCGTGCTGTACGGTACGGAGGGGGTCAGCATGGTAGGACTGCCGTTCCTTAGTTCTCATAGCTCTCGATTCCTGTGCAAATGAATAGCGAAATTTGGTTGAACATGACCGAGGAATCGAATACGTACCTGTGAAATGATCTCAATCTTCTCCAGGGCTCCGCTGAGGTGCGACATGGTGAGGCCGACGTACATGTCCGCCGAGCTGCTGCTGTCTGCTATGCCCTGGCACGCTTCCTGGACCTCTTGCGCTGTCGCCTTGTCGCACCCGGACATTGCATGGCTGCGGTGCTGCTTCATAGCGCATAGAGCGCAGAACCAAAGCTAAAGGATAAATTGAAGGCCCTACGTGTCCTTGCTTTAGGTACCGGTTTGATGTTGAGGGCCTCTTGGCAAGTGTCGCAGGTGAACATGTCGGCTAGGGGAGCACGCTTTCCACAGCTGTTGCAAGCGCGTGCGTCCTTGCGCGGCTTCTGGGCGCGGCGTACGAGATCTGAAAGGCTAATGTCAGGAGAAACCGAAACTATCTACCATAGAAGTCCTACATTTATGCATCAAGTAGCTGTGGCTCATACGACACCGTTGCATGCGATTCCCCTGACGCATGCAGTACCGTCATACGCATGCGATACAACCACAGTTTCAGTGAACCGGACAGTTCACTGAACTGGAGTGAACTGAACTGCAGCTCGTGTTAAATTCAGTTCACTTGGGTCAGTGAAATGAACTGAACTCGACCTCCAGTTCATTTCAATTTAGCCAGACCAAAACCCCGTTCATGGGAAACTGTGGTTACGGAGTGCATGCGCGATACCACTAAGGCATGCCAGACCGGAGTGCATGCAGCCCGCTATTCGCAAAAGACTGGTTGTAATTTTTGATATACGATTTCGTGCTTGCCTCTGCTCCGTATTCTTGAGCTTTGATTCCGCTGGCCACAGGCGCCGGGCGTGCAAAGCTCGTCCCAGGCTCTAGTACATTCATTACGTTTGCGAGCTTTGTCACTTACCGACCAGGCGGTAGTTGGTAGTGAGACCGTCAGCTGGGATCTTCGTTTCCACGGTGCACTCGGGGCACTTGATGTAGCTTCCGTCACGTCTCTCGCGACCGTTTGCCGCAGTCTGCTGCGCCGCAACGACCTTACCCACGCACGTCTGGCAGACGGTGTGCCCGCAGATGAGGAGCTTCGGTTTGTCGTAGACGTCGAGACAGACCGGACACTCCAGGTCCTGGGCCAAGTTCGAGTTGTTGAGATCCATCTCTAAACAGCAATAAATCAGCTTCCGATTTGCACATCTTTATTAAGGATCGGCAGTCGGCAGCCGTACCGTGCTCCGTACCGTACTGACCCCTCCGTACCGTACTGACCCCTCCGTACCGTACTGACCCCGTCCGTACCGTACTGACCCCCTCCGTACCGTACTGCGTACCGTACTGACCCCCTCCGTACCGTACTGCGTACCGTACTGACGGTACGGACCTTAATACGGTACGGTGCGGCCGTAGTACGGACCGTACTCGTTATAAAAATGCCAGAAAATCGAAGCCGTACTGGCGTACTGGACCTCCACCCGTACCGTACAGTATGGAGTACAGTACGGTAATTTCAGCTGTATGAATGCGTGAAGGACAAGCATGGTTTTCAAGTGTTTGACCGGATAGCGTGAAGCCAACGACTGCTACTTTTATAATTGCCAAACAAAACTGGAAATCTAACGGAACACTAAAGATTTAGAATTTAGCATGGCCATTTGTAGGCAAATATAAGCCAAGCCATTTCGCGAAAAACTTACTTGCAAGAGCCAGCAGTCGAGAAGAGAGCAGAAAAGCGGTTGAGTTCGAAAGGTTCCAGCAAACGGAGGAAGCGATGCCCGACGCAAACCTTGGCGGAGTGTCACGCGGACCGACGACAAGCGGTCCGCGTCGGCTTCCTCCAGAGTTTCGAGTTAATAAGTCGAAGGAATTCTGCAGAATCGCACCAAGGAAAGCCCCGTTTATTTAGGATATGCAACATTAAGTAACGTTCCGGAATATGCTACGCCAATAACAGAGAAAATGTAATGACCAGAATACGCAGTTTGTCCTAAGTGTTTGCTAAGAACTGGTAGCTTTCGGAGCCGTTTTTGAAGAGAACGCATGGACCATAAATTTTATTTAGCTTCATTTGTGGGCATTTAAGAAGCTGTCGCGATCTATCGACTGAAAACCATAATTGCCTGGGAGCTTTCTGCTGCCCGACCCAGCTGCCACTATGGCGTAAGCCCTAACAAAGCGACCTGAGTGTGTGCACGCGACTCAGCTTAATGCTAGACCTACCTGCATTCCGAGAGTACAAGAAAGGCAGGGAATACAGAATAACAAGGCCCACGCTTCTGCGGGAAAAACGTTATGGAGCCCATGGCCCGGCCTTGGTGCCGACCCTTCATGAAACGCATCATTAAATGATTAGTCCGGCATGCGCAGAAGAGAAAATTAAGCAGGGAACATTACTTAACGTTCCGGAATATGCTACGCCAACAACAGAGAAAAGGCGTTAGGGCCGAACCAACCAACCAAGGAGCGCCGAGCACCAACGACCGACCACGCAATGTGCCACAGCTGCAATGTTTCCGAAGGCCTTTTGTCTTTACTCCATTACTGCGTGTTTATTTTTTAATTATTTTTAAATATTTCGATTTTATTAAGCTTTATTTATTATGTTTGTTGTATTAAATATTATTCATTTTAAATTTTTTAAAAATGTTTGTCTTAAGTCTGTGCATAACCCAACCGCATTAGTGGCATAAACGGCTGGTCTACGCCCTAAAACTGTTTGCTGAAAGAGGTCTACGTGGAACCCTACGCTTCCATGGAACGGTCAACGAAGTGCGCAGCAGTTCAACAGGCTCAATGCTTCCTTAGCTAAGTTTTTCTAATGTGGAACTCGCTGATCTTGTCAAGGGACAACAATTCCAGGTACAGTAAGACCACTTTATTCTGACCGCGAACTACAGTAACTAGCAATAAATACAGTAATATCGGTAAGCCTAAGGGTTAAAGTTTGATCAGTCGATTTCTCCTTCGCATTGAGGAACCTGTAATTGTTGTCTTAATCCATGCTCTTTGTGAGTTTAGTCCTAGCTTATAACAGTAAAAAAATACATCGACTGCGTCCGTGTAGTACGTGGACTGATGCTTGGCGAGGATGCGGAGGAGCGGGCGAATCTTGAGCCACCACTGGTCCACCGGAAGTCGGTGCTCGAAGTCGGTCTGCTTGGCGAGCTCCTCCACCGGCGTGAAGACGACCTTGCGCCCCTAAAGATTACAGTAAATGAGAGCAAGGAGGAAAAATACATTGCGCAAGCATGCATGCGGAACATGCGCAGTCATCATTGCGTGCATTTGCGCATACTTATGCGCAAACGCGCGTCCGCAACAGAATGAGCGTGTTGCGCAGTTGCGCAACGTCCGCATGGGCACAGTCGCAGCATACTACTGACGCATGCGCAGTCACATGAACGGCCCACTGCGCAAGCGTTTACGGGCGACGAACGAAGTGCTCCGTACCTGAAGTCCGAGTAGCGTGGCGGTCTCCGGCGAAGTCGCTTTGTTCTCGCCCGTGTCCTGGTTGACGTGGTCCTTGATCTGCGTGATTAGGTACTCCAGTGCACGAGCCGCCAGCTTCGTTCCCATGTTGCGGTCGAATGGAGTCGGGTTTCCGCCTTGCTAAACCAAGATGGGTCAGTATTTGCCGCGCGGTAACGGGCTGGTCTTACCTGAGCATGTCCCAAGACGTTGATCCTGGTCGAGAACTCGCCCTTGCCCTCCTCCGAGAAGAGCTGGCGCACGAATTCTAAATTAATGACGTTATCTGAGCGCGTGCATGTGGAATGAACAATCACGGACCGCAGTGGAATGTGTGTTTCCGAGTGGAAGTGACATGTGTGGTTATGGAACGAGTGGAGCTTGCGGTCACATGACGCACCAACATGAATGGTACGACCGCACTGGCATGTGTGGTAATGGAGCAAGCACTAAAGCTCCCGGACTGCAGTGCCGGCCTGCCGTGGAATTTGTTCTCCAGTACCGCAGTGGAAGCGTGTCCCCGTTCCGCAGTGAAATGTGTGTAGCAAAGAAATTGGAACAATGTGGACCGCAATGGGATGTGTGTCACGCACCGCCGTGGAATGTGTGGTCTCGGACCGCTGTGGGAATGTGTGGTCGCGGAATGCCGTGAAAATGTAAATGTGTGGTGCGGACCGCAATGGTACGTGTGGGTCCGGGCCGCCGTGGAATGTGTGGCCCCGGACCGCAATCGAAATGTCTGGTATGGACCGCAGTGGAACATGTGGGCCCGGACCGCCGTGGAATGTGTGGCCCCGGAATGCCGCGGAATGTGTGGTTCCGGACGGCCGTGGGAATGTGTGGTCGGACCGCAATCGAAATGTGTGGTGCGGACCGCAGTGGAACGTGTGGGCCCGGACCGCCGCGGAATGTGTGGTCACGGACCGCAATCGAAATGGCTGGTCTGGACCGCAGTGGAACGTGTGGGCCCGGACCGCCGTGGAATGTGTGGTCTCGGACGGCCGAGGGAATGTGTGGTCCCGGACCGCCGTGGGAATGTGTGACCCGGACCGCCGTGTATGTGTGGTCGGACCGCAATCGAAACATGTGGTGCGGACCGCCGTGCGAATGTGTTGTCACGGGCCGCCGCGGAATGTGTGGTCACGCACCGCAATCGAATGTTTTGTCCGGACCGCAGTGGAACGTGTGGGCCAGGACCGCCGTGGAATGTGGGCCCGGACCGCCGTGGAATGTGGTCCCGGACCGCCATGGGAATGTGGTCGGACCGCAATCGAAATGTGTGGTGCGGACCGCAGTGGATCGTGTGGGCCCGGGCCGCCGCGGAATGTGTGGTCCCGGACCGCCATGGGAATGTGGTCGGACCGCAATCGAAATGGCTGGTCTGGACCGCAGTGGAATGTGAGGCCCCGGAATGCCGTGGAATGTGTGGTCCCGGACGGCCGTGGAATGCGTGGTCCCGGACCGCATGGACCACAGTGGAACGTGTGGGCCCGGACCGCTGGAATGTGTGGGCCTGGCCCGCCGTGGAATGTGTGGCCCCGGAATGCCGTGGAATGTGTGGTCGGACCGCATTCGAAATGTGTGGTGCGGACCGCAGAGGAACGTTTGGGCCCGGGCCGCCGCGGAATGTATGGGCCCGGACCGCCCTGGAATGTGTGGCACGGACCGCAATCGAAATGGCTGGTCTGGACCGCAGTGGAAAGTGTGGGCCCGGACCGCCGTGGAATGTGTGGTCTCGGACCGCCGAGGGAATGTGTGGTCCCGGACCGCCGTGGGAATGTGTGACCCGGACCGCATGGACCGCAGTGGAAAGTGTTGTCACGGACCGCCGTGTGAATGTGTGGTCACGGACCGCCGTGGGAATACGTGGTCACGGACCGCAATCGAATGTGTTGTTCGGACCGCAGTGGAACGTGTGGGCCCGGACCGCCGTGGAATGTGGCCCCGGACCGCCATGGGAATGTGGTCGGACCGCAATCGAAATGTGCGGTCCGGACCGCAGTGGAACGTGTGGGCCCGGGCCGCCGTGGAATGTGTGGTCACGGACCGCAATCGAAATGTCTGGTCTGGACCGCAGTGGAACTTGCGGGCCCGGACCGCCGTGGAACGTGTGGCCCCGGACTGCCGTGGAATGTGTGATCCCGGACCGCATGGACCGCAGTGGAACGTGTTATCACGGACAGCCGTGTGAATGTGTGGTCCCAGACGGCCGCGGAATGTGTGGTCACGGACCGCATGGACCGCAGCCGGATGGCAGTGGAACGCGGGGTCCCTGACCGCAGTCGAATATGTGGTCTTGACCTTTTCAGTGGAATATATGGTCTCGGACCGCAGTGGAATTTCTGGTCTCTGACTGAAGTGGAATGCGTTGTCTCGGACAGCGGTGGAAGCGTGGTCCCCGTATCCAGTGGAACGCGTGGCCCGTACCGCAGTGGAATGCGAGGTCGCGGACCGCATTGGAAGCATGGTCCCGAACCGCAGTGTAATATGTAGTCCAGTACTGCAATGGTAGCGTGGTCTCGACTGCAGTGGAACGGGTGTTTCCAGACCACAGTGGAATGGGTGGCCCCGGACCGTACTAGCTTGCATTAATCCGTAGTTCAGTGACATGCGTGGTTTAGTTCCGGACCGCACTAAAATGGCCTGATCACGGGCTACACTGGCGGAGTGGTCCTAGACAACAGTGCTTGTGTGTGGCCAATGACCGCAGCGCCATGTAAGTCCTCGGACCACACTGTAGTGCGCGGTGCGAAAGATACTAACATGTGTGATGGGCAGCAACTTAGTGAATGGTTTCCAACCTAACACCTACCGGTGGTGTAGTTCTTGTTGGCGCACTCGCAGCGGACGATCAGGTAGCGCTGGATGCCCTGCTGCATCTTTTTGGCGATGACCTGAAACACATAATGTTCGGTTGCAAAATTGTTAAAATGTTCGAATTTAAGAATGCAAAATGCTCGCAACGCGTCAACTTACACGAACGTCCTCTTTGATATCGTCGACGGAGTACTTCTCCTCGAAAATGTAGGCGTTGTCCGCGCCCGACGCCAGCGCGGAGACGGTCGCGAGATATCCGCAAAATCCGCCTAAAAAAGACCATGAGTCACCGCAACATACAGGAAGCTGCTTCCAACCCATTCGACAAGCGTCAAAGCTAATACCCATACCCATAGTTTCAATGATAAAGACGCGGCGCTTGGTTCCAGTCGCAGACTGCTTGATCTTGTCGATCATGGTGCAGATCTCGTTGACTGAAAGAAATGCAAGTGTGGCGCAATTGCATGAAAGCCAATCCATGTGCAACCGATGGGAAGCTTACCTGCAGTGTCGCTGCCCAAACTGAGAGACGTCCCCGGAAGGTTGTTGCTGATGGTGCATGGGATTACGCACATCGGGATGCGCAAGGCGGCGTAGTTCGGACGCTCGTTTTGGAGCTTGATCAGCGAGTGGTACGCCTAAATTTTGCTCTTTAGGATATTAGGCCCTGGGAAAACAACATAGGAAGGCATTAATGTGAGCAACTCGTGGAATTATGGAAGCTAAAAATTGAGTGGTTCAAGACGGGGAGTGGGATTTGTTCTCTATGTTAGTGGATAGAGGTGGGCGCTACGGAATTTCATGAAGTTGTACGGCCATTGTGAACGCGGCGCTATCGCATGCGCCTTTACAGTGCTTTGATTCGACGTCGTCATTACTGTTATTCAACGCGAAGAACGGGATTAATGTACTGTACTAGGGCGTCCGATGAACGGTGGCATGCCTAGCCTACAGTAATGACATGTACTAGGGCGTCCGAATGTACAGTACCATGCCGTGCCTAGAGTAACGTGATGTACGGGGGCGTCTGATGTACAGTACCATGCCTTGCGTACAGTAACTACGGATGCAATTACAGTGGGTGAATACCTACATCCAAATCGAGGGTGAGCTTTGTGAGATATTATGGAAGTGAACTTTCACGGAAAGGAGTGGCTTGGAAGCAGCACCCTAGGGAAGTGCACGAATAAGCCATCTCAGCGACTCCCCAACCAGTTTCCCGGGAAGTCATGTGAGTGGGATGGTTATGGAGCCTGGTTTGTGGAAGTGTCGTAAAGATAAACTAAATATTGAGCTAGTGGAAGTCACAGAACTTTTGCTGCTAAGCTACATGCCACATTAAGTCATGTGATGCAACTTATACCTCAAATCCTCCGATGATGAGGAGCGCGTTGATCTTGTACTCCTCCAGCACTGCTGCGATCTTGTCGAATTTGGTCGGCAGCTGCTTCTGCAACCAATAGAATCAGTTCCGTAATCAGTTGCATTGTCCACGTACCTGCGTGCCGAGGAACGATCCGCCGTGCATAACCCAGTTGGTGACGTCGCCCCATTCCATTTTCTAAAAATCCTCCCAAGTTATGGAAAAGGTTTTGCAAACATACCTTGAGCTTTCCCTCAGCGAGCCCGTCGAACGAACTGTATATCCCGTACACGTTGCAGTGGTGGTAGAGACCCATTCGGACGAAGGAGCGGACAGCAGCGTTCATGCCTGGAATGAGCAAATTGTTATGCAAACGACGACTCCATGCGGGAATGAAAGGAATCTTCATACCTCCGGCCGGCGCTCCTACGTTCATGACGGCGACGTTGAAGGTCCGACCTCCCGAAAGGTTGTCCTTTTCCTGTGGCGTCTGCAGCTTGGTCAGCAGGCGGTAGGTGGCTAGGTTCCTCGCGAAGCTTCGACCGCGCAGCTTGACCGCCAGCTCGAAGTCTTTCTCGTCCATGGCCTTTTGCACCTAAAATGCGAGTAACTTGTGGTGATCGATGATGGAAGCCCACCGCTTGGGTGCGCCGCACGCATTCCATGAGCGGCACTCGGACCATCTGGTTCCCATCGATGGAGATGACGCACGGCTCCGACTCGGGCGTCATTTCCATGAGCGCTGAAAGCATCCATGTAATGCACCAACATGAAGGCAAAAATGGACAGAACCCACCAGCCGACTCTAAAATCACACTGGGGCGCTTACCAAGTGTGGCCTCGGCACCCATGCGGCATCCTAGCAGTCGATCGAAGGCCGATGGGCTACCTCCTCTTTGCACATGCCCAAGAATGGTCGTTCGGGTGTCGTATTTTAGCGTTTCCTTGACGACGTTGCACACCTGAAACACATCGGTTATGGTACTGAAATCAACATTACAATATTTTGGAAATACCTAGCTAGCAAGTACAGTACTTACCGTATTTCCTTGAATAGAGCCCCTGGGGCTCTGTTTTTCAAAGCCTCAATTTCTGAGAATATATAAATTTAAATAAATTTTTAAAATCTTATTTTTCGTTCTCTTGAGCAGAACTGTTCTTGACTATTGTTGTTTTATCATTAACTATCGAAATATAGCCTTAACTTGGAGGCCAAGCTACACAAGCTGGCTATCCTGAAAGCGGCTAGTGGGGCTCTATTCGAGGTGGGGCTCTATTCGAAAAAATACGGTATGCTGCAAATCGACAAAGTGTTAGAGTAGTTGAGCGGTCTTATCTTACAGTAACTTAAAGCTATTAGTCAACCCAAAAAACTTGTTCATGCGACCTGACAAGTGTGATTAAGGAGCAGAGTACTGCGGGTAGTTTATCCGAGTGGGTTTGCGACATACTGCACGTAGGCCCTTTAAATACATACAGCATGAGTCTTACCAGGTTGGACGTGATCGGCTGGCCCTCACGATCGATGGCGCCTTCCGCGATGATGATGATGTTCAGACGTTGCCGTTGGCTCCTGCTGTGAGCTAATTTTTGGCACAGGATCTCGCGCCAGTTGGTTGGTGGTGGCCACTCGGGGATGAAGCAGAAATCAGCCTAAACCGTCAAATTTGAGCTAGTCAGGCGAGGATCTCGAATTTATACAAGTGTGCAAATTGCGTACCTCGGAGGCCAGCGCAGCCACGAGAGCGAGGTAACCGCAGTGCCGACCCATTACCTAAATGAATTGTTCATTTAAGTGATTTGAAAAATTACAGTAATTACCTCGATGACAAAAGCACGTTGATGGCTTTGGGCTGTCGAAACCACGGCATCCACAGCTAAAACACATTAACGAACGGCGCGTCCAGCTTCCGTGGATGCATACCTTCAATGATGCGCTGCAGCGCCGTATCGGTACCGATCGTCATGTCGGTGCCGCAGAAGTCGTTATCGATCGAGCCCACCAGGCCAGCGATCTAAAGACGAACCAATAACCGTGGTAAGCAAAGTGTCCACAATGAACGGCAAGATATCCAGCACGCCCACCTGAATGTTGGGGCAGTCCATCGCCTTCTCGGTTGTGATGCGACCCTCTTGCAGAAGCTCCTGAACAAGGCCCGGCCACTCCTGGCGGAAGGTGTTTGCACCGGTCAGCGATCCGTCTCCGCCGATGCAGACCAGGTTGGTGATGTTCTTTGCGATGAGGTTCTCCGCGGCCTAAAATGGAATTAAATTCGGAAGACTGACAGTTATTGCATGGAATCACTTGGAAAACTTCATGGGAGTATTAGCATTTTGTGCAGAACTGCAGTGCCATGCGTGTAGACGGTCAGTTAGGACGATTTCTTTATAGAGATATAAAGAGTTCCCTGACCGCATTAAATGCGTGGTCCCAGACCGCACTGAATGCACGTCAGGGACAGAATAGGAGTGCTTGGTCAGGACCGCACTGGAATGCACGGTCAGGGACCGCATGGAAGACGTGGTCAGGACCGCACTGGAATGCGCGGTCTCGGACCTCAGTGGACTATGTGGTCAGGAAGCACTGGAATGAAGGCTCAGGTCCGCACTGGTCACACTCGCAATGCGGCTGAGGGATACGCATCGTTCCGCATGAGCTGCTCACCTTGAGTCGTCCTGGACGATCGCGGAACTCCTTGCATCGCGCGGAGCCGATGATGGTGCCGCCGCGCTGAATGATGTCGGAGACGGAGTTCCAGTCGGCCTCCACGATGTTGTCTCCGCCGTCGACCATGCCCTGGTAGCCCTCCTTGATAAAGTAGACCTTGCATCCCAGGTAAAGGCCCATCCTGACCACCGATCGCACAGCGCTGTTCATGCCTAAACGATGGTATGAAAACTTTAGGAGTATGACCTATGAGGAGCTAGAAGCATGCTCTGCGAGGAGCTTAGTTTGAATGCGAGCAGGAATGAGTGAGGAGTAGGAATTGAGAGGAGTGCGGACCGCGTGAGGTGCAAATGATGCGGACCGTAATGTTATGGGTGGTCTCTCAGTCCGCAATGCTATGCGTGGTTGGCCAAGGACCGCATGGCTAGTGCGGTCACGGACCGCATGGCTTGTGTCTCACCGTGACCGCATGGTTAGTGTGGTCCCGGACCGTATGGACAGTGTGGCCCCGGACCGCGTGGATAGTGTGGTCCCGGACCGCATGGATAGTGTGGTCCCGGACCGCATGGCTAGTATGGACACGGACCGCATGGCTAGTGTGGTCTCGGACCGCAATGCCATGTGTGGTCCCAGACCGACTTAGCATATGCGCCGGACCGTAGTGCCATGCGTGGTCCGGGGCCGCATTGATATCCGTGATCCAGGACCGCATTAGCAGATGCGGTCATGGACGCAATGGCATGCGTGGTCTCGAACCAAAATGCGTGTTCTCGCCGCATACCGCCACATATGCCCCACACTGTCACGCGTGGTTCTGTAACCCATTGCACTGCGCAAGAGCGTGTGGGTCGTGGTGTCTGCAAGGGCACAACCTTAGTGGGATCCTTACCTTGTGAGTCACCGCCGCTCGTGAAGACCGCCATGGAGCGTCCGCGGTAGAGGTTGTGCTCGATGTGAGCTCCTTCTCGGCCCTGTAAAATGCGTGTGTGAAGCTAAACTAAAATCACGAAACTCACCGCTTGCGTAGCGATCTCCTGCGCTATTTGCAGCTTCGCCGCTTGGTCACGTTGAATACCGAGAGCGTCATCCGTCACGGGTGGTTCGTCGGAGGTCACGGTCATTCTAAAACATACAAAGGTCAAAACGCTGAAAGATGACGAATAAGAGCACATAATACCGAAAAAAACACACACAACAGCTTGAAAAGCTTCACGACATACGGAAAATATGTAGTTTTTGCGAAAACCCATATGTTTAACGGATTCTAAGTGTGTTTGCGTCACCGTGAAATGTTACCTGAAAGCTATTTTGCTCTAAACACGAAAACGTTTAAAGTTTATGCGACATAAGGACAAAACACAGAAAAAACGCAAAGCCGGAAAGAAAAGACTCCGGCAAAGCGGTTAGTTCTGCAAAAGTTGTGGGTTTCCAGGCGCTGCAAAACTAGTCCAGGATAGCGCAAAATACGTGCGAAAACACGGAAGAAACGTCAATCCAAGTTGTTTGTCCGTCTGCGCTTGAAGGTCCAAAGATCACTTCTTACAATGGACCCATAACGGGCTGCGTTGGCGAAATGTGACTTTTTCGCTTCAAATACATGACGCCGCATAACGCACGTACTTTGTTCTCGGTGTTTCTCGGCGAAATTAGCAATCGATTCGGACGGAAAATACAGCTCATGGGAAAAAAGGAACACGTTCAGTTGCGGAAAACGTGCGCTGGACTATTATCCAATTTCTGGGTTCTTCTTAGCGGGTTGACCAGTGGACAAACACCAGTGAATTTTGTCCAAGCGTGTAGACCTCGTTGCGACAAATTCGGGTCAGCTCTGCTGCGGAAAAAAGCACGAAAAACAGACAAACACAACTGACTAGCCTGACGGGACGGGTATTCCGAGAAGTACTTACAGTCGTGTGATGTGCCGATGATGCGAGACATCTCCTTCGACACGATGGACATCATTTGGATCGGACATCGCATGCGTTGACGCAATGCGTTTCTAAAGTCAACGTGTCTTGAAGCACAATGTGAGTTTAATGAGAACAAAAAGTATTAACGAAGACTGAATGCGATTGCTCGGGAAATGCGCGAAAATACGAATGGTTGCGGTTATCAGCCAGGAAGCAAAATAGCGGATCTGGACTCTTAATGGGATGGGGAAGAACATCTAGGAGGGAAGTTAAAAGTTTCGAACTCGCGTGACAATCTCCACGTAAGACTCTAAGAGACAGCCAGATCCCTCATATTATGGCGCGGCAAGTAAGTAAGCTGTCCCACTTATACAGTAAATGCGTCCGCTATTACAGTAGCATTTACAGTAGCTCCGCAACCGGTTGCTTGCCGTTGCTCATCTGCCGGCATTTACAGTAGCACCTTCAGTTACAGTAAAGTAGCAATTACAGTAAAGCGTGCGCTGCCTCATGGCGCTTGTTGCTCCAACGGACACTGAACTATTGCTCAGCGCTGGTGTTCATTGTTGTTAACTTAACAACACTCTTGCGCTGGTGCACCCGGCAGTCGGAAAGTTTGCCCAGACGCTACGTAGGTCCGCTGCTCAGAAAGGGCGCGTTTAGCCAGTAGTGGGTTGCCAAGGCACCACTGCGGGTATTGTCTTACTTCCTGTTTCGGATGCTCCGCAATATCTTTGGGAAAATGGGGAAGTAGGGAAATCAAGTAAACTTCCCAGACATGGGAAAACGCACGTTTCCTTCGCGGAAACAAATATTCCGTCGAATGCGGCGTGGGTTTTCGCAATGCGGCATCACCGCACGTTGGGTGCGCGCAATGAGAGCCCAAGAGAGCGCGTTGGAAGGATGAGGCAATCGAGTGAAACCCAGCGCCACAGCTGCCGCTGCGAGCGGCGGAAGGCAGTGGCTGAAAAGTGGATGAACGACGCTGCTGCACTGGGCCGCGGCGGGAAATGTTCTCGGAGGGAAAGCAGAAAAGCTCCAAGAGGGACGGGAGAAAAAAAGGAGAAAGCCGAGGGCATTTGTCGCCGCCAAAGTTTCGGCGGACGCGAGAATTCGGCGTGTCGGGCGCCCATTGACGTTTGGTCCAGTGGGGTCGGCGGCAGCGAAAGGCCGGAGAACTTGGATGGGTGCTTTAAGACACCTGGTAAACACGAGGCAATTCAGAGTGAAAGGACGCGGCTCGAATGGGATGACACGCGGGCCGACCTTGCGGTTCATAGCTGTCGCAGAGCAAAAAAAAACACAACACGGTCCGGAAGAATTGCGCATGTTTCTGTTTTCATCTCAAGCGTTTTGCTAGAAGTGGCGATGCGCATAAAATGATTTGCTAGGTTAGCAGGTGTCAGTGCTAACTGCGCTTGGCATGAGACAAATGAACACGTGTTTGTGCAAACACTTACTGCTAACACGGGTCAGTACTCGCGCTAAAGTGCAAAAGACCTGTAACGCGCAGTCTGAACAGCTAAGTTTCATGAAAGACGCGAAGCCTGCAGGGTTTTAACGGACTTCCTGTTCCAGCAGCAAAATGCGCACATATGTGCGCAGCATGGTGTGTTTCGGACATTCAAGGTCTACAGTTCAGAGTTCAGAACGCATAAGGCGTCTTTGGAGGTCAGAATTCGCTTAAACTAAGGTAGCTCAATTCGGAATCTGACATTTACAAGCCACTTTGATGCGCTAAGACTTTCGGTGTTTTCTGGTCGCATCGCTTCGAACTTTGCGCAAAATATCACGTCCGATTAGCCGTTGTCTCCTTCCACCCAATAATTTCAGAATTCCATCGTTCCACGGTAATCCAACGCGAAAAAGCACATTCCACGCGCAAAAACGGCAGTGAAAAAAGTTTAAAAAAGTTATTCCGTTGCCGGGAATCGAACCCGGGCCTTGCGGGTGAGAGCCGCAAATCCTAACCACTAGACCACAACGGACGTGTGAGGTTGACCGTCGGCTCCGCTTTTCCCTGTCCGTTGGATGCCGCAAACCAAGCATCGTGCTTCGGTGGAAAATACGCATGCAATAAGTCTTTTAAAGGCTACAGTTTCAATTAATTGCAAACCGTGGAAGAGGCTAGTGTATAACCTCCACGAGGCGTCAACCTTACGTCTGTTTTATATGCACTCACTAGGACAAGGCTGGAAGCACAACTTCTCACTTGATGAAAAGGTTTGATCTTGCACTTTTTAGTGTTGTTAAATTCCGTAGGATGTTTGCAAGAACATTTTTGCAAATTTGCACCTATATCGACCCTTTATTTCCCCTTAATCCGGGCTTTGTCCGCCACGTCAAGGCGTACACTTTGTGGGATGCGTAGCGGGACGTTTTTTTGCCGTCTATAGGAAGACGTCGTCGAATGAAGGGAAGGGATCGTGGGTGACAGGAGGATGTTCCATTCGATTCACCGCTCACTCCTTCCATGCTATGGCGAACCATTCCCGCACGGCTCCCCTCGACGGACGGCCAACTCCATCAAGCGCAATGCCTTTTTTGTTTTGTTTCCGCTGCCACTGCAGAAGTGGTGCGTCCTGGGAACCCCGGGAAGGATGACCATGGACTGAAGCTCAGTAGCCGCCATTGCCAGCATTTCGCATTCCGATCACTCGGCGGGTGCTAGTGAACGTTTCTCCGTTTCTGCCGGCTTTACGCTTTGCCCACTTCCGTGAATATCGCTGTGTACCAGTCTTGATGGCTGTACCGTGCTGTACGTTTTCCTTTTTTCATCTCGTGTTTCACGCCATGGGATGTGGGACTTATTAGAACCCTACGCTACACGTTCCGTAAAATTCGTCGTTTCCCGTGCCCTGCCGTTTTAGTGCAAAAATCGTTTTCATTGCAGGACAGGTTTCGTGCTCGGTAGGGTTCTCTGCATGCATGCGTCGTGAGGGGCCGCACGGCATACTTGACAGGGGTCGTAGTAGACTTGGACGATACACCCCCCGTACCGTACTCCGTACCGTACTGACCCTCCCCGTACCGTACTCCGTACCGTAGAGTACGGTACGGAATACGGTACGGCCCGTATTGAGGCCGTACTACGGCCCGTACTATTGCATTTTTAACCGGAAATTCATGCCGTACCGTACTCCGTACTGAGCGTGACCCCCCCCCTACCGTACTCCGTACCGTAGAATACGGTACGCAGTACGGTACGGTCCGTACTACGGTACGGTCGTCCAAGTATAGGTCGTAGGTCTGCAGTAGGGCCGGCGGCCCCTCGGGTTGCGTACCGATTCCGATTATGGCCGATGCCAAAATTTTAAAATGGATCCCGATTCCTCCAAATAGAACACCGATTTCCGATCCACATGCTTCCTAAGATTTACTGCGCAGAGCCGTCTAGAAAGAGTGCCCATAAAGTAAAGAGGGATGTTAAAAATATGTAGGAATTGCCCGCCGTAGGCGCAGCCAGAGTAAAATTTCACTGGAAGTGTCGAATTTTCGCCTAAAGTTTCGTTGGCGTCGCGTGCGGCGAGCGAGAACGAAAACGACAGGAATCGGTGGAATCGGTCATTTGGACCGATTCCGATTCTTCCAACAGTCCGATCTCGATTATGATTCCGATTATTCCCCAGCCCTAGTCTGCAGCGGTGTCTGTACTTGATTAATGTTTCCGTTTTCCTTATGGTACAATGCTGCGTGTGCGTGCTTGGCAAACGACTAATATGTTCAAGCGCGAAATAACTCACTCGTTGAGCCCGCTGCCGAAATCCTCCCGCTCGCTACATCTATGGAATCGCCCCGGAAGTCGATCGGTTGCCTCCACGTGAAGGTAAGCACAATTCGCACAATTCTCACACAGCTCCGCATTCCAACCCGTGCTCATGTTTTCCTAGTCCTAAAGAAACAGTGACGGCGCGGCTGCTTCTTTTAGAGCGCATGAATGCTCGACGCTTAGCGGCGGCATAGACCCTCTTGCAAATGCGTAAGACTAGCGTTCTTTCCTGAAATGGTTTGCTCCGACTGAGATGTTCGCTAACTTTACGGCCTCAGTACATTAAGCATATCTACCCATTCTCACTGCTTTCTTTGATGAACGCTTCGAACGTCACTTTCAGAGGTCATTCCCGACCAGTCTCTATCGATCGCCTCATTCAGTTCCTCTTTAAGCCTTTCACCGTGCTCATGGGTCTTTGACGCACGACATTTGTCCACCCTTAATTGCGACTACACTTTGCTAATACACGCCCGTACCGCATTGCCGCCGTTATTGTCCCTTCACGTTCTGCAGCGTACGAAATTTCGGAGGCGCATGCTGGTCTATAGGCCTATAAGAATATTGTAAGACGAGGTTTTGCCTTCTACAACTCTTTGCGCATAGGTCTCTATGCGCATGGACAGCTGATAGACATTACACGCACTTAATGTGTGAAGGCCTGCTCGCCGAGCAGCAAGTAGAAGTAGGTTCCTACTACCTCCAAGATATCCATTCAGTTCTGAGTAGAGTGGGTGAACGAAAATCATGCCGTACCGTATTCCGTACTGGGTCAGCATGGCACGTGGTACGGCTGCGCCTGGACGCCAGTAGCATCGCACTCCGTACCGTCGAATTCCCCGCCCCGCCCCACCGGCAGCGTAGTACTACGTGCAGTTTACGCAGAACGGCGGGGAATACGGTACGGCTGTCGAAATCATCGTTCCGCTAGGTATCTAGCAGCGACTTCAATAGGTCTAAGACACATAATCCAAGATTAAAGGCTGGCTTAGATGGATCTCTATCGCCTAGTCGATTCCTGCCTACGCAAGGCGTAGACCTTTGTCAAGCATAAAGTGCTCAATTTAGACCGCCGCCGTGCTGTTCTCACTGCCACAGATGCTCTTCGCCTGCGCCAGCATACTCCTCACCGGGTACCACCTCATCAAGTCGCGCGCAGCCTTTGGAATCTTTGACGCTTTCGTCCTGGTCATCCTGGTGGCCCAGGTCGTCGCGTTCGGATTCACTTTCGGCCAGGTGGCCGGTGCGATTCGCAGCAGGAGCGCCAGTCGGCTCAACAGGGTCTTCTTGGTCCAGGTAAGCTTGCAGCGGCTATGTGGACTTGTCTGTGCAGTTGAAACGTCAGCGTACTGAACTGAGCCATAAGCATGCTGAATTTTGACCTTCATTTGAAATAGTATTGTGTTCGGTCCCATAACGGGGGACCGAAGAGCTGCTTTTCTCGATGAAATCTGGGAAAAATTTCACTTGCACTTCCCACATTATGAGTCCGATCTGCTTAAATAAGTGCATTGTTCCTTTTAGGGCATCTGTCTCACCCTCTTCATTCTCGGATGGACTCTGAGTGCTTACAATGCGATCGTCCCTCTCGGGAACGAAGACGCCTACCTGTTGGATCTGGTGTCCACCTACGTGCCGCTGAACCGCACTAAGATCGTGTCGAAAACTGCCAGTAAGTCATTTGAAGCACAAAAGTCGAATACTTATACCGGTCTACTTGGCGTTATTCGTTCTTGGGAACTGTGCTGACAACTGGGGTTTAGTGCTTCGCATCGTCGCCTGGTTCCCCATCGGATTCTTCGCTCTGTGTATCATCTACACCATCACGGCACTGTACGTCTTCAACGTGCTGCGCAAGTACCTCCGTGCCAAGCAGCGTGCTGCCCGTGCCAGCGAAGCGGCCTACAAGGCAGAGATGGCGGCTCTTCTCCACAAGCGTCAGACGCGCGAGGAGGACGCCCAAAGTGGAGGATGCGGATGCTACTGAGAAGTTCCAGGCCGAACCTGCCCACTAAGCCGCATACCAGTTCACTTTCTCGTTCCCGAGCCTTTCGTATCATTCAAATCGGCATTCAAGTCCATCCACTTTTTTTGTTGATCTGTCACTGCTAAGAACTAATAAACGTGAGTATTCATGATCTACTTGCTGTCAACGTAAACCGAGCTTGAGTGACGCACCTTAGTCTAGGTCAGGTGTTGCGCAGAGGATAAAGTTGCCTCGAAACGTTTAGAAGCCGCACTAAGCCACGTTTCTGCCGGTCTTCGGCAAACTTAAAAAGCGACTTAAGTGGCCATTGCCGGGTTTAGCCGTTCCGACAATCGCCGGGCTTTCCAGCAGGCTTCCGTCATGCGGCCCTTTACACTTGTACTTGAACTCGTCAGTTCAGAGCCATGAATCGTCATGGTTACGATTGAAGGTTTCGGTTAGTTGGATAGAGAAACTAGGCCCAATATATCGAACGGAGCGGGTTAAGCGAACTGTTATAGAACGGGATGAAAACCCATGCTAGCCCTTAGGGGAAAGATCCCTACGGGACCTCCCTAGGGCAAATGCTAGCGGCCTTTTCCCGCTAGTATCCAAGACGAACGAAAGACAGCAGAAAGGTCGACTTCGTCTGCTGAAGTCCGCGTACGTGCCTCGATTCATAAAATGCGGTTCCATTCCTTTCGCTCACTTGGCTTTTCCAAAATCAGTAATGCGTGGCGCACAACTAAAATGTGTTTCTCAGTTTTGAATGAGTCGACTATATGGGAACGAAAAGCAGGACGGTTCATCTAAGAACAGAACGATAAGGCAAGTAAGTATTCGGCATAATGTTCCAGGCCCAAAAGAAATGACCGTCCCGCCGTCGAAACGCCATTTTGAGACATATTCATTATCCGCTCGTGAAAGCTTTATTTGCGTGAAGTTATGAGAAAAAATAAATATCGGCGTCAATTACGCTAATGCGGAAGGTCTAAGTATGCACTGCATCGCGACGAATGGCTACGTTGTCGACGGTAGTGATCGGGTCAAACAAAAAATTTTTGTTNCTTCGTTGGCGACGCAATTGGCGACGTAGTTCTGTTCGACGTTGTAGGTTCCATGTGGATTAGTCGCTACCACTTTGTAGATGTCCCTGGTCCGCTTGGGTCGGGTTCTAAAAAGGGAATTGTCCAAAAAAGCAGTGACGATGCGGACTCTTTTCGTACCGTACTAATCTCCCCCGAGCCTTATTCCGTGCCGTACCGATCGCCGACTGTGCCCTAGTAGGCCAAAAATGTCGTGCCGCTTACACTAAATACGGTACGGAACGGCGCGGTACGGCATAAAATTCTACCTTTTATGGCACCGTACCGTACTCCGTGCCGTAGAGATCATCTGCCTACTGCACTGCCGTACCGTCAATACGGCACAATGACGCATCACCTCTGCAACAGAGGCTACAGACCATCGCAATCGGCACAGGTATCGCGAGTAGAAGAGCCTACATCCTCAGTAAGTGAGGCAAGCAACGGGGCGGAAATCCGTACCTGACACCGGAAACATTGTAAATTCGGTGTTTTTTTGGTTCAATTGCCTTAGACAATCACGAAAGTAAGCCGCTTAGGGAGCGTCAAGAAAATATGTCAGCCTGATATACCTAGCTTTTTCACCAAATACCATACTAACTCTGACCGTACGCCCGAGCCGACGACGATAGGATAACGTAGTCGGATGCTTTCGCTCTCTGCGTACTGACCGCTCCGTACCGAACTCCGTTGCGTAGAATATAGCATGGAAAACGGAAGGGCATAAAACGGCTGTTTCCGTGCCGTTCTCCACTAAAGCGGCACGGAACGGCGTCACTTTGCGGGCTGCTTCGTACTCAGTACTAGTACGGAACGCGATACGGTCCGTTTTGCACCCTGCCGTTTCATTTGTAAAACAAAAACGGCATGGAATGGAGTACGGTTCGGTACGTCTCGTCTAGTCTAGGATCCATCGTTAAGCCTACTATTGTCCGGATGCGTCCCCGAGAAGGATCGAATTGCGCCTTTAAGCCAAAGCTGCTTACCTTCACGATCATGGTGCACATGTACTTGCCGACCTGCTTCTTCACCTTGAAGACGTACTTGTCGCCGGAGAGCTTCTTGTCCTTGTGGAACCATTCCACGGTCGGCTCCGGGTTCGCATTACACATGCATTCGAACAGAACCGAGCCGTCCGGGCGGTTCAGAATGCTCGGCGGCTTCTCGAAGAACGGTCCGATGCCCATGATGACTCACGTCTAAAACGTGCATTTTTGCAAAATTCGTCAAGCTGGAACAAGTTAACAAAAAGGTAAATCGCGCTAAACTGCACGGGAAGAGAGTGAAAGGGTGTCAATAGAGTCTTCGAACGTTAGAGCAAATCTAGGCGCAGGCTGGCCGTCTAATTTTGCTGATACCTTTAAATTTGGAAGCAAAGAATCACTATGGACGCACTTAAAACACACATGAAACAGACGTAATTTGGAAGCACAATAAAAATGTTTTCTTCATTTCCAAAATGCGCAGTAATTTCCACGAGCGTACGTGTACGTATTTCCGTGTACGTGTACGTCGTCGTTACGAAACGCCATTCGTGGCTGTCACCCGCCCCGTCTGTTCCAACATAGCGCTACAGCAGATAACCGCGCAACATGGCTGGGCCGAAGTTTTTCGATGACCGGTACCGGTACCCAAGCCACCGGTAAACTGTTACCGAGCCCTGCCGCGTAAAAAGGTCTCTTCAGATTTTTGGACAAAAAAGGCGCATGCGCACAGGTCAGGAACACCTGAGGGCGTTCCCGCTAGGGTTCATCCGTTACTGCCGTGCGCTGCCACTCCGTTTTCTTCTATTTTCCTGATGCTATTTAAAACTTATAAAGACGGGACAGCATTTACACCAAGCAGACGAATCATGAGCTCTAGGACACTTTCAGTACAATTATAGCAGGATTTACACCATGTCATATTTCGCACCTGCAAAAGGTCTACAAAACACGACCTAACCTCTGTTTATCGCAATCCGAAACCTAAACAGGGCCTCAAAAAGCCAAACTTAATCGCACATAGCGATAATTACATGAGGTTCTAAACGGCCAACTTAAGAAAAATCGCAAGTAGGCTGGTAGATAATTTTTTTGGCGTGGATGGCTCTAGCCCACTTTCAACAACCACTAGCGACCGCGGCGATGAAACCAGTAGCATACATCAATATCGTCCCTACGATTCGAGAAGCGATAGACAAATTAGCAGCTACTTGAAGGAAGCGATCGAGACGAATCGACCCGCGGTGTCAAGTGCATTCGCGTCTGGGCAGAGAGCGGCCCACATTGACAAACAGCCGCTCCAGCGGATCAATGGGTTGAGAGGAGAAAGTTGATCGCCCTCATTCAGCCTCCGCTTAGCCGGCCAAGGGGACCCACGCATCCGTGACAAACAACCGACGATAAGACGGCGTGGAGACGCAGCTGGCGGAAAGTGCAGAGACATCCTGGCGGAAATTCATGTAACGTCTTGCAAATTTATGTCATCGGAGGAGGCCCTTAAGCCCCGATTTCCAAGACGTTGATCGGGAGACCAACATCAAGGGGCCTTTAGTAAACGGAAAGCGCGGTCCGACCCGCGAAAATTCTACTCTTTCGGCAAGCAACAAATGTCCTCCTTTGATACGTTTCTCCAGTCGGCTTTTGCCCTTTATGGCGGGTTTAACGTATGTTTGTCGAGTCTCTCCGCCTGAAGCAGTCCGCAGCCGCCGCCAGGGCGGAACCACATGCCAAAAACTAGTCGAAGAACTGCCAAAATATCTGTAAATTCTTGAGCCCTGGCCGGGTTCAGCCGGACCCTGCTAGATAAGAAAATTTATTCCCGGTCCGGCGGGCTTAAGGTCCGGTTGCCCATGATTGCTTCGGATTCCGGTCGGAGTCATTTTTTGTGGTTGTGAATACCTGGCCAATCGGACACAGACAACCGGGCGCCAGTGAGGAAGACGTCCGATGTCCGATCACTGTTGTCCGACGGACAAAAAGTGGTCTGGTTGCGTCCGTTGGCCCTAAGCCGGAAAAGGGCGTCCGTCTGAGGCTCATAAAGTCCCGCTTGCTTCCTCGCAAAGCACATGATCCATGTTCGGTCATAAGGTGTATGTCCTTTCGGTATCGTGTCAATTTACTCTCTACAGTTTCTTGTGAACGCCTAAAGGAAACGTGTGGTATACCCGCTTGGCATTTTTATGCAAATCGTTAAGGTTTGCGGTCTCGTCGGCGTATGCAGCGATTAGGGCGTTCACCGCTTCAGAGAGTACTCATGCAACGGCGACGTGACTTCCCCACCGCTCGACGGCGCCACGACATCCGCTATGCCTGTTCCGTGTAGTACCTGATCCATGTTTGCACCGTTCATTATGTTGGAAGCCCTCAATGGTGTTGCCGGTACAGTGAACTTTCCTTGCACTGAATTAAACTAACAAAATTCAAAAACCGAAAACGCATGCTCAGATCTAACACAGATCTAGTTTTCGCATTTCAAAATTCGACAATTCTGCTAACATTTTATCCCGATTTCGAAGACTGAAGGTCCAAACCACACCTAAACGAAATAAACTCGACACTGCCCTGCCCACTATGTTATGTAGGGCATCGCCACGCTGCTGAGCGTGACGGTCAGTGACTGAGACAGTTCGCGATAAGGCAGCACACGCAAATCTTAGTACTACCTGCTGTGGACCGAAAGTGGCATACGCCGTCGTGACCGGGAACAGTTTCAACGTGGTCCAACGATCGCTCACAACACAGCCAGAAAAAGAGCTTACTTGTAGCAAAAAAGTCCCCTGTGATGCTTGTTTATTTACCAAAATACGCAGCGTGACAAGTAAGTAAGTGCATAAAATATAATGGTGAACGCTCGGAGTTTATGGTTGCCAGATGGACATCGCTTAGTATACGTCCTCGGGAGAGCCCTCCTCCATCTTGCGCCGACGATGGTCGCGGTCCCTGGTTATGGACGCGATGATAGTGTCCTCCAGGGAAGTATCGAGCTCCACGCCGCAGTTGTACTCGTCGTTCTCCTCGTCGATTCCGCAGGATTTCACCTAAAGAGCGGTGAATGAGAGTCCGTTGCAATAGTACGCCATTGAAAGCACTGTACTTTGTAGCATCGAAACCGAAAGCACGGATCGGCATCACACTTTTTTCTTACATAAGGCTACCCGGTAGGCCATAGCCCAAGTTCTGTACCCGCTTGTAAGGACCCAGGCGTAGGCTCAACTGGTACGGTTTAAAGACCGGCAGCCGTCTGAGTACGGCCGTACCGTACCGTACAAGCCGTGCTATGGTACGTATGCACGGTACGGAGAGGGTCGGAGCCATCGGAATCAGTACGGTACGGTGTACGGTATGGGGTGGCGGTTCAGCACGGTTGTACCGTACGGCTTAGATTTTCTGGTATTTAATAGCAAGCACGGCCCGTACTACGGCCGTACCCTACCGTACCATAGTGGCTCCGACCTCCTGTACCGTACAGCCGTACCATAGTACGGCTCGTGCGGTACGGAACGATCGTACTCACAGTACTGAAGTGGCAGTGATACGTGCAGCGTACGGTCCGGCGGTGGGGGGCAGTAGGGTATGGTGGACGGTACGTGTGCCGACCTTTGGTTCGGTGGGACAAGCTGCATGTCCCCTTCCCAAAAGACCTACCATGGGTGCGATGGGGCGCTGAAGCTTATTACGTGCTTGGGCGAAACCCACGCGCGTCTGTCCAAAGTCGAAGACGGTGTAGTAGCGCCCGATGAAGACGTCGCCGAGGATCCACAGCTCGCCAGTGCTCGGCGGCAGGTCGATGCCCATGAAGCCGGAGAGGCAGATCGACTTGCCCATGGTGCTTATGTTGAGGATGTAGTCCTCGCCGCGAAGAGCGTACGACTTTCCGGCGATGACGAGCGAGACTTCCGGTAGGCTGGGCACCTTCTCGCAAGGGACCATGTACTGAAACGAGGCATTCAGTATGTGACGCAACGTAAAGTCCTGGGGGGGCGTGTCCAGGCCAAACTAAAGAAACAGCTTCGTTTCTTTCCAAGGAACCTCGTCGAGGTTTCAAGGGCAACTGGAGGGCTTCCTGTTTTTTTTAGCGTCGGTTAACGTCCTTCCAACAGCAAGAATCGGTAATAAATGAATCGTGTAATGTAATGTGCTCCACGCTTTAAGCCGGTGCCGTAACGGCGTCCCGTCTACTGACTGCCAGAAACCAGGGCTTTGCATCTTAAGGGTGTACCCCAAAAAAAAGATTCAAAATTCGTCCTCGTGGTCTTTAAGAAGAGACAAAAGCCAAAGAAACCCTTGATTCTTGCGCATAGACGGCTAGAGAAGACCTTCGAAAAATTAGTCTTAGGAAGAGTCATGTCAAGCTAGTTTTACTCTCCCCAGTTAGCCTTGGAGTAGGCCACAGTTTTAGCTGCGTACTTCCCCCTTCATCAGCGGCTCTGCTCCAATGAACTTCTGAATCTCCTCGATGTGCTGCTTCGGGCCAGCGATCAGCGAGGTGCCCGTGTCGGCGATAGCCTAAATTGCATCTTTTTCTGTAGCTCTAGTCTAGGCGGTCGTACCTGGCACCCGTTCTGGCAGGCGATCTTCTCGCCGCCACCGAAAACGTTATCCATCTTGAACTGCCAGTAGGCACGACGAGTGACCGGCGTGTAGGTGATTGGCTCCACATAGCGACGCTTGTCCACACCTCCGAGTGTGATTTCGCCACCGATTTCATCGCTCGGATTCCTGAATGGTGCGTGTTTGTCTCATTGGCTACGCAAAAATATTAAAACCCAATGTTGTCAGCTAGGAAGTTTCGTACCGCTGTACCGTCCCACACTACCGTGACGTGTAATGGAAGGGAAAACGTCGAGGAGGTTAAACACGGAATGGGACTCCGTCCCAAATTTTTGCTATTGTGCTCTACGGTTCCTTTTTTTTCTTAAAGCTTTAGTGCACCTGCCCGAGCAATCTTAAATAGCGGAACGGTAGCGCTTTTCCCGGTACGGAACGGAAAACGGTGCAGGAGGGGTTAGAACGGAGCGGAAAACACCACGCGATTCCAGTGTAGCAGCCTATTGTGATTGCGGGTACCGGTAAGATAGAGATGCTGTTCCGGACCACGTAAAAGGCTTCGTTTTACTGTCGTACTGCGCCGTATCGTATATACCGGCAAACGTAAGTCGTCTCGGACCAATACGGTCGACGCTGTGCGCACCGCTAGGCTCAAGGAACAATGTGTCTACATGCCACGATTATAGCACTTTAGTGCGAAAGCAACGTATTCCTCGCGATACGAACTTCATCCATTAGGGCGATGCAGTGTTGATGGGGGTAAGTCACGTAGGTAAGGAACATGCACACCGGAAGGAAGGAACAGCAAATACGTGACAGGGTCTGCTGTCCCTTCGGCCTCGGATAGGCCATTCTATGAGCCTAGCTGGACTGTAGACCAAAGGTCGGCACCCGTACCGTATTACGGCCCGTACCCGTACCCGTACAGCCGTAATACGTTACGGCCCGTACCCGTACCCGTACAGCCGTAATACGGTACGGCTGTACGGTACGGCCTGGTTTTGCCGACCTTTACTGTAGCCTTCAAAGGCGAAGATGATACTTAGTTCATGTAGATATGAACTGCAGTGCATACCTGTCCAGCCAGAAGGCAAACACCGGCTCCGGGACCTTGTTCTGGTCGATCATCTGGTTGAAGACGGGCTTGACGCCGCCTACCGCGATCTCCGGGAAGGCCATGCCGAGCAGGCCGTCGAACTTGGCGGCGATGAAGGTGATGCCGGGCTCACTGGTCGCTTCCGCGAACTCCTGCTGGTCCACGCAGATGCCGGCGACCTGTACTCGTCTATAGACGTGAGGAACCGTAATTAATGGGACTACGACAATCGACAAAGATGCCATGTGACTTAGAAGAACAAAGGAAACCTTGAGGTTCCCTACGCTTTCACGATTCTCAGTAGTGATTCAAAAACGTTTTGGGGCAGTCCTCACTATACCATTTCCGGCTTGGTTGGCGATAGGGAGTGTGCGCCGAATGCGAGATTCGATTCCAGATCGGCAACATCCCCCCGTACCGTACTCAACCACTCCGTACCGTACTGACCCCAATCATATCGTACCTCGTACCGTACAGTTTAGTCCGGTACGGCAGTACGGGCTGCAATACGGTACGGTACTAGTACGGGCCGCACTAGTGCTAAATATGGAGAAAAGCAGAGCCGTACCGTGCTTCCGTACTGGCCGATCCCACCCGTACCGTAAGCCGTACCGATAGCAGGTCAGTACGGCAAGGTACGGCCGTACCACCTGTACGGTTGCCGACCTTTGCCCCGCATCGTACTGGCGTACGTAGACCTACCAGGCGGGGCAGACGAAATACCCTCCACGCTTGTTATTCAAGTCCGCGGGTCTAAGACTTGCGAGACGGCTTGGAATAAGACGATAAGAGGTTAGCTTACACAAACGGTGTCCTTCGAGATGAATCCTTTCATCGAGCCAGTACCGTACTGGATCTGGATCTTGCGGCCGTCCTCCTTGTACGTCGACGAATGCCTCGAGTCGTACTTGTTGTGCAGGACTAAAGCGATGTCGTCGTCATTCGACTCTCACCTCGAAACACTTACGGCAAGGAATGTCGTAGATGGGACACTTCTTCGACGGAATCCACAGGTTGGACGAGCCGGTATCGAAGACTCTGAAAGATCAGAGGTCGCAAGAATGTCAGCCTCGAAGAGTACTTACACGGTGAAGTTCTGCGCGGGAGTGCCGATCGAGATCTCGCCGTAGTACTGAGCGTCCTGAAACGAGCAAGGTCAGAAGGGCTGGGGCTAGCCGCAATGGGAACGTAGCAGGAGAATGGATCTTCGATAGCGGAACGGAACGGAGACGGACGTACAAACACTTCTACCGGTCTGAACTCCCTTTTCCCACTTCGGTAGGCTACCAAAACGCTACCAAATACAAAAACGCAACTCGTCTATTTACTTCACTCTATTCAAACGTACCATGTAGTTCTTGAGGAGCTCGTCGATCTCCGTGCCGAGGTTCTCGTTTCCGAAGGCGTCATTCGAGGCGATCATCGCCAGCCGGTTGTTCAGCGCTTCCTGGCGGTGCTTCAGGAAGTGTTCCCATGAGCCCTTCTCGAGCAGGGTCTTGCGCAGATTGTCCGCCTTCTTCAGCGGGATGCGGACCCTGAAAGGCGCAGATATATTCTCTTGGACGCCCGTACTCTGCTGACGTGCAGCGAAAACGAGGAAGGCCATGTCGTNCCCTATCCTGAAATCCTGCCTACGGCCCTGCATGTCGTTAGAAGAAAGCGTCCGAACTTTTATTGCTGTTGAATTATGACAGCTTCTAGTCGTAAAAAAGCGCCGTAAAACAACCCAAAAAGCGTTATGTTCATCATATTTTCAAGCCTGTAAACGATTGCTCGGTGGCTTAAAATACAAGTATAATTTTTTACGGTTTTTGTATTTGAGAAAAAATTCGGAGAATTTATTCATGTCTCAATTAATCAGTTTATTCTAAAAAAAATTATAATTTATCGGAGAAAAAAATATTATTCTGAGAAATATTTTCGAAAAAACATGACGGTTTTTGCCCTAAACAGGCCTATATTACGACATTTTTTCCAGCTTATACTATGGGTATAAAACGACGCTTCCTTGTTCCATCAGGCCCGGTATTTATGGTGCAGCCTACTAGAATTCTTGCTAAAAACGTACTTGTTGTGACGTCGACCATCACTGCCGACGACGGCTAACGCGGCGAGTAGAAAAGCGGAGAGCAAAAGACACCGACGCATGGTGGCTTCTCAAAGCGAAAACAAAGACTGATCAACCCAAGAGGACCACTTCGTACTTGCCACTGCTGCCCGCACGGCAATACTTTCGCCATTCGCGTCGCGATAAGGCCACCGACGATGGGTGATCGACGGTCGCGGGGAGTTCTTATCAGCCCTAATGGACCGCTGACCTCGGCGCGAAGAGCGTAAACAAATGCTGCTGTCGATCAAATTTGGGAAGCGAGCACTTTCGGAATCGAACGATTTCATTGAAACATAGCAGAATTGAGGTGAAGAGGGGCTGTGAAGATGCGAGTAAAAGCAAAGCGCCAGGAGCAAAGTCCGGGTACGAAAGACCTAGCTGCAGGCCCACCGGAGAGGGGAAGAGTTGCGCACTTGGAAAGCCAGCAAGAAGCTTATATTAGAGCCTCGAAGAAGACTCGCTTAGGTAGTCGTTTTAGGTGGTCCCGGCACAAACTCTTGTCGCCGTTTGCTGGCAACACCACAATGCCCTCAAACAAGGGTCCATTGCAGGGCTGGGCGGTCTCTGGTCTCGTTTTATTCTCGGGTCGGGGGAGGGGCGGGGGGGGGTAGGGGGGTACTCCGGTCGGTCGTCGGTCGTCCGGTCCGTCGGACCACG